>LNAC01000371.1:811629-1053881 GCA_002007465.1 Ailurus styani | reverse complement strand
TCCTACCTTCCAGAAAGTGGTCGATTTTCTGTTCCTAGACTTGCTGCTCTTCTTCTCTTCGATCTCCGGTAGAATTTGTAGGTGTTCAGAATGGTTTGATAGCTCTCTGGGTGAATTCCTGGGACCTGATGATAATCGGTCTCCTACTCCTCCGCCATCTTGCCCTCTTCTCCGTGAAGCACCATTTTATTCTCACAACTACCCTATGAGGAGAAGGTATTTGTCCCCATTTTACAAATGACAATAGGCTTAGAGAGATTTAACAATTTCTAAAGTTTGCAAGTAGTAACTGCCCAAATCTGGTTCAAAGCCAGGTTGTCTGACCCTGAGTATTAGAGCCTAACTTCTGTTGTACTTCCTTCTTCCACTTTGCCCTGTTCTTTCCTACTAAGAGATAGGAAGGGTTCAATCAAAGAAAAAGAGAATGTGTTAAGAAAACAGTGGATATTACAATTGGTTCCATAGGCTTCAAGTAGCAAACACTCTCTACAGAGCCTGAGGCTGATAATGGAGACAGAGACTTAGAGGGCACAGTCAATTCCATTAAGGGGATGACCCTTCACTGAGGGACAAGGCTATGAATAAAGAGTTCCAGATGAATAGTGCAAGTAAGTAGTAAACACTTATTCAATAATTGTTTATTAAGTACCTGCCAGGGGCTGAATTAATGCGGTTGTAAAGATGAATATAATACCTACTCCTAAGTTGTTAGGTAAGCTATAATAAACAGCTATACTAAAAGGCAGGAAACAGTAAGCCCTAGCAGAGAAGATTTAAAAAAATGGGTCCAGAGGAGAATATTGAATTAGAAAAATAGAGATGTCATCCACTGTGCGTGGAGCACATTATGGCTAGCACTCTACTTCAGCATTTACATTTTTTTTAACTCATTGATTTTCACCACAACCCAATAAAAGTATATTTACTCTAATTTCTTGCATCAGCACACAAGAGCATATATAAGCTAAGTGTTATACTTAAAGACAGTAAGCAGCAGATATGACCAACTGCCAAGCCTGTTTTCTTTGAAGGTAGTCTTTGATATTTGATGAAATAAGAAGAGAAATAGATATAGAACAGTGTAGTACCCAGACTCCAAGATAGTCCTAGGTAGTCTCATCTTCCAATATACATGGTCTGTGTAGGTTTCTCCCACATTAAGTCGGGACTGGCCTTGTATAACCTTATTCATATGGCAGAAGTGATATTGTGTGACTTCTGAGACTAGGTCATCAGAAGCCTTAATAGTCTTTGCTATGGTCTCTTACAAGCCTTTTTCTTGGAGCCCCGGACTGCAAAATAAGCAGCCTGACTGCTCTGAGGCCATTCTGCTGGAAACACAACATGAGAGGTCACATAGAGATACCATGAGACTACATGAAGAGAGAGAGACGCCCAGTGAGTTCCCATCTCTTCCCGTCCCCACAAATTCTAATCATCCCAGTTGAAGCTCTAGATATTACAGACCAGAGACAAGTCCAACCCAATAACTCCTAACCACATTGAAAATTATGGAGCAAAATAAATGATTATTGTTTATTAAACCACTAAGTTTTTGGAGTGACTTGTTACACAGCAGTAACAAAGGAAGGACAGAGAGTATATATATATATATATATATATATATATATATATATATATATATATATATATATTAGTTATATATTGCTATATAACAAACTGCCCCAAAGTTAGTTTAAACACATAATTCTGTTACCTCAGTTTCTATGTGTCAGTAATCTGGTCATGACTTACCTAGGTCCTCTACTTAATATCTCTCACTATGTTGAAATCAAGGTATTGGTCAGAACTGTAGTCACCTCAGGGATCACCTGGGAAGAATGTGCTTCCTAGATCACTCATGTGGTTGCCGGCAGAATTCACTTCCTCACAGAGTATTGAATTTTAGTGTCAATGGCTCACCACTCTTAGCTGGAGGACTCTCTTTGTTCCTTACTACATAGCCTCTCCATGTAGTATTTCAATCAAAGCAAGAAAGCAAAAGAGAGTGTCAGAAAAAGAACAATAGCGAAGTCACGATCTTTTGGAACCTACTCATAGAAGTGACATCCTATCACATTTACCATTCTATTCATGAGAAGCAAGTCACAAGATCTAGTCCTAAACCAAGAAGAGGGGATTATGCAAAGATGTGAATACCAGGAGACAGGGGTCATTGGGGACCATTTTTAGAAATCTGTTTGCCACATATGATGTCTCTTTTTTTTTTTTTTTTTTTAAGTAGACTCTACCCAGTGTGGAGCCCAATGCGGGGCTTGAACTCATGACCCTGACATCAAGATCTGAGCTGAGATGGAGTCAGATGCTTAACCGACTAAGCCACCCAGGTGTCCCTGATAAGCTTTAATACTTGTTGGAAAGAGTTCATTCTTTGTTTTTTTAGGAAATAATGAAGAGAAGTAATAGTTTTTTGAGAAATAGAATTTCCCTTACATTTCAATCATGATTCCAAAATGTAGTAGATACGTAGGAAAGATAATTATTTTAACCTTTCTGCATCTCTGCTCATTTTTATGTGACAGTAATAGTTCTTTGTTCACAGATTTATTATGAATATTAAATGACTGAATGTAATTACAGAGATTTGTTACAGCATCTGTAATATATGAAGCTCGTAGAAAATTCATTAGATCTGATGTTGAGGTTGTATGTTAGAAAATTTAGTTGAAGAGGAAATCATAATTCTAATGGACATTTAAAAGTATATGGGGTGCCTGGGTGACTCAGTCAAATGTCTGACTCTTGATTTCGGCTCAGGTCACGATCTCATGTGTTGTAAGATCGAGCCCCACGTCGGACTCTGCTTGGAATTTACTTAAGACTGTCTCTCCATCTCCCTCTGTTCTTCCCATCTCCCCTTAATTAAATAAATAAATCTTTTTTAAAAAAACAAAAATATAGACATGGATTAGAATACATGTAATCTGCGTGCAATCCTTGGGTACTTGCTAGAATGAAATATAACTTTTCTAAATGTGAGACAAAAAAGAAATCAGCTCTAGTTTTTCAGTTTTCAAAAGTCCTCTCCTTTTTATTTTCTCTCTTGTGTTTATTGTGGAAAATAAGTTACTGAAGGATGCTGTCTCATGATTTCTTGATCTTAGAATTTAACATTGGCTGGCTGGTAATAAAGCCTTAGAGGAAATACCAAGTCCATTCAGGGAAGAATAAAGTGGAAGCCACTATGAGTTCTTCCAACATTACAGCAGCCAATGACCTTCTGTGTTGGCATAAACATCAGAATCTATACATAGGAGATTTTGCTTTGCTTCATTCTAGAGTGAACCAGGAATCAAACTCACAAAGCAAAGCCATAAGTGTGTCATGTTGCCCTATTGGCTTGAGCCAACCTGTGGATACATAGAATAAGAGAATATCATAGGGTCTCTTATCAATGCTGGTGAACCATGAGAGTGAGAAAAAGCTGCCATAGAGGCCAGAGTACTGCTTTCAGCCAGTGAAGCAAACGGCAGGTATGTGGACATCAACTATGTGTTGGAAATCTGGGGTATCAAGGTGTTACAAAGTAAAGTAAAAAAAAAAAAATCAGGAACAAAAACTGTAATTGTAAGCCATATGGGCTACAGCAGAGAAAGAATCTCAATCAAGTGATTTGAAAACATATATGGAAAACAGTTATTTCCAGTTGAGAAAATTAAGAAACAAGGAACCCACATTTGACTTGACAGTTGAGTGAAAGTTTGCCGAGTCCGGAGGTACATCGATTTGTTACAGAGCAGAAGTACCCTGAAGATATATTATTTACTCTTACCTCTAATTCTGTACCTAATAATCCAGTGATTTGCAGGGGGTTCTGGAGCCTCCTGGAAATGAACTTATGAACTTCAGCCTATTCATCCTTGGGGGTCAGGGATATGTGAACAACTATGAGACCTACGGAAGTGGTACAAAAAGAACACAAATACAGAAGTCTCAGAAAACTCAACCTGAGCAAAGAAAGGCTGTACCTCTGTGAGCCAGACTCCACCATGGAGCTTGAGGGTCATATGGGAAAAGGGGCTCTAAGAATAAGTGCATTGTTTTTGTACTAATCTAAAATCAACCATCTGAGTAGTGTGTATGCTTCCTAGGAAAGGGAAGTATTTTATCCATAAATATTAAAATATTTGTTACACCTAGTCGTTCAAGCCAACTGGCTGAGGAACCCTGAAAATGAGCAGAAGAGTGAGATCCAGGGGGCAGAAATGAGGGGAATCTGCTTAAGCAGATTAGAGGGAGGTGAGTACCAAATGTGTCAGAATTAGAGGAGATAATGATGCCAACAGTAGCCAAAGGGAATGTGTCCCAGAAGTGGGTAACTATGTGAGTAGGGGCCATGATGATATGAAATTTTATTCCAGAAGAAAGCACACAGCAATGCCAAAAAGAAGTCTGAACTGAGTACTGGAGGTAGGGTGACCAACAATAACAATTTTTCAGAATGGGGATTTTCCCATGCTAAACTGGGAAAGTCCTGGGAAAACTGGGACAGGTTGGTCACCTTAACCAAAGGGATGTGCAAATATAGTGTGATAACAATGGGAACCTTGTAAGACTTTACAGGATGAAGATGGCCTCAAATAATTGAGGGACAGGGGCTTCATTAAAATTTGTCATTCTGCAGATGGAAGATATCAAACAAATGCAGGCGAGATACACATGAGATTTAACTTCATTTCTATACTGACTTGTGAAACTTAGGGTTATTGATTTTCAAACATCAACTTTCTCTATTCTCTAACATAAAGAGTTGGTCTAGTGGTTGGGCTAAAGACGTAGTTCCATGGGGCCAAAACTGAAAAATGGGATTCTTACCTGAGACCATCAGTCCAGAAATCAGGCTGAGCTGAATTGGCAAGGAACGATAGAGGCCCAAATGTCATAGTAGGTAAAGTTGAGGTCTAATCTAAAGCTGTCAAAGCCATGGATTCAAGATGGGGTCACACAAATATGGCCTTGACCCAGGGAAACAAGATAAAGAGCAAGCAGAGACCAATTGTCATAGAAGGAGGGATCAGTTATGGGAAGAGTGCTAATAAATTACAAGGAATAAAACAATCTTTATTTTAGCCTCTTTTTATAGACCAGCAGTAGGTGGTAAATTAATAGTCCATCCTGGTTTAAAGAGCCGACTTTGGGGGAAATTTCTTCAAGTGCTAGCACAATATCTGGAACATAATAGGCCTTCAGTAAGTGTTGGCTTTCTGTCTTCATTATTCCTGAATCTGAGGGAAACAGCATTTTTCTGAATTACATGACTTGCAACTAGTTGATCTGATTCTAGTACCTTCTTCAGGCTGCTTCCAGAACTATCATCTTCCAAAAATAATAGATTACCTTTTAAAAATCACTATGTATTAACTATCATTAAAAAATGATTCAAAATTCTTGGCATTCAAGGTCTTTTAAACCTGAGCCCAAAGTTCTTCTCCAATATTGATTCCAGTCACTCCTTATCACACATTGTTTAGTCCAGACAAACCAACTCTCTCTTTAAAAAAAAAAAAAAAATCTTAAAAAAATAGTCTGATAGAATCCGAGTCTCATGTTGAAAACACCCCATTTTGAAGAAAAAACAAACATGAAACAAGAACACATGTGAAAAAATAAACTTGACTAATAATATGTAAGATCTGCATAAAGAAAACAAGTGTACCTAAAACATAAACAAATGAAATAAAATACTGTATTCTTGGAAGGACTAATACTATCTGTATACTATCTGATAATATTATCAGTACTAATACTATTAGTACAAATTTATCCTTTATTTTCTTACTGGATAAATTATATATGAGAAATAAGCAACAGTGTCCAGGACATTATTTGATTAACTGGTGGAGGGTATAGTCCTAACAGATATTAAAACATATTATAAAGCTAGAACAATTAAAAATGTATACTGTTACGTACATGGATCAGTCAGTGGCCTATCATAGAAATTTCAGAAATAATACAAATATACATGAGATTTTAAGTATATGGGAAAAAAGACATTTCACATTGGTGAGGAACTGATAGACTATTCAGTAAATGTTGGAGTATCTGACCAGTCACCTGTAAAATAATAAAATTATGCATAGCTCACACCTAAATGAACTTCAGATTTAAACACAAGATAAAAACTGGTAAAAGTTTTGGTCCAATAAGTGGAGAATAATTTTAAAAATATTTTTCCTAGTGTGACACAAAGTCCAGAGTAAAGGGAAAAAAGAGAAAATAAATAAATACCACTAAAAAGGTTTTTGAAATTTATATTAGAAAAACATCATAAAGTCATGAGAAAACATGAAACTCTGGGAAGCATTTGCTAATCCTATCACAGAAAAATGGCTGTGAGTTCCATAAATCTCTAAGAAACAGGCCCACAATTCAATAAATAAATAAGCAAAGGAAATTAACAAACAGTTCAAAGAAAAGGAAATACAGCTGGCTCTTAAACACGTAAAAACCCGTTTGACCTCACACATCATAAAAGGAATATAAACCAAAATTACACAGATCTTCACATTTACTTCTCAGATTGGAAAAGGTCAAAAATCTTGACTATACACTATGGGCTTGCCAGAGTATAGAGAAGCACGCCTTCTCATAATTCACTCGTGAAACTGTAACTTGATATAACATATATAAAGAAATATATTGGCAATCTTTAATAATTCCATTGCTTGGGCACCTGGGTGGCTCAGTAGGTTAAAGCCTCTGCTTTCGGCTCAGGTCATGATCCCAGCGTCTTGGGATCGAGGCCCACATCGGGCTTTCTGCTCAGTAGGGAGCCTGCTTCCTCCTCTCTCTGCCTGCCTCTCTGCCTACTTGTAATCTCTCTCTGTGTGTCAAATAAATAAATAAAATCTTTAAAAAGAAAATAAATAATTCCATTGCTTAGGATATTCTAAGTTTACTAAAAGGAGAGCCTTGCAAAATTCTGATAGAATCTGAATAGATTACTATTGCAGTTCATTTATGCCTTCAACTTATTTTTGTTGAAAATTTAACAAAGAATCCAATCATTTCAGAAATGGTAGAGGGGATACCTGGGTGGCTTAGTTGGCTAAGTGCCTGCTTTCAGCTCAGGTCATGATCCCACAGTCCTGGGATCAGAGTACCGCGTCTGGCTCCCGGCTCAGCAGAGAGCCTGCTTCTCCCTCTGCTTGCTTGCTGCTCCCCCTTCTTGTACATTTTTTTCTCTCTCTCTGACAAATAAATAAAATCTTTAAAAAAAATGGTAGAAATAGTAGTGATTCACTCAAGCATAAATTACCTTTGTAATGACTTCACCACCTTTCAAAGCAGCTTATCCTATGCATTTTAACTGTTAAAATTGTCTTCCTCAAGTTGAATCTCAAACTTCTGGTCTTCATTCTGTCCTTTGAAGTTCCCACAAAATTCAAATTCTACCAATTCATAATAGTATAATGCTAGATTTGAGGTTAAAACTCATCTGATTTAATAAACAGATGATTTTTCAGCCATCACTCTAGATAAGTATGTCTAAGGCAATGTTTTTTTGGGGGGGGAAAGTGGGTATAATCAAGGCTCCCATTAGTCTTGATCAAGTAGAGATCATTATTTTATGTGCCTTTGTTGTTAGTGTATGCACAGAACTTACCTCAGAGTCAAGCTTCCTTCATGTGTAGCACTTAGAAAAAGCTCTAAGAAGCAGGAGACTCATGTTTCACTTAGGGCTAGATAAACTACTTGCCCAGGGCACACCTTAATCAGAGTTTTTTATGACTCAGCAAGGGAAATGTCAGCTATAATGCTACCCCAGGAAGAAGCATATAATGAGCAAGTAGATGAATCGCTTTTATGGCTATTATACAAGCGTCTTTGATGATGAGAACAAAGAGATGCAAATGAGAAATAGGGACAACCTTCTGTCTGTAAATGTTTTTAGCATCTGGGATCTTTTCCCTAAGCTTTGGTATCAAAGAGATACATTGAACTAGAGCCCCACAACCAGTGGGCTTTCAGATACATCTGGTTACCTGCTGAAGTGTCCACACAGACACTTCAGGAAAAGATGGAGAGAGTAGGAAATTTAATTTACTGGACATCTATGGAGATGGGGGGAGCACGGTCATATGCAGAAAGTTGGCAATTCATTTTCCTCATATGATACAGTTGAATAACTAAAAATGCTAACCAATAATGTCATAGGTAAAGAAGATTTATTAGCAAGTTGTGATGTCTGTCTGAATTCATTTCTATTCCCAGGGGAAATTGTTCAGGTAGCTTCTCATTGTATGGATAACTGCCCAGTGTGGCTATAAGAATGTCACAGGTCACATTAGAATAGGGAATCCTTTTCCTTGGAATCTAGGATTTTAAGTTTTAATCATGGGGTGCAGTGAGTGTTCTGGTCTTCACAAGATGGCATCTATTATCAAAGAAAAATTTCACAGGACAGAGTCAAACAGTCAAGGAAGGCTTTATTCAAGAGTTTTAATAGGGGAGAAAGGTTGAATTTCAACCCTGCTGAAACAAAAAAACAACAACAACAAAAAAGAGAGGGGTTTTAGATCCTGGGTGAGTTAGTGGGAAATAAGGATTTTAGTGAGGAGGTTGGTTGGTGTGATTAGGCCACCTGTGTTTTCTAACTGATGCTTATCAAAGTTAGGGTCCTAAGCCCACAGAGCTAGAAGACAGGGACATTATCTTTCTTGGTGATTCTGTTTCAAGAGGATGCCTCCCCAGTCCTTGAGAAAGACATTCCTGGGTTGTGAAACTGGCAAGAGGCTGGGAGAGGATTTACATTTCAGAGGGGCAGAGAAAAATTCACAGTTACAAGTTTTCTAAAATAAGTGTTCTAAGCAAAGGGAAGTCTGGGACCTGTGACAGGAAGAAACCTGTTTAAAGGTCAGTCAAGTTGAGGGAAAACTGAAAACCATCTTAGGCCAACTTAAGGCATAAGGAACTCTATCTTAAATTCCTGATGGGATTAGAGAGGGAAAAAATTGGAGTTTTGAAGAACTCAAAAAAAAAAAGCCAATTTTCCTATCAAATATGAAAAATCCTTTTTAGCTTGGAGCTAGATTGTGAGCATTGTCGAGAACAGTTGAGGACTCTGAGAATGGGGCCTCCTACCTGTTGGCAGAGAACATTTCGCACTTGGTTCCCCACCCCTGATTCTGTTACTTTACCTAAAAAAATTCATAATCGGAGAGTTAAGCTTTGGAGGCTGGCCTGAAAGGAAAGAGAAATAAAGGGAAGAAGCAGTTGGTAGACATCTAAAATTAGGTGCCTATGCATACTACTTCATTTAATTCTGACTATGATCTTAGTAAGTATTTGTTTCTAACCCATGCAGCAGATAAGGATGTGTTGACATTCAGGGAATTATTCTGGTCATGGGTGCACAGTTAATGTACATCAGAGCCATATCATATCCAGTTTTTTCTGGAACTATAGAAACCCCTGTTTTTGAGGGTGTATGTGTATGTCTCTTGGAAAGTTTGGGACAAAGCAGGTCACGGTTCCATGTTTTTGCCTTAAGAATATTAATCATAGTACAATAAGCAGAGTATGGGCCAATCTATCATCACTCTATTCCCCACTTTGCAACCAGAATGATCCTTTTATAATGCGTATTATAGTAGTTTTCTCCTCTACTTGAAGCCAATGGATTCCCACCTTCTTCAGAATGAAATCTAAGTCCTAACCTGAGCCTACAAAGCCCTGAGCAATCCTTTCACTAGTCTCTAAATAGTGTTTCTCTTGCTTACTGTGCTTCAGTGAGTGAAATCGCTACACTTCTTCCTAGTTAAAACGAAATATGGTCCTGCTTTAGGACCTTTGTACTTGCTGTTCCCTCTACCTGGAGCACTTCCAGATAGCAACATTGGTTACTCTCTAAGCATTTTGTAATGTTGAATGGCTATTTGTATTTCTTTTTCTGTAGCATTTCTATATATTTTATTTATTTAGAAATAGGATTTTGGTTTTTTCTTTAAATTTTAGGACCTTTTTACGTATAGGACCAAGAGTCCCCCCATTTTGTTTTCTATAATATTGATTTCCTCAAAGAAAGCTAAAAAAATATGTAGTTGAATATGTTGCTTTTTCTTATAATTTCTTCTATTTTTTTTTATGAGAGGGAGAGAGAAGATGGGCAGAGACAGAGGGAGAGAGAGAATCTTAAGCAGGTTCCACGTCTAGTGTGCAGCCCAACACAGGGCTTGATCTCAAGACCTTGAGATCATAACCTGAGCCAAAATCAAGAGTCACATGCTTAACTGACTGAGCCACTCAGGTGCCCCACTTATAATTACTTCTAAGTCAAATCATAGTTGAGATTTCCTCACTTAGAGATTGCAAAGGAATACACTCATTTTTCTTGTTTTATTACTTATTTAGTTTTATTTTTATATTTAGATTTCTAATCAATTTGTATTACCTTTTGTATGGTATAAAGTTGGAGGTGCAAATCCAAATTTATCTTCTTTCTCAAATGACTATTTGCCCTGATACAATTTCCTAAAAAGTTTTCTTCACCCTTTCCATGCCTTAGTTTAAGAGACCACCTATATAATACCAAATTATCATATGTGCTTTGGTTTATTTCTGGATTTTCTACTATATTTCTTTGGTCTTTCTTTCTGCTCAGATAGCTGATGCATATTTAACATATGTGACTGCATCTGCTAAACAGTGAAGAAGTCAGTAGCACCTGCTTAGAATTGGCCTGGACTCCCTTGCTAAGTGTGCCTCAATGCATACTCTACATCCACATTATACTGGATATTTAGTAAGACTTTGGATTCCTGGACTGTAATTACTAAGAAAGTTTGCATCGGAATCTTTGAGGGTGGGGCCCAGGAAGCCACATTTAAAAGGAGTGCCTGGGTAGCACAGTCAGTTAAGCAACATACTCTTGATTTCGGCTCCAGTCATGATTTCAGAGTCCTGATATCAAGCCCCACACTGGGCTCCACACTCAGTTTGGAGTCTACTTGAGATTCTC
Organism: Ailurus styani; assembly: GCA_002007465.1. NCBI lineage: Eukaryota > Metazoa > Chordata > Mammalia > Carnivora > Ailuridae > Ailurus > Ailurus styani. Next base: position 1,042,897 of record LNAC01000371.1, on the reverse strand, counting down.
TCTGCTTCTCCCTTTGCCCCTGCTGCTCATGCTCTCTCTCTCTCTTTCTCATTCTCAAATAAATAAATAAATCTTTAAAAAAAATAAGTTTACTCAGCTATCAAAAAGAATGAAGCTAGGCACCTGGGTGGCTCAGTCAGTTGAGCCTCTGCCTTCAGCCAGGTCATGATCTTGGGGTCCTGGGATCAAGCCCTGCATGGGGTTCCCTGTTCAGCGAGGAGTCTGCTTCTTTCTCTCCCTCTGTTCCTTCCCCCTCCTTGCTCATTCTCTCTCTCTCAAATAATAAATAAAATATTAAAAAAAAGAATGAAATCTTGCCATTTGCAGTGACATGAATGGAACTAGAGGGTATTATGTTAAGTGAATAAGTCAGAGAAAGACAAATACCATATGATTTCACTTATATGTGGAATTTAAGAAACAAACAGATGAACATAGGGGAAAGGAAGGAAAAATAATATCAGATAAAACCAGAGAAGGAGGCAAATCATAAGAGATTCTTAACTATAGGAAACAGACTGAGGGTTTGCTGGAGGGGAGGTGGATGGGAGGATGGGGTAACTGGGTGATGAACATTAAGGAGGGCACTTGATGTAATGAGCACTGGGTGTTTAATGTAACTGGTGAATCACTAAATTCTACTCCTGAAACGAATAATACAATATCTGTTCACTAAATTGAATTTAAATAAAAAATTTTAAAAATAAGTTTACCAGGCAATTTTAAGGTAAGGTTTAGAGATTGAAAGAAGAAAAATCCATTCAACATTTAATAAAGGATGTCTGTTTTATCCTTTCTGTGCCTAAATGCACAGAAAGATAATTTGTCTTATAATATAAATCACAAAACCAGAAAAGAGCTATTCTAGCTCAAATTGTAATACTTTTTGACTACCACCCAAATTAGTAGGTTTGACTTCCTTTGGCATCACTTAATGACATACTAATTTTTGAGACTGAGGTAGACCAGGCTGGAGAGTTAGCCAAATGGGGAGAACCAGAAGGATTAAGTGATTAATTAGAATTACTCTATCTCAGTTTTAACTATAGCTGTATATCAAGATGGACACACGAAGAGTCCCTAACTTGTATATTCAGAAAACCAATGCCAGATGGGAGGAGTCATTGTGCTAACATGTTTGCTAACCATATTTAGAATCGATAAGTTAAGATTAGTTACTTTGCATATGAAATCATAACAAGTGTGAAAACAATCAAAGGAAGGCAGTTCATCCAAAAGGGCTTAAGATCTCTGTGCTTCTATAGTTCAATATTACTTCTGCTATAGGATGCATGAGGTCCTTCTGCTTTTCTAAAGCTTGAAGTCTCTGGTTGAAGGCTCTGGACATTAGTCTGATAAGAAGCCTCATACCAGAATTGATCTGCAGAGGCTGTGTAATCACTGGGGAAGAAGAGAGGTCATCCTTCCTACACAATATTTAATGGACCAATTCAGAGACTATGTCAAGGTCCTGTGGCCTTTTTCCATACCCTGGGAAACTAAATAAATGATTTATTTATTAATAGGAAAACTTAGTTTACATACATTGAATAATTTCATATTCAAGTTTTAAATATTGACTAGTTCTATAATACAGTCAATTTGGGGAGGTTACATATTGTTGAGTTACAGTTATTTAAAAACCAGTGAAATAAATGGAAAGCAGAAGAGGGAAGGGTAGTTTTCAAGAGTCACAGAAATTTGATAGAGTTATAGAGCAAATCCAGATCTCTGTTCTCAAAAGCTGGGAGCATTCTGGAGTGACTATATCAATTATCACCTTTGAAGGATGGGAAAAATAGAATAAGTCAGAATCCAGGTGAATGGGAAAAAGTCAGATATTAACAAAGACCAAAGCAGAAAGCAGAGAGAACTGGGATAGAATTTGACAAACTGGAGCTCTTTTCATGGGTAGGCGAGCTAGAGTGGGAGGTATAGAATTGGGGCAAAGACCTTCAGTCTTGGGCCTTGCACTATTCTCAAATATTCTTACCATTCTACAGAACTTCATCACCACACCCCCAAAGAAAAATAACAAAACCCCAAAACCCTGATCAATTTTAAATATCCACAATCTATAATACCATTAATCATAACCTATCCTGGCTTTGTTACATCTCCTTTGTTGTGGTTGTTGTTTTGTTTTGTCTTGTTTTTGTTACATCTCCTGAAAGAGCTAACCAAAATCAACTATTCCTCTTTTATATCTCAGTGTCTGCCCTTTAAGAAGCATCTAGCATTTCTTAGAGAGTATAAATGCCAGACAGGATTCCTGCCACAGCACTAAGAGTAAACTCTCATCCTCCAAATCTTCATTACAGAAGTGGATATGGCAATGTTTACAGTGGATTGTAGTCAGAATAGTTAAACTAAAAAGAAAAAAAAAAGACGGCTCTGAAGGACAGGTCAATGCCATGGCAGTAGAGTACAATAAAGTTCCCAAACTCTTCCTTTATGAGGAAAGAAGTGTCCAAAGTGACTTAAAAGGTGATAAAATTGAGGACTGAAAAGATGAGATTTATTCTCAGACCCTATCAATACCATGTTTGTCAAGGATCAGTTGAATGTCAGAAGGAATGAGAGCAGCAGAAATCAAAGCAGTTGTAGAAGGAGATAAACTATTCTGTTCTATATTGGAGAGACATAACGACAAAGACTTAGACACAGATGAATAAGTGATTCAACTATTTAATAATAAATACAACACAAATACTAATCAATGAAAACAGACTCTAGCACTAGTGCCAGAGCAGGACCTTGGAAGCACACATGAGTTTAGATGCTGGGTCGTGGAGATATGTAGGGTTTCCTCAGGAATACTGTGGGAGTAGATGGGCCATTTAAAGTCTCAGGGCAGTAGCTGACTCTTTCCCAAGTGTCTAGCGTATTTTAGTATTTATTTGGGTCACTAGTATGGCTGTATTGATACCTACAGGCAGAAAATCAGAGTTTCAGAAGATATATGTTCTACACTGTGCTGGCATATGCTGTGTTTGAGTATGCAGTGCTTCAAAGGAGCTGAGATATTGTTATATCCATATGTCCCACAAGATGTTGGCTAGTCATGGGATGGATGTGCAATTGATTTAAAAATTTCCAGATCACAATTTAATTTTATTCTCTAAGAGCAACAGCTTTTATAGTTCCAAAGTCTATGAGATGCTAGACATATGAATTGACAGACAGAAGTTCTAGAACAAATCTGGACATAAAGCTTGGGTTTGGGCGACATTCCTCTTTAATGATACTTGGGATATTGAAAATCAACTTAGAACGTCAAATCAACCTCAATGGGATCAGAGTTATCAATCGCAAATAGCATATGGGCATTCCCATGTGCCCTTTACCATATATTCATAGCCTATCTTTATGTTGTGTTTGTTTTCCTGTAATTTATGTCACTCTATCATCTTGAAGAACTATTTTTCAAATAAGAAAGTTTAAAAATGACATTTATTGAAAAACTTATTGTGTGCTGGACACTTTTTGTTTTATATTGTTCCATTTTATTATTGCAGTCACACACCAACGTGGAAATTTTATAAGTGAGAATATTATTTTTTTTTAAGATTTTATTTATTCATTGAGAGAGAGAAGGCACGAGCAGGGGGAAAGGCAAGAGAGAATCTCAAGCAGACTCCATGATGAGCAAGGAGCCCAACGCAGGGCTCGATCTCATGACCCTGAGATCATGAACTGAGCGGAAACCAAGAGTCAGATGCTTAACCAACTGAACCACCCAGGTGCCCCTATAAGTGAGGATATTAAAGGATCTGAGGATATTTTGTAAATAAGTGCCAGAACCAGGAATGGAAATGGAAAGCTGTTTGATTCTTTTTCTGTTATAGTCGGCCTGAAGCTAGAATACTTAGGTGTCTTTATGGTCTGTGAAACCTAGCTAGTTAGAGTGGAACTGTACCTAGAACCTCTCAAGTGCTCCATAATATAGAGTATTTACTGACAAGTGAAAACTTTTAGAAAACTTTTCCAACTTCTGGGAAACTTCTGAGCATTTTAGAGTTTTTTATTGCTAATTGTAAATGTCCGTTCTGTCAACCCCAGGCACTACATTTGATAGATCATCTCTGTCTATAAACTGAGGAGGAACACACTCATAGCCATAAAGAATGTGCTTGTACAGGATGTTTCTAAATCCCTGACAGAGATGAGTCCTTATGATTGGAACAGGGATGAGGAAGCACAGGGAGAAATATTACTAGTGAGAGATTCATTGAGAACATAAAGTGACAATATTGGTGAATATTCTAAGGAGCATTTCTTATTGCCTTAGGATGAACTATCTCTCCAGAAAGTGGAAAAAAATTTAGCTCCATGTAGTACTGAATTGAAAAGGACATAGGACATGATACAGACTTACATGAATTAATGTAAAGCAGGCCTGGCTCTATTCAAAGCTGGTCATGTTACCTCTAGCACTAAGGCTGTGCATTTTGCATTATTTAATTCATTCACTACTAGTTGAGTTCCAGAGAACTATGCCAGAAATATTGACTAGTTCCCTATGTTTAATAGCGGAAAATCAGTATTTTCCTCGGGGTGGAAGTAGAGGATGAAATTTATTCAAACAAATCATCCTCCTGAACAAGTTTTTACCTTGTCTGCCATAGATTCTCCCTCCCTCCCTCTCTCTCTCTCTCTCTCTCTCTCTCTCTCTCTCTCTCTCTCTCTCCCTCTCCCCCCTTATACTTTTCAAAGTGAAATTGACAGTTGCACAAAGTGGGCGCTCCTATTCCCCTTCCTCTCCCAAAGCCCTGTGGATCACTTTGAATTTCCTTACTGCTGGCTCATTTCACAAAAGGTTTAAAAGATGTTCTACGAAACATCTTTCCTGCCACATCTTGTCGCCCTGTTCACGTTTTGTGGCCACACTTTTCAAAATCATTACCTCCTGTGGAAACAAATTCATCATAAGCCTCTTGCAATATACCTCAAGTCCATGACACTTTTGGACTGACATCTATTCATAGATCGACTATAAATAGGCACCAATTTACACCCAATTAGATGTGGAGGGAAATCTGGGTTTGCAGGAAAATTTCCAGTCACTCAGTATGTAGAGTCTGTGTGATGGCTGAGGAACTGATGTAACTGCCATTTGTTAAGATTTCACCTTATTTCATTTCCATTCAGACATTCCTAATTTGTGCAGAGCCTAGGAAATGACTTAAGACAAGGTAATTAACTGGAACATAGCATCTTTGAGGGGAAAAAAAGTCAAAACTATTTACTTCTTTTCTTTCCTTTTGTTTTTTAAAGTCCGAATAATGAAACCATATTCTCCTCCTTTAAATCTTACCAAATTGCAATATTCCTATTGAATTAAAATCACCAGGGACACATCTTCCCTAAGAAAATGTAATCCAAGTAATACGCTGCACGCCTTGGTCACCCCTTAGAATCGCAAATTAGTTTCAACCTGGGCTGGATAAAATGAGCCTGTGGCTTTGGAAAATGGGAGAAAGGCAAGTATTAGTCAATGAGGATTTTGATCATACAGAGTCTAATCACTTCTATTCACAAAATCTCATCTAAAATGAGAATGTTGAATCCCTAAGCCTCCACAGGGCCTAACAGTGATTAGTTCAAATGAATCTAAATTGCTACTAAGAATTGATTATTATAAAGAGAAATCTAAAGAGAGTTTGATTAAATTAATGCAATAAATGCCTTATTCTGCTTAAACAGAGAAAAGGGATATTTGCTTAATCCAATAGTTTCAGATAGAATCACGCTTCTTTATACATATATATATTACATGCATTTCTAAGTTTTGAAGAATTAAAAATGGAAAAAGAATCACTCAAATGGCACTGAACCTAGTTTCATCATGCCAAAGACATTTTGAGATCTTGTAAAACAGTAGTTTTCAAATTTTAATGTGCCTTGGGTCAGCTAGAGATCTTATTAAGCTGAAGATGCAGATTCTGCAGGTCTAAGGTGAAGCATGAGATTTACATTTCTAGTAAGCTATCTGGTGGTACCAAAATGCTTTTGGTTCTTGGACCAACCATACTTTGAATAGTGAACTCATGGAGCATCTAGGTCATGATTATGAAAATTAATTTCCACTGCACAGGGATAAGTTAGTTAATACTATGTGCTGATTTATATAATGCCTGATAAGTAGCAGTTTAATATAGTCGCTGATATAAAAAGAGAATCATTTAATAAGTTGCAGAACTAGAAGATAGCAGAAACTTCTAGTCTTGCCTCTGCTACATATAACAGCGATCCCTAATAAGTTTGTAGTACTTTACATTTTACAAAGTAATTTTACATAGTTTATGTTGCTTAATTTTATGATGATCCTCTCAACAACCCTATGAAATAAGCCAAGCATGCATTTTCTTTTTCATTTTCCTTTTGAGTATTCTGAAACTGAAAGTTGATGTGATTTGCTCAATTTCACATTATTATTCAACAAGAGAGCCATGATTCTAACCCATATCTCTGACCACAAATCCAGTGTTCTTTCTACTGACTCACAGTGATTTTGTGTGGATCACATCACTTCTTTAGCCCCTCTCTTACTTATGAAGTGGGTGATTCAGGTTCAACTAGACCAGTGGTTATCAACCCTCATTGTGCAACCAAATTATCTTGGGAATATAAAAAAATAATACCAATGACCAGCCACATCCCAAAGCAACTGAACCAGAACCTCTGAGATTGGAGCCAGGGTGCTATTTCTTTTAACCTTCTAAGCTGATTCTGATGCATAGTGAAGCTTGAGAACCAATAACATTAGATATCCACTAACGTACCTTTAGGTGCAGGAATTCTACCTGGCTATAAGGATAGGTTTTGTCTCTGCCTGCTCCAGGAAAGTCTCGGTGACAATGAAATCTAAAAGCATAAGTATAGATAAGTCTGTCACTGAAAGTGTTAATTGTGATTTAGCAAACTTTTATTATTTCTTGTTGTGCAGGTCTTGAAAATTTAGGAAGATTTTGGTTGATGCTTTTAAAAAATTGCTTTTACTCAAATGAGTAGAGATTTTTGTTTGCTTCCTATATCCACACTTGGTGCAACAACAATATTACTGAGTTTCCTAATTGTCCTTTGAAACTGATGCTAAATATAGAGCTTCTATGTGCGCTTTCATTGGAATGGATGCCTGGACCCCTCAGAAAGACTGCTTTCTGACATGACTCCTGTTTCCTCTTGTGGCTGCACTGAGGATTTAGACATGGAGTATGTTTACACAGTTACTAGATTATAAAAGATTTCTTTCTATTATTATTTGTTTTACTACATTACACAAGATTTCTTTGTCAGAAGTTGATCCTGTAAATGGTTTATAAACAGTCCCTTCTAGGGGTTAAAATTTCTGTACTAAGGCTCTTCTGATGTAAATTTTGGAAAAGTTCAGGTTGTTGAAAGCAGATGTTTCTGTTTTTCTTTTATAGAATCCTTTGCTTTTCTATAGTTGTTGTAAGATCAAGAAGACAGGATTAGTCAGTGTCTTCTCTAGTAGATTCCATTCGGTTGATCATTTTTCAAAGTTGAATAGACAGGAGGAAAATGAAGACTTTGGGCCCTTGGGAGGGTCCAAGGGGGATTTTGGCCTTTCTGGGTAATTCTTGAATATTTGATCACCTGTGGCCTAAGAGGCTTTTCAACAAAGCTATCCCTTCTGGAAGAAAATTCCTAATTTGGAGTGATGTCACTGGGTGAATGATGACTCTCTAAGGTTCTCTAAGAAGGGTTCAGATTTTGAGGCATAGCAGGTACTACAGTTCATTTCATTTTGGTAGTGGAAGTTCAATCAAATATGCAGTATTTGACAGGAAGTCCTTGTCTTGATTCCCAAACTTTCTGGCATGGATTTTCTAGAATCAGGTAGTTAATAAGGAAATAAAATGCACACTGCTTTAAAGAAAATGATAGTATTGGGGTAGCAGGTGCAGAAGGATCTTCCTCATAGCAGATCATCAATATGGTTCCTTGATGTTTTAGTCTGATCATCTGGCCTTCCTCACACCCTTTGTTGGAGGGTATTCATGAGATCCAGAGATGCTATTTTCACTTGATTTTACTGTGGGATTTTTGGATACTGCAGAGAATTATCTGGTTATCATTATAAAATACGCTTTCATTCACCACAAGCAGAATGGTCCTATAACACCTCATTCCCTTAACTAATTTCTAGATTTTCCTCTTTATTCTCACATTGTCTTTAGTAACATCACTCCTGCACTCCATGGACCTTACAGGGAGTAGATTCTTTTTATTTGGGAAATTTCAGGTGTATTTCCTTTATCTCCCTCCCTGATAAACAACTTCGTCCAAGCCCAGCTGTGCCTGACCTCTTAAAAAACATTTAGCTACCACTGTTCTTGAGAGATGGTTACAGTGTTCACAGAGTATTGGAAATTTTTCCTGCTCCATTAACTCCCCTATTTGTATCTTGGAACTTTTTTTTTCTAGTGGACTATTTCTGCAAATTGTAACTGTTTCCCTACAGGGCAAAGTATGGAGTCAGTGACTGACATTAAATAATAAATGTCAACAAAGTGATTACTCTCATGTGGAATTAATAATATTTTATTAAAATTCATAAGAGCACTCAACTGGTAGCATCAGAGCCAATTACTCATGTGAGGACTGAATGTGCCTTCCCAATTCAAAGTGTGCAGTAACTCTTTTTGATTTAAGGAAAATACATCATTGTAGTAGGTTAGAGGGTCTAAGTTTTTAACTCTTCTGGTATCAGTCTGAAGGCTAGATTAACGTATAATGTAAATGTTTAAACACTAAGAACGGTAGAAATTTAACTTTTCTAAGGAAAAAATTCCTATAGCAGAGTCTGATGACAGATGGTATCATTTTTAATTCCGTTCTTAGAGATTTGCCCTTTTGTTAGGGTTTAAATCAGAGTACAACCTGGGTGAAAACCATCTTTAGTTTTGTTGGGTCTCACAGTTAAATATTTGTTAGGAAAATAAGAAAGAAAAAGACAAGCTAGTTATATCAAGTGCCTGTTTTCTGTCCCTCCAGGTCTATTCTCCACTGACCTCCATTCTGTATTTTCTTTAAGGGTCTGAACTTTATGGACACTGTGGAAGTGACCAAGCCCCCTTGATTTCTGGGTTCGTACAGCGTTCACCCAATAAGAAGACATGGCAAGAGATCGGAGGAAGAGAGGGAAAAGGTAGGATTTCATATCCCCCAGATCCTTCCCTGGGAGGTAGCTCCAGGCTGGCTGTGTCTTTCCATGAAATGTCCCTGCCCCTCTAGAGATGGCCCTCCCTATAGAACTGTCCATCCTGATACTGGGTACTGCTTGTCCCCAATGTCTTTAGCCCCAGAGGCTGTAGCAGCTCTACAATTACTAGTTTCATGGTTCTTCTTCACTATCCCTTATAAATTTTTTTATAAATGTGACTATGCTATTTCCTGAAATGACCCTGCATAATTTACTAGTCTTAACATAATATAGGTTTGAGTGGATGGAATATCTGTTTGTCTTTTTATTTTATTTTATTTTATTTATTTTTGAGAGGGGGCATGGGAGTAGGGGAAGAGGGAGATAATTTTAAGCAGACTCAGCACTGAGCACAGAGACTGACACAGGGCTAGATATCATGACCATGGCCCAAGTGAAAACCAAGAGTCAGAGGCTTAACTGACTGACTCACCCAGGTACCCCCTGGATATCTATTTATCTTTTCTCCAAGTATAGTACAAGGTAAGGGAGCCTGTTAACTATATACAACTTCCGACCTTAAAAAAAAAAAAAAGACTGGATTGTGATACTAATGGTGAGTAATATGAGTGGTGAGTGATAATGAGAGATGAGAAATTATATATCTGTAATATTTAAGGATATCCAGTTGGTGTGCATTGATACAAACATATTGTTGCTAATAATTGGCTGCCAGGAATCTGTATTGCCAAGGATTTTTGTTTTTGTTTTTGTTTTAAAGATTTTATTTATTTGAGAGAGAGAGCATTAGAGAGAGAGAGAGCAAGCATGAGTAGGGGGCAGAGGGAGAGGGGGAAGCAGGTTTCCTGCTGAGCAGGGAGCCCAATGTGAGACTCAATCCCAGGACCTGGGATCATGACCTGAGCCCAAGGCAGACCCTTAACCCGCTGAGCCACCCAGGTGCCCCATTAAGTATTTTGAATATCACCCTGGTTACACTGATATATATTAGTTATGTGGATAAATCAACCACTTGGTAAACCTTTTTCTACCTGGAAATTGTCAGAGAAGAGCTTAATTAAAGCCTTAAAAAGCTATCAGAGAACTTTAAGATATTTTCAGGGAATTAGAAAACAGTTAATTTCAGACTCATAAAATATTTTGAAAACATATTTTTAGAAATATTACAAATTATTTATGTTACTGAAATTGTAATGCAATGGTTTGCACCTAATTCAAAGATTTACACACACATATTAGTGTTTTATATTTTTTAAAGAGTGTATTTCAAATATGAAGCCTTGTGATGTTCAAATCAATGGGACTCAGTTTGGTTTGGCACCACCTGCAAGAAACAATCCACTTACAAATATACGTATGTGAACTGAAAAAGAAGGAAAGTACACCATAATCATAGTTTTATCATGAAACTCACAATAACTATTATGTATCAAGTGATTTCTATGTTCTGAGCAGCCACTGTGTATATAACTCATAAGCAGTATCTTTTTTTTGGTAATTTTTTTTTAAGATTTTATTTATTTATTTGACAGAGAGAGAGAGATCACAAGTAGGGAGAGAGGCAGGCAGAGAGAGAGGAGGAAGCAGGCTCCCCGCCCAGCAGGGAGCCTGATGCGGGGCTCGATCCCAGGACCCTGAGATCATGACCTGAGCTGAAGGCAGAGGCTTTAACCCACTGAGCCACCCAGGTGCCCCAAGCAGTATCTTATTTAATTCATCACTCAACTAATATTAATTAGTACAATTTTATTTCACTTTTTCAGTTAAGAAAAATATGATTTAGGCTTAACTTGTCCCAAAACATGCATTTAATTAGCATTTAACTGGACTTTAATCTGAAGACTGTTTAAAAAAGGGATTACACCAGGTAATATCTAATTTTCCTTTTAAGTCTAGATTTTAATTAAAAAATCCTGCCAATTATCTCATTGTTTCCCCTCACATATGTTCTTTCTACACATTTCTACAGCTGCCCGTTTTGTTCCTTCTTGGACCATACTACTCCACACCTTATTTTTTTTTTCATACCCTTTTTCTCATAACTTATCCAAAACTCATGGCCTCAACCATTATGATAAACTGCTTCCTTGAACATTTTTATAGCTTAAAGCAGTTCTTATGTCTTTGTACAAGAGCAATCAAAATTATTTGATCATCATTAATTAAAGGGAACATTACGTAGTGTATCCTTATTTCTTGTCATCTAAATTGGCTCGGTAGATCTTTCTGTAATGACTGTTAAAATAAGGTATGAAAAAAAAATAAGGTGTGGAGTAGCATGGTCCAAGAAGGAACAAAACGGGCAGCTGTAGAAATGTGTAGAAAGAACATATGTGAAGGGAAACGATGAGATAATTGGCAGGATTTTTTAATTAAAATCTAGGCTTAAAAGAAAATTAGATATTACCTGGTGTAATCCCTTCTTTTATACAATTATGAAATGGAAACCAAGATAGAGTAGCCTCCCAAAGGGCACTATAGAAATATCTGAGGACCAAAAAAAAAAAAAAAAAATTCTGAGGACAGTTGATAGGAAATGACTTCCTTCAATGATTCTATTAAAACAGAACCCAACATAGTTTAATAACTTTGAAAAAAATAAGATTTTATCTTTAACAAATGAGAGTAAACATTACTAAAGAACATGTTAGTTGAATGTATATACTTGGGTTTATTTCTGGGCTCTTGATTCTTATCCATTGGTTTGTCTGTTTCTATGCCAGTAGCATATAGTTTTAATTACTATAGCTTTATAATGTAGCTTGAAATCAGGAAGTGGGATGATGCCTGCTTTGTTTTTCTTTCTCATGATTGCCTTGGCTATTCAAGGTCTTTTATGGTTGTCCTTCCATATAAGTTGTAGGATTGTTTCTTCGACTTCTGTAAAAAAATGCCACTGGAATCTGGATGGCGAGTACGTAGAATCTATAGATAACTTTGGGTAGTACAGACATTTTAACAATACTAATTCTTCCAGCCTATGGACAAGGGATATCTTTACATTTATTTGTATCTTCTTCAATTTCTTTCATCTGTGTTTCGTAGTTTTCAACACAGAGGTCTTTCACCTCCTTGGTTAAATTTATTCCTAAGTATCTTATTGTTTGTTGCTATTGCAAATGGGATAATTTTTTTTTCAGATAATCCATTGTTAGTGCATACAAACACACTGATTTCTGTTTAAGTTTGTATCCTGCTACTTTACTGATTTCATTGATTAGATCTCACCACTTTTGGTGGAGTCTTTAGGATTTTCTATATATATTAAATCATGTCATATGGAAATAGAGATAAGTTTACTTCTTCCTTTCTAGTTCTGATGCCATTTATCTATCCATTTATTTAGTTATTGTTATGATTGCTCTGGCTAGGACTTCTGATACTATATCAAATAGGAATGGTGAAAATGATCATCCTGTCTCATTTTTTACTTAATAAAATTTAGATTCCAAATGAAGCTGTGAACTGTTTTTAGGAAAAGGAGAAATAAGGAAATATAAATGAGGAAACATAAATGTTCTTTTTTTTTTACCTCATAGCATAATTATGAGAATTTGTTAAAATATACAAGGATTTTCTTTTGATATTAAAATTATTATGCTTTTGAATCACCTGCTATGTCATCATCCATGTAGATTCTTTCTTCAGTTCTTATATGATAGAGTTCTACCGGATCTGAATTTTTCATGTTTTCTGTGATTCCAGAAAGTCAATAATCACATCCAACATCCCACTTAGAGATTTCATAAAATGCTACATCTTTGCAAGATTTTATATTTTTCTTTGAAAATAATTTGAACTACTTTTTCCCTGCATTATTAAATGTAGAAGGGACTTACCAACAGAGATGGTGTCATAATATAGGAAATAGAATCTATTATAAGTGTGTAAATAGAGGCTAATTTTATAACTGGCTAGTCATGGGTAAATATTTTCTTGTATAATATTTTTTAAACCACTTTATTGAGATGTGGTTGACATACAAAAACTGAACATGTTTAATATATACAACTTAACGAGTTTGGAGATAAATATGAATCTATAAAACAGGACTATAATCTATGCCATAAACGTTGTTCCTTACCTCCAAAAATTTCCTCCTATCCTCTTCAACTTATTAATTTTTTGTGATAGAAAACTTAACATATTGATCTACCCTCTTGGTAAATTTTTCAGTATACAATACAATATTGTTAACTTCAGGGTCTATGCTATACAGTAGACCTCTAGGACTTAATGCATTTTGTGTAATTGAAACTTTATATCCTTTGATTCATATATCCCTATTTTCTCCTACCCTATCCTGGAACAACCACCACTCTACTCTCTGTTCCTGTGAGTCTATTTTAGATTCCTCATGTAAGTGGTATCATGTAGTATTTGACTTTCCGTGTCTGACTTATTTCACTCAGCATACTGTAAAGGAAATGCATTGTTAACGGCTAAATGTTTGTTGGATAACATTGCTAGGTTCATCTATGTTGTCACAAATGGCAGGATTTCCTTCTGTTTTAAGGCTGAAATAGTCAGTTGTGTGTATGTACTATGTTTACCTATCCATTCATCCATTGATGGACATTGAGGTTGTTTCCATGTCTTGACTATTGTGGATAACATGCATAACATTTGTTTCCTTATACAAGTTTGTCACTGCAAGGACTTAAAATATTTTACTGGATTATAAATATCCCTTCAAGAATATAGGTGCTATAATTTAGATAATTTCACAAATATTTAATGAGCACTTACCATTATACTGCAGCATTTATGTGTATGTATGTGCATGTTTGACACGGAAGCCTTTATAAATCAAAATGTCTGTTAGAAATAGAAATTTCAGGTATTTTATGTATCTGAAGACCAAATATGAATTTTCAAAGTTGTCAGTATATTGCAATGTCTATTTGTATTTTATCTCTGGATAAAATTTTCTATTCCTCACTTTAGCTAATGAGCAAACCCTCTATTTTTTAAGTTACTGTTATTAATTTTGCAAGTATAGTGATTATAAAGTGAAGAGTTATCATTAATATTGTCATTGGATAATACTTAATCTTTTTTTTGCTTAATTTCATAGCAAAAACCTGAGATTTACATATGTTGCTACCAGCAGAAGTTGTTTAATCACATAGTATTGTGGTTCTCTTGTCCTTTCCCTGAGTTCAGTGAAAAATAAACATAAAAATAAAATTCTACAATATCTTTATAGACATTGGTTTTTCCTCAAGATTTGTGGAATAACAGTTGCTCAAATGGAAACTAGGTTTGATATTTTTATTTCCTTTAAAGATATCAAAGCAAATTTCTCAGCAGCTGAATATCAAATGTGTTCTAATGGGTTCATTGTTTCATTTCTTCTTTTTGGCCTTTATCAAGGATATAGACATATGGTTGAGTGTATATGTGCACAAACATAGACACACTCATATAATAGACAACAGGCATGTATTTAAAACATACCTGGGGCACCTGGGTGGCTCAGTGGGTTAAGCCTTTGTCTTCAGCTGAAGTCATGATCTCAGGGTCCTGGGATTGAGCCCCGCATCGGGCTCTCTCCTCAGCGGGGACCCTGCTTCCCTCTCTCTGCCTGCCTCTCAGCCTACTTGTGATCTCTCTCTCTCTCTGTGTCAAATAAAAATCTTTAAAAAAATAAATACGTAAAACATACCTGACTTGCTTTCAAGCCCACCGATTTTGGAAATAAAAGTTGTTTGTAACATGGATGTGATTGTCAAGGAGCATTTTAGGTGAAAATGTGGTCAGCCAAGATTATAATGTGAACTCTCAGCATTGTGTTGCTCATAGGCTTATTTTTTTGTGTGTACAACTAAAAGAGCAGACCTGGCTTTAAAACAAGCTTATTCCATTTTTGTTGCCACAAATTCTCCCCTTCTCATTCCTGCCAGCTCTTACGGGATTCACAAATATGTTTCCTATTCTGAGCAGTGGCTCATAAATAGAGAGAAGGAAGTTGTTAGAAAGCAGGTCTCTTTCAGGGGCATGGACAACTGCCTAGAGGGACACTTAATCATGCATTTTGACTTTGGTAATTGAATGCTGTATCCATTTCTCTGCCACATTATCATAAAAAAAGTAAAGAAATGAAGTATAAGAGCTAAATATTTGTTGGATAACATTGCTAACTCTTTTAAATAATCTCATAACAAGAAATAAAGGGATCAGAGGGGAAAAAAACAGAGGGATTCCAGTTTTGCTTTTCATTATATTTTTTATTTCTGAAATGGTAATTTCTGCTTTTAGTGCTATTCTATTATAATAAAAGCATGTGGGAGCCTGAATTTTCCTATAAGGGACTTAAGCAGTCCATTCTCATCAATTAAAAAAGAAAAAAATGTATTAATATACCTTTTCTTCCCCCCTTCCATGACATTCTTAAAATCTGTGTGCCTAAATAAATTAAGATTCTATTCTCAACAGACTCATTTGGAAGATAGAGCACATTTGCTGAGCAAAAGCAATTTCCTTGGGAATTTAATCAGAGGGGCCAGGAGTAGAGGCATTTTACAGCTAATTTGTATCAATTGTTAGATATCATATTTTATAGGAATTAAAAAATAAGATGTATTTCCTCACTGTAACAAACTTAGCTTCCTTCCACTTTACCCTATACTTCACCTACCCTCTTGGAATGCATGTTTTTGATCATAAAGTGAGATAGCAGATGGGGTTTGAATGCACAATCTGTACAGACTTTGGAACAATGACTGTGGTGGCAGGACAGAGATTTTTAATTTCTTGGAATCCCACACAGAAACATAAAAGGAAGCTATACAACAGAAATCAAAAAGCCACTGACACAACAAATGTAGATACAAGTTATCATCATAAACTTCACAAAACAAGTGGTAAGGGGAAACCGCCAAAGTTACACAATTTATTTGGTATCAGAAAATAGAGGAGTGCAATGTGAGTGTTACAGACTGCAAACAGGAGAACCCCGAAAATAGCCAGGAGGAGTTCACTGGGAAGGCTGGTGGGCTAATTTGAGAATGGTCACTGACATTAAAGTTTTTTCGCCCACTCTGATAGCGTGAGTACATAGGGCATCAGTAAAGACTGAAGGTGCCTGGACCAGTCTCAGGTCTGTGAACTCTCAAAACTGACCAACCAGGGCTTTCTGCTACGACATGCCCTTGCACCAAGAAGAAACTCTGGAACTAGAAAAAACTGAGCAGGATAGGGGATAAGAGAGATAGAGAAAAGAAGAAGGTACAAGTGGGAAGAGAGGCAGGAAAAGCTCAGAAAGTAGGCTGCAATATTTTTTAGCTCTATGTGAAAGCAAAAGAAGATAGAGCTCTACAAACTAGGAATGCTACCTTGAACGTGCTTTTAGAAAGTTCATGAAAACGAATTTTACATAAAAATGAGCACTCAGTGAATATCAAGATCGAAGTCTATATGTGTCCATTATGAAAAGAATAAGGAGCAAAATATTTTTGATGACATTAAAGTCATAACTAAAAAACAGTTTAAAATTATAACCTCCAAAATTACTAACGACATTAAGGAAATGACAAAGACCTGAAAGAACAATATAAATCATCATTATGAAACCTCTGATATGAGATATTTGAGCATGGAGAAAGAACTAAAAACATAAAAATTTTTAGAAGTGAAATGTAGAAGAAACACAAGGCAACCATAATGCCTGTATTT
Organism: Ailurus styani; assembly: GCA_002007465.1. NCBI lineage: Eukaryota > Metazoa > Chordata > Mammalia > Carnivora > Ailuridae > Ailurus > Ailurus styani. The sequence continues at coordinate 1,026,030 of LNAC01000371.1, read as the reverse complement.
CCTATTGATGCATAGTAGCTCACCCCCAAATGTAGTAGTTTCAAACAGAAAAACATTTATTTCACAGTATGGGCAAGACAGAAATTGTGTGCAGTTTTACCTGATGCCTCTAGCTTAGGGTCTCTTGTAAGGCTGAAATCAAGATGTCATCCTGAGTAAAGTCACCTCAAGGCTTCGGGGGAGAGAGTCCACTTTCAGGCTTATTCATGTATCTATTGCAGGTCTGAGATCCTTTTTTGGCTACTGTGGTGACATTGATCCCTTGCTAGGCAGGCCTCCCTAAGTGAACAAATGAGAGTGAAAGAAGGCAAGGAAGGTGGAAATCACAGTCCTTTTATAACCCAATCCCAGAAGTGGCATCTTTCTGTTTTTGGTGTATTCCCTTTCTTAGAAGTCCTTCCATCCAGCCCACCTTCCAGGGAAGCATGAGAATATCCAGAGGTGCAGATCATTGAGAGTCACCTATTATGATGCTATCATAATGCCTTACAGTAGTTAGGAGGTGAAAAACTTAAAGAGAAATGAAAAAAGAAATAAAAATGATAAGTATTAAAGATAGATAATGAAGGTTTGACATACGGCTAATGGGACACTATGAAGAAGCAAATCAAAGCAAGGGATCACAACAAATACCAAAACCTGTAAGAAAGCTTTCTTGAATTAATGAATGTAGGCTTTGAGGTTATATCACTTCTAATCTAATTAAAGGTGAAGCTAGCATTCATTCTATCTCTCCTGATGAAAAAACACAGCATCACAGTCATTGCCAAATACCTATCACTTACACTATTATTTAGTGTTTTCATTTAACTTATTTTCTGAGATTTTATTTATTGTAGCACTATATCCTGAATTTAAAATGGCAGCTGTATTTTCTAATATACATTAAAGTAAGTAATCCATACTTTTTTTTTTTTGGTGTAGATATGTTCTACCTAAAACCAAATAGTATACTATATGAGTTAAGAGTACTGCACTTTGGGAAAGACTTATCTAGCGCTTAGTAAGTGTTCAATAAACATTAGGTTATTTTGATAGAGACTAGGAAATGGTTATAAATGGGTATGTTCAGAACTACCCCTGAGACCAGAAAGTCTGGGTCAGAGTTAATATCAAAATAGTGAGTTAGCTAAGACATTCATGAAGTACAAAAGTTGGCATGACAATGGAAGGATCAATCTATGCATATGAGTTTTGTGGGCATGATTGTATTTTCTCACATTCAATGGGAGGTAATCTCTTATCTCCTAGCTTGGACTTTGATATTGCTTAATGAAGATGAATGTGGTATGCTGAAGTGACATTATCAGCTCTCTTTGGCTTTGTGTCACTTTCCAAAGTGCCAGATGGACGTATGATGTGCAACACTCACTCACAAATTATTTTAGTATTTTTCTATTTTAGGATAAGTTCTTCATATGTATGGTACTGGTAGGGATTAGGATGTACTGTTAATAGGCACCAGCATTTGTCACTTTCTCATCCAGTTAATAGGTGACTATGTAATCATTTGTCAAACAGTATCCTTTGCTGAGCTGACATTTGCATCTCTAATAATTTTGCATAATTAGGCTATAAATAGTTCTTTTATGAAATTAGGATAATGAATAAAGTTTAAAGGTATATGAATGTATATGTGTAATTCTTTCATGGAAAGTAGTCCTAAACAAAACAAAAGAAAGATAACTGGTTAGAAATATATAAGAAATATGATCCTTGGGAGAAAATTCTCTTTCTAGAATTCCTAATAGTGAAAAGAATGAATGCTAGACCTACAAAATTCATAGACTTTAGACTTTAGAGAACAAGTAGTATTAATAAAAAGTAACTTAATTAGGATGAAAAACTTCTGACCCCCAAGCACAGAGGAAACTAACAGGGAGAAAGAGGCATTAAAAACTAAGGTCCATAGCTTTACTGTAAGAGAAAACAGGAAAAAAAATTTTTTTTCCCCTTCAGCAGCTGGCACTTTTACAAGTCCCTGATTATGGAAATTGCTGGGACTTTAGTGCTTGGCCAGGTTATAAAGTGAATAGTTTAAAAACATTCTAATTTAAAGTACGTGTATCTTTTTTTTCCCTTACTTCTTTTGGACTGTAGCTTCATTTTTATTCCTTTTTGAATTTTCTCTCTATGGAAATCCAGAGGAAATTAAGTCTTACACCATGTTCCAAAACTCTACAGTGAGGTTATTTATCTGTTCCCATTTCTCCATCTCTAGGTACCACAATAGACATTCATATAGGAATGTTTGCAATGGCAAATGTGAATTATATATGAAATTTAAAATGCCTCTGCACTGAAGGGAAATAGCTATTCTGGATAATCACTCTTCTGGGTACTAGGAAGCAGATCTACATCATGGAGCAATAAAGAGAGTGTACTTTGGAAGTTGTATGTGGAGCAGAGGTTTTCTTTATCTCTGAGCATGGCCTACCCCCTCACTCATTATAGTCCACTAACACAGGACTTCATTTTCTTTTTTAACATACAAAGATCTTCTCTCATATGTAAGGATCTTATATGAGGTTTTTTGTTTTTCCTGACAAGAATAAATCCCTGTCTTAGTTTAGGCTGCATAACAAAACACTATAGACTGGCTGGCGTATAAACAATGGAAATGTATTTCTCATAGATTTGGAGGCTGGGAAGTCCAAGATCAAGGTTCTGGCAGATCTGGTGTCTGATAAAGGCTAGCTTCCTGGTTTGTTCTTGCTATGTTCTTGCTGTGTCCTCACATGGCAGAAAGAATGAGATGGTTCTCCAGGTAATCCCATTCATGAAGGATCCACCCTCATGATCTAATCATCTCCGAGAGGCACCACCTCCTAATACCATCACATTGGGGGTTAGGATTTCAACATCTGAATTGTGGATTCAGACATTATATCCAAAGCAATCTCAATTTCCTCAAGGTACCTACTTGTCATAAAGGTCTTAACTTAAGTGTTCCTTGAGGAGTCTTTTCCTAAAGCAAGTTAACTTCCCCTTGGCAAATACTCGGGCAACCTACATTTTTGTTTTAAATAATTTATTAAAATTGTAACTAAGTAATTCTTCATATAACTTTTGAGTTCACGTATTTTGCCCCTGTTTGGTTTTATTTATCACTAAACTATATGAGGAGCTTAGTAAAAAAAAAAAAAATTTTTTTTTTTGAACGAACACACAAATAATTAAATGGCATTTACCTGCTTAGTGGCAGGCCGGAGACTTCCTCTTTGGCTGATGAGTTGCCACAATAGATGGAAGTAGAGTATAGGAGAAAAAGCAATCTATTTGGAGTCACAACTTTTAAGATTTTATTTATTTATTTGACATAGAGAGAGAGATCGAAAGTAGGCAGAGAAGCAGGCAGAGAGGAGGAAGCAGGCTCCCAGCTGAGCAGGGCCTGATGCAGGCCTTGATCCCAGGACCCTGAGATCATGACCTGAGCTGAAGGCAGAGGCTATAACCCACTGAGCCACCCAGGTGCCCTGGAGTCACAACTTTTAGGTTCAAGTGCTGGCTCTGTAAATTTTTAGCTCTATACTAGTTAAAAGATAGTCTAAGTGTTAGTTTCTCAACTGTAACATAAAGATACTTTACTTAGACACTTTCCTTTATTTAAAAACTAAATGTAGACAAGTATTCTTTACAATGGAAAAAATGGCTTGTTATATAGTACAATATTGTCCATGCAGGCAGTGACCCGCACAGTTTGGCAAATGTTTCTTAATATCCCAAATGTCATTGACTAAAATATGGGAGAAAATGATGAAGTTTTGCTGTCTTAAAAATTTCATTGAAATGCTAAACAAAATGGTAACAGTAGTCACAAAACTTGCACAGTTCAAGATTAGCTTGACGTTGCACTTAACAGAGCTTCAGAAAAGATACTGCTAATATTTAGGTTTCTGAGTTTCTTTGTTTTGCTGGCTTGCTGTGCACAATGTCAATGTTGAAGCCTAGAGATTAAAATTAGGTTTTATTGGAGATAAAATGGTAAATTCTACCCATTGCAAGAAACAATTTTTCAGTATTATTGTATGCATAATTTTTTCTGAGATGAAGAAGATAGTGAAAACATGCAGCAGCCACTACTTTGAAAAGGATTTATTTATAATAAGTGATACAGAAATAGCCATGAAGTAGGTAGAGGCCCTTTTCTCATGCAAGATAATAAGTTAACCCCACCCATCAGATGGGCTGTGGAGAGGATGGTGTGCTGACTTGCCCACCTACTTAAGTTTTCATGTACCCGATATCCAAATTCACTCTCACGGTTGGATAAGCAGAAACTTAAAAAGTTGGGACCAAGGATCAGGATGACATTTTGAATTTAGTCTTGAACTTCTCCATCAACTCTAAATATAGCAAAGAAAGAATTAAAAAAAAAAAACAAGAAAATAATTAGGTATGGTAAACTCAAAACAAGCAAAATATCTCCAGGGACCAGAAAGGGAATAAAAAATCACAGTGGTAAGTTAGTAATCAGGGACTAGAGCCAGGACCTGCTGGGCTCTGGGACCGGATGCAGTTAGGATTTGCTTCCTACAGAGTAATGGGATTCAAAGTTCAGTGTGCATAGCAGTAGACCAGAGTCAAGTTAATTGCATGAAACCTGGGGCAGGTGTGGGGCTCACGAGCCTATGAAATATGGTCAATAGAAAGTTATGGCTACTGCCTAGGGCTGTAGTTTATATAAACATGCTTGCCTACAATGTTGAAAGATACAGACAAACCTTACCAACAGTATCTAAAATTAAGCCACTCTACATTTAGTGACTGATTTTGAGATAAGCTTATGTTCATGACAGAACTAGAACTTTGAGCCATTAAAAAAAATTAAAAAGACAGTATTGAAATAGAATCCATTGGGAACCAGATTTTATCTGTGAAAGAAAGCAGAATCTCTGTGGCAACCAGAAAACAGACTTTCCTACGTTGATAGAAAAGGGATAGAAGGAGGCTTGATCCAGAGAGGTCTTGTGCTTTTCGCCAAGCGGAGTCCAGACAATTAACAGGACTTTACACAGTAAGTAGCTATAAGTCCCACTGAGGGCAACACAGATGCCAGTTCTTAGATAAGCTGTAGATCTGTAGGTCCAACTGTATTATGGTCATAGCAGAGAAGATCTTTCAGACCCACAGAGGCCCACAGAAAGACAAAAGTGACCTTGAGATCAGTGATTGATAATCATTTGAATTGATGGACAACTCAAGGGCTACTGCTAGACAACTCAAGGGTTATATCTCATGTTTCCTGCCTTTCCCTCACATACCTTGCCTTAGAACTAGATAAGCCTCTTAGACACAATCCAGTACAAAAGGAAAATTCTAATTTGATTGATACTATTTTCTGCTGCTCTGATAAATGTGAATTTAAAATAGAAATTATGTTGCCTTGCCTACTAAGATTCATGCCAGTTTCCAATCTAAATAATTCAGCCAAGTAAAACACGGTTCTATTTTACTAAAAGGTTAATGAAATGAACAGGAAAGCTGGACAAGCTAACCAGACAGTGGGGCCAGGGGTCCAGATATACCATTCAAATTCTCTGTCCTGGCTAGAGTTTGGCACCATTTATTGGTAGTTGTTGCTCTGGCTTAAATTTTGAAGAGAGTGTCTCTGGCCCAAAGTGGTAGAAAATTGGCAGAAATTCCAGTTATGTCCTCCTTGTGGGATCCCTTCTTGTCATAGGGAACCACATTTTGCATCTAATTTCCCTAAAAAGAAGAGATTTCCTTCAGGTTACCCCTTCTCAGCATCTTTACTAAGTTGGTGGTAGAAGAAGAATAATCAATTTATATACAAATTTTGTGTTAATGGTAGAAATTTTATTCAATATAAAAACAACACTTTCTCCTTGAAAGCTTCAGATTGAGTATAACTGAGACCTTCCCCTTTTAAATCTTTTTATCATTCTAGTTATAAAAGAAAAGTGCCCAGTATAATTGTGAAAGGGCCAATGATTTCCTAGTAGCTTTCCTAAGTACTTTTGGTAAAAAAGAGACACTGATTATTTTACCATTCGACTTGACATTACTTTCTCCTCTCCCCTTTCACACCTTTCACCCTAAAGCCAGAATCACTTCAGCCCCTGTCCAACTTTGCATAGAAGAAAAGCGAAATCAGCCTCCTGAGGGTCATGCAGATACTCTTTTGACAATTGCAATTTAACAAACCAACAAACAAGACTAGGACGAAAAAAGTTCAGTGTTAGATTTTTAAAATCTTGAGTCATCTTAAATTTCTAATTTTATAAGATGGTGCTCAAATAATTCATTGGAAACAGATTGTTAAAATATGTCAGTGGCTGAACTTATAAGGAAAAGAATTACCTTGTGTTTCGTATGTGTGTATATGTGCTAAGTTATCAGGAGAAACAGGCTTCTTTATTTTAAACCCCTATATTCTGGCAAAGAAAAGACAGTAGTATATTTCTACAGCTTGAGCATGTGTGTTTATAGAGGAAAGGGGAACAAAATATTTTGTGCTCCAGACTTAAAGAAAGGATTTATGTACAACTGGGGAGAAAAGTGAAGGTTGAAGCCTGGTCCTTAGAGCTGGGACTATGGCGAAAGTTCCTGATTCCCAAGATTGCCAGGCAGGGAGCTAGGTATCAAGTGTTTGAATGGTCTTTGTGAGCCTGGGCCTGTCAGCAGGGAGCATGACTGACTAAAGACCAGAAGTCTACCTTCAAATACAATGTAAACCCAATTGCTTCGACAATCCTGGAAAGGGAGAAGTGTTCACTAAGAATGACTGGTATGGAGAACCTGTCAACTTTGGCAAGCAGGGACACAGAGTGAGATTTGGAAAAATAGATTTAGAAAAGTAAAGGAACATAAATATTTGTGCACAATCATACCTAAGGTAAAGAGAAAATAAATTATCAAATAAGTGTTTATGAATGTTTACTGACAAATTTTACTTTTCCCCAAAGCAGACTTTATAGCTATAATTTTCATTTCTACAAAATGTCGATATCTCATTTCCTTGGGAAAAAGTGGGGCTTTTCATTAAGCTTTATGTTTTATCTCAGACTTACTCTCCTTCAGTTGCACTTACTTGTATTTCTGTAATAATGTTTCTATAAGCACTTTGAAATCCTCATCTTTCTTAAAAATTTCTAAGGTCTTGAAATTGGATAATAAATCATCAAGGGTAACTGTATGTTCACAGTGCCTACTATGCTAAAATCTTTGAATGGAAATGTTTATTTAGAAATGGATACCATAACCTGAAACTGTAAACTGCCATTTTTGTCTCACACTAAATTTTCATATCTACTTTATTCTATTTATTGATTGATTCTATCACAATAATCTTAATCTAGTCTGAACAAATATAAGTTTCAAGTTTAAGGCAATCATCTAGTTCATGTAGAATCAAAAAGCACATCCTTCTTTAGTATTTTTTAAGTAGTAGTTTAGTATTTTTTAAATGGATATGTAAGGATGTTTGCCTTTCCATCTTAAATTTGAATTATTTTTTATTTTTTAGTGGGGGAGGGAGAGAGAGAGAGAAAGAAAGAAAGAGAAAGAAAGAGAGAGAGAGAGAAAGAAAGAAAGAAAGAAAGAAAGAAAGAAAGAAAGAAAGAAAGAAAGAAAGGAAGAGAGGGATTTGGGGTGGGGGGGCAGAGGAAGAAAGGGAGAGAGAATCCTAAGCAGGTTCCACACCCAGCACAGAGTCCAACAAAGGGCTTGATCTCACAACCCTGAGATTATGACCCAACCTGAAATCAGGAGTCAGATATTTAACCAACTGAGCTACCCAGGTGCCTCTTAAATTTGAATTATTTTAACCTATTTCTTTAAAAAATTAAATTCTGTGCAGAGTTGTATTTATTTATAGTTATATATTTGCCTGTATTTATATTTATATTTAGAGGATGACTAGATCTCAAAGGGCCTTATAAAAACCTCAAAGAGTTTGGATTTTATTCTTGAGGTCAGTGAGTTTAAGTACATTTCTTGAGACCCAAAATCAAAAGCGTCAGAGAAATAGAGGAAAAATTTGACAGAGACTATGTTGCTTACAGGGTGAGTGGTGATTGAAATAAAGGGGGCAAGATCTGAGACAGGAAGCTCAGTAAAGCAGCAGCTGTAATGTTCAGGTGAAATATGAAGGAAATGAAAAGGCCTAAATGAGGGATACAAGAGTAAGGAGAGATAAGTGGACAGATTTAAAAGAAAGTAGACCTGAGTGTTGAGGAAGGAATGAGTGAAGCACAAATCTCTGGACTTGCTCACCACATCCAATGACTAAAATGTAACACCGCATCTATACCACATGGGTTACAGTGTAGCCACAGAGCAGCAAATAATACGCAAATGTGTTTGTGACAGAATACTACATTCAAAAGGAAGGAAGCAAAATGTCATGAAATAAGTATAGCTATATAAACAAAACAATGTACAAGAGAAAAAAATAAATATATCAGAAGCTACCATAAATTAAAGAAAAATGTTTGGTTATAAATCCAGTCACTTGTTTTACAGAAAACAAGAAAATGATGTTAAATTACAAGGTGCCTTTTTTTTTAACTATTGCTCATAATAAGTATTTTTAAATGATACCATTCTTGACTGTTTATTATGTGGCTGGCTCTGCGTTGAACAACTACCAGTGTTATTTCATTTTCTCCTCACAGACCTCCTTTCAAGTAAGAATGCTATGAGATTCCTCTTTTTTATTTATTTTCTTATGAGTTGAGGAAGCTGCTGCTTATAGGTATAAATTACTTGCTGAAAGTCACTGATACACTAACAAGTGACAGAGTCAGAAGTGATGTGCAGTTAATATTGAATAACTTTCTTAAGTTGTTTGTTTTTCTTGTAGCTGTACTGGGTACATTTTTAGCACTAATTACTGTCAATTAATACATATCATTTTTTGGTGCCTCAGAGAAGAGACAGCAATTACGGAAAATGGAAGATTTTTTTTTAAATATACAAAAACAAAATATATAATTTACAAACATACAAAAGCAAAACAGAACATATTGACAAGGCCATGCACTTTTAAATAACCTCTAGCTACTATCATTCAGAAAAGTATCTGGCATCCAGGAAGGGTTCAAGGAAAATTTCATGGCTGCATATATTAAAATCTATGGACCAGCATTGGTATTCATGTTCTAACTATCTCTATTGATAATGTTCATTTTGGTCATAAGAATTTTCATTACGAATCAGAATGCCTTCACCTTCAGCCATGAATCTACTATTACCATTCCTCTTTCTTTGGAGTTATTTGGGTCATGCAGAGAGTATAAAGTAGAAGAAACCACATGTCCTTACATTCTTGATTTTTTTTGCATAATTATTTTTTTAATATTTTTTATTTATTTGACAGAGAGAATGAGAGAGCACAAGCAGGCAGAGTAGAAGGTAGAGGCAATGGGAGAAGCAGGATCCCCACTGAGCAAGAGGCCCCATGCAGGGCTCCATCTCAGGACCTTAGGATCATGACCTGAGCCAAAGGCAGTCACCCAACCAACTGAGCCACTCAGGCATCCCAACTTTTTTGTGTAATTCTGAACTGGTTTCCACAGGATGTTTTTCAGTATAAGTGAGCCTCCAAAATCCATTCTAATATTATGCTCAGTGACCTTCTTTTTCTGTTTTCAATAAACATGGATGCAATGCATTTTCAACAACCAAGTTATTCAGGAAAGCAAATAATGTTAAATATAGCAAAGGGCATGATGATCAGGCTGAGAAGTTAAGGCAATCATCCAGTTCATGCAAATTTACATGGAACCAGGCCCTGTCGTCTGCCTTTCAATTAGAGTGAGGTGAAAGTTGCAGTTTGTGCTGTGAGCTGTGAGCACAATCAGCATTGTGTTTTCTGTGGTAGTCCAGGCCCCATGAACAGTGCCAGCATCATTTAAGATAAACCTGCTAGTCGGTTCATTTGTGCTAAAAATAGTTAACTAAAGAAGAGAGGTTTCTCTTCTCTCTTTGACGTGCGGTCAAGTACCTTCTAATACAAGGTGAGGGGTTTGGGGCAGTGACAGTGGTAAGAAAAAAGTGCTTCACAGTGACATTCAGTTGGGTTCAGCAAGTGGGAGGGGAAGGAAAGCGGGGGAGTTATGACAATAAAGAGGGAGCAGGCATTTGGACATCAAAGAATGACCCTATATTTAATTTCCAGCTCTGCCTCTTATTAGCTGAATAAGCAAGCTTTTAAACCTATTTAGGACCAAGTTTCCCCATCAGAAAGTGGGGTTAAAAACGCCTACCTCATTGGTTATGTGGGGAAAATGCCAACACAGTATCTGCACATCATATCAGCAGACACTGGCTTCCATCTTTTCTCTGTCCTTGTTCTTCTATCATTACTCTTCTCCCATTAATTAGTTATATTCTGCAGGAAAGAAAAGCTACATTCAAATGATATGAAGGTACCACGTGCATTGCTAACCCTTTCTCTTGCTCTGTGGGCTGGCTGGCTTCTAATATTTTTTCTTTCCATGTGAACTCTGCACATCTTCCCTGTCTCCAATGCCTCATTCATTTACTACCCATGATATTTTTCAAAACAACAACAAAACACAGTCATCTCCTGAGAGTCTACTTTTCCTGGTCCCATTCTCCATTAATCATTTTTTTCCAATATATGAATTAGTGCCCCAGTATAATGAACAGTTTACATTTTGATCATGGCCTTCAGGAAATAATTTCCTAACTCAAAAGTTCTGGGGGATACTGACTTTGTTCTCAACTTCTGTGACTAGGAGGGCTTGGAAACCCCAGGAACCTGCTTGCAGATTCCCACGTTCTGCTCTAAACCTGGGAAACTCCCAGCCTGAGAGCAACAAAAGAGAAGAGCTAATGGCATCTTTAAATGGCTGACAGGTATTGAGGAAAGATCTGGAATAGCCATTAAGAGTTGGAAGTTCTGGGCGCCTGGGTGGTTCAGTGGGTTAAAGCCACTGCCTTCGGCTCAGGTCATGATCTCAGGGTCCTGGGATCGAGGCCCGCATCGGGCTCTCTGCTCAGCGGGGAGCCTGCTTCCTCCTCTCCCTGTCTCTCTGCCTGCCTCTCTGCCTACTTGTAATTTGTCTCTCTCTGTGTCAAATAAATAAATAAAATCTTAAAAAAAAAAGAGTTGGAAGTTCTAGTCTTCATTCTGCTCATATTTCACTGTGTAACCTGCACAAGAGTTTTCCTCAAAGGAAAAATGTACATTTGGATTCAAGGATTTCTAAAAAACAATAATTTATATTTTTATGATTCTACAAATAATGTCAGGAATTAATGTTACTTTATATTAAAGTGCAATTATAGCTCTTCTCACTGTTCTAAACACTTTATAGATATGAACTTATTTAATCCTCTTAATGGCTCTATAAGTAAGGTGCTATAATTACCTCATATAGATTAGGAAACTGAGACTCAGAGAAGTGTAGTGTTGACTTCACCTGTTACATATCTTCCACGAGGTAGAACCAGAATTTGAAAACATTAGCTTGACTCCAGCATTTCTATTCTTAACCACTATACTTGGCTGCACTTAAAAATGATGTATATATATACACCTCCTTATACATTTTTGGATTTGCTTCCTGATCACTCTGCTGTACTACACTGAAAAGGAACATTTTGAATCAGTGTTGTCACCCACTTACTATGTCCATGCCTGGAGATGGTGCTGAGCCTAGGTACTCATCAACTATGAAGAGGAACAGCCATGATTCTTCTGCTGTTCTGGTCATTCTATAAGGCTGTGCCTCATTCTTCTATTCAGAAAACTGGGAGGAAGTCTAACCTTTTAAAATAATTAGCCTGTCTTTTCTTAGATCACAAAGGTCAATTTATAGGCTGATAGGTCAAATGCTTTTTTCACCACAATCTTAAGAGAATAAAAAGTGTTTTTTATGTCTCTGCAATGACTTTAATAGCAGATGATTTTCCTCCAAAGAAGCTCTTTTCTAGTTTTCCATCAAGAAAACCTGCTGGTTGACATTTATCTCTTGGGAGGACACTGCCCCATATGTCAACAAGAACCAAGATTGCCCTGTCATATACATGTAGTAGCTGTCAATCAATTTATTTTTAATCTGACCCTTGAATCCCCATACAGAATCAAAGGCACTCTCTTGCTTTACCCCTCAAAATCCTTTAAAGTATGACCATGAAAGAGAAAGGGGAGCATAGTATTATGCAAGGATCTTTTACTCAATATTGGTTCTTCAAGAAGTTGACTCTCAGATTTTTAAATTGGGAATGATGATCATGAACACGTAGAGTTTCTCTGAGGATTAGAAAAGATTATATATGTAAGTTTGGTGCAGTATCTGAAACATAGTATAGTTGTTCAATAAATACTATTTTTTCTTTCTGCTTCCATCTGAGGCCAACCAAGATTTGCATATATTTTTAGAAAAATGGCATCCCATGATTAGCCCAAGCTCTGCATTTACACTTTAGCTGCACTTTTTTTCCATTTACATGGAACTAGATTTCTTTATTATCAAGTCAAATTTTATTGATCACTGCTAAAGTCATCACTGTGCTATGTACTAAAGAGAATATTAAAATTGTGCAACCCATGTAATGTACACCTACCATAAATGAGCCACAAATCCTCTTGAAAGACAAGGCTACTACCTTGTCTTCACTTTCCACCTCCCACTTACACACACACACACACTCTCTCTCTCTCTCTCTCTCTCTCTCACACATACACATGCACCATAAATATAAGAGCACCAAAGAGGATTATAAAGTAATTTGGAGGCAAGATCTGCATATCTGATCACATGAAGAAGTTGATCTTGATTATAACTGGTAGAGTTTTCATAAAGAAAGTTGGTTATAACTTGAGCCTTAAATGTTGCATTGGATGGACAAAGAGGAACAAGAAGAATCTTTAGATTGGTGAAAGATAAGGAGCCATAAATATGGAAACAAAAATATGCAGGATATTATATGACCAAGAGACTACACAGAATAAAAGGAACAAGTATGTGTGACTTAGAGGAATAGGATCCAAGATATTAGAATGACTAAACACTGGAAGCAAAGTTTAAATGTTAGAAGCAGATCACCTGGGAGAGATGGTGGACCCCTTAGCTAAAGAATTCTGTGATTTTTTTCAGGCATAAGAAACTTAAATCTAGACTCAAATACACATGATTAATTTGGTAAATTACTAATGATGACCTTATTAATAGGATTCCCTTTGAGTCTCTCCTGGGAAATTTGAGAATCAACACACTCTTACTCCACGCGGTCATCCACTCAGACTCCATGACTGCTCCATTTACACCACCACTTGGCACAACGTTACTTTACCAACATTGCTCTGGGCAAGTTGTTGGAAGTCTAATTTAGTTCAGTAGCATATGAGAAAGTGGAGTGACTTGGGACATGGCTTTAGTTGTGTTCCCCAAGGTTGAGGAGAACCAGGTTGTGCAACAGAAGTCTTAAAATAATGATATATGATTTTTTTCAATGGAGCAAGGAAATGATGCCTGGGGTTTCCTGTAACTAGTTGTGGGGGCTGTATTAGTTTCTTAGGGTTTCCATAACAAAGTACTACAACCAGTGGCTTAAAACCACAGTAATTTATTGTCTCACCTTTCTGGAGGTTACAAATCTGAAATCAAGTGTTGACAGGGCCATATTCTGAATTCTGTAGGGGAGAATCCTTCCTTCCCTTTTCTAATTTCTGATGTTTGCCAGTAGTCCTTGGTTTTCCTTGGCTTGTAGATGCACCACTTTAATCTCTCCCTCCATCATCACATGACTGTCTTCTTCCTGTGTATACCTGTCTCTGAGTCTTTCCTCCTCTCTTGGAAGGACACCACTCATTTTAGATTGAGGGCTCACCCTACCCAGTAGGACTTTGTCATAACTTGATTATATCAGCAAAGACCCTATTTTCAAAAAAAGATCACATTCACAGGGGTTAAGACTTCAGTGTAGCTTTTTGGGATGGGGAGGAGGGCACAGTCCAACTCATAACAAACACCAATACCTGACAGACAGGAATGAGCCCTTCATGGATCAATAAAAACACAGCACGCTTCACCTAACGCTGACGCATCCTGGAAGTGTTTCTGTGTTGCTTAAAAATTTCTGAGCCTCAATCCTATGCTTTTACTATTACTTTTACTTTTGAAGATTGAGTTTTAATTATGAAGTATATTGCAAGAATAAAAAATGTACATGTTTATAGGCAGATTTGAATTTTTGCAATAATTTCAGATTTGTCATCACATTTATTGTCACAACAGAACTATAAATCACAAATTATTGTTCAGAGTTTAAATACATATTTTCTCCCACACAAAAATATGACATATTGAAAAATAAAAAATCTTAGCAGATCTGCACATTATTGCCTCATCATATTGATTATTGACCTTGAAGAATATCATCAAGTTTCCTAACACTGACTGATTACTCACCGGTCAATCAGCTCTCCACTGGTTCCTCCCCATGGGTGAGCTGCCCTTTCACAGCTCCTTCCCAGAATGAAAAGAGAGATGCTGGACAGAGCAGGTCCCAGTTGTTCTTCATAAATTTACCATTCCAAGGAAGTCTAATATTTTTTTGGAGCAGAACAAATAAAGGGGCAGAAAGAATCAGAAATTGTTACCCAAACTATGTTTCTTTCTCCTCGAAGGAAATATCAGAAGCAGCAAAGAAACATTTCCTCCCAACATTTATTACCCACATTTCTTTTTCTGATAAGAAAAACAAGTCTTAATGAGATATGCTGATTTACTTAAGTTTTTCTGGCTATTTCCAAATTCTGTACGTCTTTCCATTTCACTACAGTTGCCTTCTCTTTGTAATAGGTGTACCTTTTAAACATAATCTGGTCTTTTTGTTTTATATTTGTGGTGTGGATTCTTTCAAATACAATTCTTATATCAGCAAACCCTGCTGTCCTGTATCTCAGATGATATGATTAATTCTTGGAAATTATGCTTTGCCACATTTCCCAGTCAAAATGTATCAGGTTGGCATTTTGAACTACATTTGAACTGTTTAGCACTAAAAATAACTGACTCTCGGGAAAATAAATCCTTTTCTATTATCCTAAGAACAAAAGTTGAACTTTCTCAAAAGAAGCTAAGGATGTTGGGTTGCTCCTTCATAGCAGGACTCTAAATGTAGCCAATAATTAGTAATGATCCTTTTAGTACTGTAGCCATCAGTCTCATGTCCAAAAAATCAACCTGTAAACATCCTATCCGAAAACCCAATGCTGCTCCAAATTCTCTTTGCTTACTTTATAGCCCTTCACAATACCTTAAATTGTAAAAATTGTACTTATTTTCTTGCGTATATTTTCTATGTTTCAAGGTTATAACATTTTCCAATTAAAGAAAAACTATGAATTTTGTATGTAATAAAGACTGAAAACAATTTTAAAAAAAAGAATGTAAGCTCAATTAGGAGAGGAATCACATTTGTCTTGTTCACCCTTGTTTCTAACATAATTTCTAAGATGTTTCTAGCATAATTTCTAACAAATAAACATAAGTAAAATTAGCTGAAGAAATACGTGAACAAAACTGATTTTTTTACACTTGTCAGACAATATTACACTTACTGATATTTTGCATAGGTGATTCACTTATCTTTGACAGTCTTAAGGCATTAATCATTTTTGACAGTTTTAATTTCCTTCCTCTAAAGTATCAGATTTTGATGCCAAGTCCCCACTACCATCCCCATTACATTTATCTTCCAATATACCGTGATCTGTTTTTTTCGTTTGTTTTGTTTTTATTTTTCCAATTCTTAGAATGGTGCCTATCCTGTTTGGGATTAATCCATTCATGCCTAAAAATACGCATTTGAAGATCGTTGACTGAACTAGGTTAGTAAAAAATATTGAATTTGTATAATGTTTCAGGTACTGGAAATAAATTATTCAGTAATATTTATATAAGTTAAAAATGATAATTTTTTTTGCCTTCACTACTGAATGTTATCATGTCTTAGGTGTTGTCACTAATTCCTTTAAAACTTAAAGAAACTAAAATCAAGAAGTTAGGTAACTTTTCCACAACCTCCTGTTCCTACCTGTGGGCTCCTACTTTGTTATGAATAGGAACTATGCACATATAATAAACTGATTGAGAGAATTGACTTTGGAGTTCAAGTAGTTTGGATTTGCACTCTAGATTGCTTCGATATTTGCTTATTCTATGATCTCTCTAAATCTTAGTTTTTTCACCTGTGCATTGGGAAAAATCGTTCTTTAATCATGGCCTATTGCGGCCATGATTAATTTTGTGGACCTTAGAATACTGACATCATCCATTTATAAGAGAAGATTAAACTTCTTCGGAGAAGGGGTGCCTGGGTGGCTCAGCCATTTAAACCTCTCACTCTTGGTTTTGGCTCAGGTCATTATCTCAGGGTCCCAGGATGGAGCTGCATTGGGCTCCACGCTCCCTGCTTGTCCCTTTCCTTCATCTTCTGTCCCCCACCCCCCACACACAACCCTCGTTTCTCCTCTTTCTGTTAAATAAATATATAAAATCTTTAAACTCCTGTGGAGTCATCTGCTTCCCAGTACTGGTACTAGGTTAGTAGTGATATCAAAGTTGTTGGAACTGTGTT
Organism: Ailurus styani; assembly: GCA_002007465.1. NCBI lineage: Eukaryota > Metazoa > Chordata > Mammalia > Carnivora > Ailuridae > Ailurus > Ailurus styani. The sequence continues at coordinate 1,009,449 of LNAC01000371.1, read as the reverse complement.
ACAATCAAGAGGTCTCAGGGCAATTCTGAGAAATCACTTTCCTTTCATTTGGATAGCTTCTTGTGAATTAGCCTGTCACCTTCTTGGATCATTCCTGTGACAGCGTCTGTGACCTTTTACCTTCCAGAAGTCCCTTTGCACTTGGCTCCACTCCTTCTCAACTCAGTTAGCTATCCACAGGCATTATGCCACACTACTTTCTGCAGAGATTGCTTTCCTTAATGACCTTCTATGTTTCTGTCCTTGACATTATATAAAAATCCACTGCCAGCTGAGGATTTAATTTTCATGTTATACTGACAGCCATGCCCACCAGACACAATATCATTATAAAATGTCTTGCTATCAAGAAGTAATATTTTGTAGCTTCTTGTGTGTTCCCCAAGTTTCTAGTGTGTTTGCCCTTGAAACTTTCAGTGACTGATAAATACCATCTTAGAATAATCAGTTAACATGTACAGATCCCACTAAGCAAAGAGAGAATATCAGTTCGGTCACTATGGGAGCCATGACGTTTGATTTGGGGGTCATTGGTTCCTAATACCTAAAATGAAGGAATGGGTAAGGTAAGAGTAAACATCCTGGCTTGGAGCACCGTGCAGAAGAACTCTGTCTCTTTTATTTCTCTTTCCTCCCTTCTTTTTCATGTTCACTATCTATTGCTTTTCTTCTGGCTAGATACAGTTAGAGGCACTTGTAGGATAAAGCATTAGATAGGAAAATAAATTCAGGTCTCCAGTAGCTTAATCCAAACAACACCAGGAACAGGGAGGATGCCAACAGAAGAAGATCCCCAACAGAGCTCGTGATTTCTAAAAGTTGTCAATTACCTCCTTATCGGTCTCAGCAGCTTCATTCACTGTTCCTACTAGTTTGCTATTCCATGTATTTTCAAGGCCATATATCTTAACATTATTTAAAAGACTTTAATTGTGTGATCTCTTGGCTTCTGAAGATAATAATCCTAGTTTATGTTATAAAGAACATTACATTTTCTTTTCCCCACAGTGTTTTTAGATATTATCCCATATGACCCTCATATATGACCCCGTGTGTAGTAAGCAGGACAAGAAATTTGTTCTAGTTTTCCAAATGAGACTTGGAGAAGCCCCGTGACTTAGCCACAGAACTAATAAGGGCCACAGCTGCTCTTTGTTTTGGTTCATCCACCGTGTGTTCTAAGGGCACTCAGAGGGATTCCCAGGAAGCTCCTTAAAGCGGCGTTAATGTCCAGAGAGACATCTAGGGAGCCATGATCTCCGATTGGTCTAAGTTTCTGTATCTGAGGATCTGGAAGACACCGATAAGCTTTGCTTAAAGCCAGGCAGCATTGCTTTTCCTCCACACTTTCCTAACCGTTTAATACCCAGGTGCTGTCTGTATCTGAAAGTATGTTGTCCAGGATGAACATGCAACTGGGAGATGATCCATTGCCACAGACCTGCCTGATACACATCAGAACTCTAGGAAGCCATGTTCAGGCCAGGATAGCAAAACAGACTGGAGTCAGAAACTGTCTTTCCTGGCTTGGATTTTTCTCTCCGCTTAGGATACTGGCATACTAGTTACAGCATTCACTGTCTGTCTTCAGGGAGAGAGTTTTATTCTAGAGGTGCTGTGCATGTTTTAGAGAGGCTATGATAATTGAGCACCCACAAGGGCCAAGGATTTGACTAGGTGCTTTAAAAGCATTATTTTATTTAATATTTGTAGTGAAACGATGAGGAGTTATTTTTGTATGCAGTTTATAATATGAAAATCAAACCAAAGTGGTGACTATTTTGTACAAGTAAGTCAATTTTAGAATTAGCAAGGACAAAATTCTACCATAAACTAAAATGCAGGTCTAAATGTATGACTGTAATATAGGTAATGTGTCTCATATGAACCAGTAATGGTTTATTAATAAAATGTCTCTTAAATCTAATTTCTTGTCATTTTTCCTATGAAGCATCTTTTCCTTCTTTCAGCCTTAAATGCCAGTATAATTTTGAAGTTCTAAAATTCATTGTACAATTTTTTCTCCAGGTTAGCATTTCTTAATATTTGAGATTTAAGCTGATGAGTTAGTGCAAGAATCCATACTTGAACAACTGTTCTCCCCATCAGTGAACTCTACTAGTACAATACTTCTGCAGTGGAAAAAAGTTAACATTTCAAAAATGACTTTTTTTGTTATAATATTGGAATCCATATCATTGGACAATTATGATGATTACTAAATTTTTTTAATCTATTGAATGACTGTATATTTTCTAAAATTACATAATTTAATATTGCAACAAGCCTACAGGTTAAGGAAGATTATTCATATTTTGCAGAGGTATAATCTGAAATTCAGTAAGAGCTAAGTAACCACTACAGAGTTGGGCAGATAGTAATGATAAACCTATTTGAACACAGTTCTGACCAACTTTGAAGTCCATGCTGGGTCCAGAGCTGTTTCCAGTTCTCAGAATCAAAGTTTTTATGAAAGAATGTGTCACCACCTTCTTTATTTTAGAAATATCAAGTTTTTATCTAGACTATAGACAGAATTTCAGCTCAGAGGAGGTTTCTAAATCCCAGAAAATGTATCATGATACTAAAGCTTTTAATAATATTTTTGGTGGATTGATTCTATATTTAATCAGAAGCAAGTGGTAGTACTAGGAGGAACTGATGCAAACAAAAAAAATTGCCAATGAGGCAATTTCTAACGGATAATCTTACTGCATCCAACATGTTTCTGAGCTGGAACTAAATCTCTGGAAGTGCAGGGGATGGAAAGTTACATTAATGGTAAGGGTCTTGATCTAGTCTACTTAAATTCCAGGTTTATCATAGACACATTTAATGAACATACTTTGAGGAAATTGGGTGTATGGCAAGGAATCTGCCTCAAAATTTCAGAAACTATTTGAGAAGTTAGTTAATGTTCATGTATTTCAAGACACATATCAACCATAAATCCTGGATTAAAACACGTGGGGCAGGAACAGGAGCAAGAGTGAAGAACACAGCAAGCTCTTGATTAAAGATAAAAATATTTCCATGGTGGATTTGGAAAGGACCTTAGAGATAAAGGGGTATGACTTTCTTATCATTAATCCTATTCATTATAATAGTAATAAATTTCCAGGAAAGAAAATCTGAAATCTCAGAAAAGCAAATCAGGAAAAATTATTCGCCTTTAGACTGAACACCCAAACACAAATACTGATACATTGCACAAAATTTTTTGTGCTCACTTCGGCAGCACATATACTAAAATTGGAACGATACAGAGAAGATTAGCATGGCCCCTGCACAAGGATGACACACATTGCACAAAATGTTTTTCCCAAGAAGTTTGATAACAGAATTTTTATCCTTTCCTTCATTTCTATGAGATTATTTTAATCCAGTTTAAATCTAATTGTATATACAATTCTATATAATTTTCATACCATTTTTTTCACTTAGTATTATGTAATAAACATTATTCTATGGGTTTATATTTTTTCAAGTAACAATTTTAATGCCTAAATAATATTCTACTTGGTGAAAGCATCATGATTTACTTAGCTAATTTCTTAGTGTTAGACATTTCTCCTGTTTTCTATTTTGGACTACCAAATATAATTCTACAGTGATGATAATGAAAGCTAAAGGTTTTAGATCCTTCACATTATTTCCTAAAATTAGATTCTCAAATGTGTAATTACTAGGTTAATATGTACATGTAGTCAAATTGCTTTTCAAAGAGTTTTACTTATTAGTAATGAAATGAAAATATCATTATCGACACTCTCATTAGTAGCTCATAACAGATGCATACACACACACACACACACACACACACACCATATAAATTTGATGGGCAAAAAAAATTTTGCTTTACTTTTTTTTTTTTTTTTTGAGAGGGAATGGGAGAGAGAAGGGGCGAGGGGCAGGGAGAAGGAGAGAGAATCTTAAGATAGCTCCATACTCAGCAGGTACCCCAACCCAAGGCTGGATCTCACAACCCTGAGATCATGACCTGAGCCAAAATCAAGAGTCAGATGCTTAACTGACTGAGCCACCCATGCACCCCTGCTTTACTTTTTAACATTATCGCCCTTAGACTCAACAAGGACAAGTTTTCTACTTTACAGGACTACTCTGGTCCTTCCTTAGCCATGCTTCTTTCCATGAGGCAAGAATTTCATAGGGTACATGGACTTTGAACACCAAAGCCATGTTATTCCTTTTTGACCATGCTGAGTACATTGCAGTCTGAAATTTCAAATTCAAATGAAGCTAAACTCATTTACAGAAGCACTGGGGTCCTTATTTCCAGGCAGTAGGCCTAAGGACAAGTTGTCTAAGGAGTGGGCAAAAGACACCTTTTTGTAGAGACTATGAGATACAAGAGAATATAGACAGAATTTGGTTAGGAAGAAAAGAGGAAAAGAACCTGTGTTTTTAGGGAGAAAAGAGAACAAACTCACAATTGTGCTCTCCCCTTTTTGATGATGTTATGATCCAGAGGAAAGCTGAGGAATATGAGTGTATGGCAATATTCCATATATATGATTACATATTAATCAGTGTATATGGAATATTAGCCCTTTACCTGTGATATATTTTGCAAATATATATATTGACATCACTATATATAAAGCTTTCTTTAAAACCTAGAGGGAAAAGATCCAGACCTGATATAATAATTGGGCAAAGAAATGAACAAATAATTCATTAAAAAAATCCAAAATGACTCCTAAATATGGAAAGATGTTCATCCTCGCTCATAATAAGAGAAAGGCAAATTTAAACCACACCAAGATATCATTTCTCACTTTTTATATTGCAAAAAATAAATTTTAACAACACCTTCTGTTGGCAAGACTGTGGAGAAATAAGCATTCCCATACATTGCAGGTGGGAATGCAAATTGGTACAACATTTTATGGAGGGAAATTTGGCAAATCTGTCAGAACTATGTATGTATTTGACCCAAAAATTCAACTTCTAATCAGTTATCCCTAGACACACTGCCAACAATATGAAGATAGATATATACAGGATAATTAATTGCACTATTGTTTGGTTGAATAAACTGTGGTCCACCCACACAATGAAAGACTATAAGCCACAATAAATAACGAGAAATGAAGTGATTTTTAATGTATATTATTAAATGCAAAAGGAATGTAAAAAAGTAAAATGCAACATTAATTTGAGCTACGTTGTAATAAAGGAGATAACAAAAAATATATATTTGCTGATTTTTTCAAAAACGAAAACCAATACCACAAGCAATTACATGAAAGATGAACCAGAAACTAGTTTGTGATTATATTTACCAAGTATTTGAAAGTGAAGTAGAAGGGTTTAGAGTAGAGGCTTGGTACTTTTCTGTCTACCTTTTTGTACAATTCTGACTTCAGAAGCATGTCGATACTTTATATACTCAAAAAATTCAAAAGTAAATAAATCAACAAAGGTGTGGGAGAAATATTTAATATAAACAAACTTATAAACTTAATTGTGCTTCAGTTGAATCACATAAATACACTTAATGAGGGTGCGATAACTATTTCAAAAGGTAGCATTTGAACATTGTGTTTTCACTCTATCCCCTCAGACTAAAGATTTTAAAAATTGTAAACAAATAGTGAACTCTAGTTGATAAATTTGTTTGTAGAAGTGGTATGGGTTAATGTTTCTGAAACTACTTTTTCTATATTCTAGTATTGAGCAAATAAGTAAAAAAGAAAGTTAAGCATATGGAAGGAGAAAAGATGAAGTTTAAACATATGGTGTTGGAATTGCATTGAAGGTGTCAGTATAAATTCATGGTTTTTAATATATCTGGGACAGATAGATCTAGATGATAGTTAGGGATAGAGGTAGGGGTGATAGAGATAGTTTTGTGTGTGTGTGTGTGAATGTGTACACACTGCATTTATTTTCTAGCTGTGTCCCCCACAAAAGTTTTAGAAACATGACACCTCAGAAGCAGTGAGCATGTCTTGGACTCCGATCTGGATTTCTTAATTATAAACACATAAATGGGAGAAAAAGAGTTCCTCTTTATAGTAAAATGCCAATGGACAGAGAAAAAATAAGTGAGTTAGAAAAATTACAATTTTGCAACCATCACAGTAATAATTGATTTAGGCAGAAATCATCAAAGTACTGGGTAAAATTTGCTGAGAAATAGGAAATTTCCATAGTCTCAAAGCAGCTTATTAATTGCAAGGGGAAATCCAATCACTTTTCCATGGAGATCAGGCAGACATCACCTTAACCAAGCAATCAAATTTATTACATTCAGAGGACAAACTAACATCATCTCCAGATACAATGCACTAAAGTCATTTTATCAGTGTTGTGATATTTCTGCTAAAAAGAGTCAACTAACCTTATCACAAGGAAACATGAGCCAAGCCCCAATTGATAGACATTCTAAAATATAACTGTCCTATACTTTTCAAAAATGTTAATATTATGGAAGACAAAGCCTGACAAACAATGCCTGATCCTGATCGGACTCGGGAATAGCAATAAAATACATTAATTGTGGAGATTAGTGGAATTTGAATAAGATCTGTTGATTAGATAATAGATTGTGCTATTATTGGTTTCATTATTCTGATAATTGTGCTGTGGTTATGTAAGGGAATATTCTTGTTCTTAGAAAATGCGGCATTTTGACCACGACATTTTGCCAAATTATTCAGAAAAAAATATTACACATGATGATGAAGCAAGTATTATAAAATGTTAACAACTGCAGACTCTAGATAAGAGTACCATACAGTGTTATACTATTCTTACAGCTTTTCCATAAGGTTTTCTGAAATTATTTGAAAGAAAAATGTTACAATAATAACAACAAAAAGACCAGATTAAAATGATATTAAAGTTTTCCTGAAAAGAGCATTCCCCTTTTACTTCAAGTTCTTGAAACTTGAGTTTCAGCCTCACTGAGCATCTGCAAATACTGAAATATGGTACCCAGAAGCAAAGGGGGAAAAACATACTAATGCCTGGTGTAATAGGAAGGGTGAGATCATTGCCCAGCCCTCTTAATAACGGCCTTTCTTCAGATTCTATTTATATAGGACAGCAAGAGACAGAACCTACTCTCAGATTAAGGCCTATTAAAAGCAAGCTGGATCTAAGAACTGATTGCTCATCAGCCTGCCATGTCATGGTGGCCTGTAGGTCCTGACTGAGTTGGAAGGTGTATTACCTGCGGGAGAATAGGATGCCGCTGTCCAGTCTCCTCAAATGATATTTTACTACGCACCTCATTTACATGCTGTATCTTGGGTGCCACCCTATTATAATTATCCAGGGCAAACTGGGAAAGGTTGACTCATAGCTTTCTATGTGAAGTCTCAGTATGCCAAAATATTTAGAGGACTACGTGTCTAGGTGCCTATCTGCTTTTGAGGGACCCCAAGAATGATCATAGTTCTAATACAGAGAGACATTTAAATAGAGTCCATCGGGGCTGAGTCTCTGACCCCAAAACAGAACAAGATTAAGAAATTTACCACTTTATTTTTTAAGTTTATTTATTTATTTATTGTAATCTCTGCACCCAAGGTGGGGCTTGAACTCACAACCCCAAGATCAAGAGCCGCATGCTCTTCTGACTGAGCCAGCCAGACACTCCAGAACTTTACCACTTTTTTTTTAATGTTAAAATCATAAGTACCCCTGCCACCCTGGCCACATATAGTATATTTCAAAATAACGGCAATGTTGTACTGCAAAATATGCATAAAGTAGTCAACAGAATTCTACTTTTTTTTTTGAAGCATAGTTGATACAGTGTGACACTAGTTTCAGTTTTACAGTGTGGTGATTCAACAAGCCTATATATTATGTGGTGCTCACTGCAAGGGAGCTACTGTCTGTCACCATGCACTGCTCTTACAATACCATTGATTATATTTCTTATGCTGTACCTTTTATTCCCAGGACTTACTCATTCCATTACTGGAAACCTGTATCTTTCACTCCCCTTCACCTAATTTGGCCATCTGGAAACCATCAGTTTGTTTTCTGTATTCATGGGTCTGTTTCTGCTTTTTGTTCATTTATACGTTTTTTTTTCAATTCCATATCTAGTGAAATCATATGGAATTTGTCTTTGACTTATTCCACTGATTGTGGTATCTTCTAGATCTGTTCATGTTTTCATTTTTTTCCCCATTGTGATTGATTTCTAGCTTCATACTATTATGGTTGGAAAAGATTATGTGATTACAGTCTTAAATTTATTGAGACTTGTTTCATAGCCCAACATGTTGGAGTTCTGATTTTTTATTAATTAACTATGTTGACCCTTCCTTTCTTTCTTCTTCCTTCCATCCTTCCTTCTTTTTGGTTATTCAAACATTGAGTACTTCTTTCCTTTGTTCTTATGCCCATGGTTGTCATTGGCCTAAACTTATGGTTAGTCGGGCTGTTGATAAGATAGTGCCATACCAGGCCTGGAACTACACAGCTTCCAGAAAAAAGTTTCTCAACAGGGAGTTTAGGAAGCAGGGAATGATGTTCATTTCCCTAAGATGTATAAGATCATCTGGAGGACTTTCTCAGTCTACTTATATGTGGCTGAGAGTCGGATGCACACAGGTCAGAATGAGTAGTAACTCCACTCTTCCTGCCATCCCTGTTTAAGAATTGCTACTTTTGAAGCACTGTTACTAATGGATTTACACGTAATTTCTCAGCTATATGGATCCCGAGAGATGGGATGGAAGGATACGTTAAGGTATTAACGTTTGCTGCTCTAAAGATACTCCTTTAACGCTCAAGAGAGTTTAATTGTATTCTTACAGCATGATTCCCTTGTGGGACCTCAATAAAGCCAGGCAATATGATAAAATGAAGATGACACCTGAAAACAAAAGAGACTATATCTAGAATAAAAGAAAGTGAGGAGCACCTGGGTGGTTCATTTTCTTAAGCATCCAACTCTTGGTTTCAGCTCGGGTCATGATCTTGCAGTTTTAAGATCAGCCCCATATTGGGCCCCATGCTGAGTATGGAAACTGCTTAAGATTCTCTCTGTACCTTTCCTCTGCTCTTGCACTCTTTCTTTCTTGCTCTCTCTCACTCTCTCACTTGAAAGAAAGAAAGAAAGAAAGAAAGAAAGAAAGAAAGAAAGAAAGAAAGAAAGAAAGAAAGAGAGTCTCCAAGACTTTGGAACAAAGAAGTATACCTAAGCTTTAATGATAAACCCCCTCTGATTGAAGTTATTTCTGACCCAGTGCCAACCTTCTTCTGTAACCTGCTGTTTCTGCCAGGCTTGCACTTGTCCTCTGAGGTCCAATAATGGTAAAGCTGGCTTCCTGCCCCTTCCATGCCTATCCTAACTTCTGACATGGAAATCTGCATTTGTGGGAAAAATCCACATCAGAAAATTAGTCTGGCACACCATGCTTTGTCTTCTACGCTATGAAACCATCTTCACCTACAAATCATTTAGCAGAGAATTGCTCTTTCCAAACAAATAAAATGCAGTTTCATCTACAATCATAGACATTTTTATTAGGAAAATTTAATATTCAACAACTCCTAAATCATTGGAAGACTCTGCTAATGTTTATCTGGGTCAACTGAATACTACAAATTTTTATTAATATGTGACAAAGTTTGATTTATATAAAGAAACAATAGGTTTTTTGCAATTTGACTTGTAGAATGCAAGGTTAGTACAAAGAGCCAAAGTTCCACTAGAAATATTACCATGGCATCATTCTCATCCCTAGGTCTTTTTGATGTTAACAAGTAACACTGGCAGCCATTTTAAACCAGGAGCATTGAGGTTATGAGTCACGGAACCCTTTCAGCTTTGACCTCAAGACCTTCGACTACTTCACACCCACTTTGCCTATAGCAACTTTGTACATGTTGCTAAGGGTAATTGATAAAGTTAATACTTTTGCTCCTCTTTTTCCAGTGTGACATCCTCACTCAATGCAGCTGCTGTCAAAAATGTCCTAAAGATCTTTTTCTCAAAGTAAAGTTTTGTTTTTATGTCTCCTCGGACATACATGAGGAGTTTTTGCTGGAGACAGAAATGTTTTTAAAAATTAGATAAACCAAAAAGTAGGATATAATATGGTTCCAAGTTCATTCTGACTTTGTCATTCCAAAATGACAGTACAAATATTTGGAAATGGAAACTCTGTCCTATTTTAACTGAATTGTGGGGATTTTATTTTTTTAAATAATAACAATGCATATTTCACATTTATCCAACATTTATATTAGTTCATTGATACAACTAGATTTCGCAATTAGAAATTTCTAATAAACTATCAAATGTTTTTTCTATCTTTCATATGCTTTCAACTTAATAGAGTCAAAAAGATATTTTTCTATAACATATATTTACAAATTTAGATAGCATTTTGGGGAAATGTTGCAAAATTAAATTTTCATGGATAAATGGTGTCCATGAATGGTAGATGTTATTAATCCACAAACCTTTTAAAAAATTCAGGCCAGTGACTCACTGATTCCAAATACTACTTCTTTATTTGCCTATATAACTTTATTCATGCAGTTCATTTTTGAAGAACCCCTGTTACCCCACTCAGCTTCTCCCATCCTTGAACACTCAGTTCAAATTCCACCTTTTAAGATTGTATAAAATTCCATCTTACTACCTAAATTCACGATAGCCCAGTTGTTTTATTGTCTGAGCTATTCTATTTACCTTTAGTATTTAAATCACAAGCTTGGACGGAGATTGATTTAAAGTTTGAGCCTAAGTTCTTTCACTGACATTTTTTTTCCCCCAAAGATTTTATGTATTTAACAGAAAGAGAGTGAGAGAGCACAAGCAGGGGGAGCAGCAGACAGAGAAGGAGAAGCTAAGCAGGGAGCCTGAGATGCCGGCCTCTATCCCAGAACCCCGCGGTCATGACCTGAGCCAAAGCAGACGCTTGACTGACTGAGCCACCCAGGCAGGCACTCCTCTTTCACTCAGTTCTATGTGAACTTAGACTTTTAAACCCCCTTTTCCCTCTTCTGTAAAATGGTGGTAGTAATACTTATTTGAAGATAAATGTGATGATGTACATAAAGGATTTAGCACAATCTGTGGGCCATAGAAAGGAGTAAATGTCACCTTAACATCATGACTTATAGTCTGGCTTTTACCATAGTTGGAATAATATATGGGCCTGTGTTTTTAGTATTCAGACTAAAAGTCCAAGATCTCTACCTTGTTTGCATGAGATCGTCTCCTTTTATTTCTTAGCACACCTCTACCCTTAGTTGAATAGCTTTTATAATATGCATAGCCACTTTAAAGAGGAGAGTTTCCAACTTCACTGAGTTCTGCCTGGAATGTGCCCTTCCCTGGTATTAGAGAATAGTGATGGTTTCCCTCAGTCATGAGGCCCACCAGTTCCCACTAATGATATTTAAAATTTATTGAGGACAAAGCTCACTTTGTAACATTTTTAGCAAATAGTGCTAATTAATTTATTGTTGTAATTTGTAGCTTTCTTCCCAACAGTATGGAATAAATATGATATCCCCACAATTCCCCATTGCTCACAGACAGTAGTCATGCAAAAAATACTTTCTTTTCATGACTGTCAGCCTACAAACGAGGCCTTTCTTCACTTTTACTTTTTCATCTCTTCCAGTCCTTCCTATCCAGTGAAGTTATTAATAATTAATGAAATACTCAAAGCCAAGATGCAGAGGACAGTAGCCTAGGGCTTGGATCGAGTCATATTGCAGAGGAGAAATACCGTATTGCAGAGAAGAAAGCCCAGTTCACATTGAGCTTCTTTCCAATATGACTCAGCTTCTATTTTATTTATTGATTCTGAGTGATGATGGAATTCTACCTCAAGAGAAATACAACTTCTAAGGATAAAGTGATAGTATATGTTTTTCTTTCAGCCCTAATATTAGACCTCACACATAAATTCTATTTTCCACCATGAAATGAAGACAACAGAATCCATGCTCACATATCATTGCTCATGGGCAGTCCTTGCTAGTCTGATGTTAGTAGTCAGAGATAAAGTTCCAATTAGAAAACACACACATAAAAAAGAAACATGAGAAATTTTGTTGAATTAAACTGCCATGCAGTTGCTACTAAAAGATATTTAAAATACTACTTTAAAAAAATCACCTAGTTAGATTTTACTTAAAAGGAGGGAGAGGGAGAGAGAGAACAGACAGTTTGGCAGCCTGCTATTTTTTCCTATAAAGTCATAAAGCTTAATTAAAAAATTTTCTGGAATTTATAGTGCCAGAGGCTAAGCTAAAAATAATTTCCCCTCATTAGATCTTGTAGTTTAACCTCTGAAGTAGAAGGTTAGTGACAGCTACATCAAGACGCCAACTCACAAAAGCACCATTCAAAAAGGAAAAGAATAAAGAGGAACTGTTGCTATTAAATGACCCATAGAGAATCCAGGAGACAAAGAAAACTATTTCTGTAACTTTCTGGGACCAAGCATAGGGTTGCTGGGCTGCTGCAGGTGGATCACTTCTGTCAGCTCTGAAGGTACCATGTGCTAAATGAGCATAAAATTTTATCTGGGAGCAAAGCCTTGGAAGTTAAACTTGACTAGACAATGACAGGAATGTCAGGATTAAAAAACAACAAAAAAAACCCCATAGTGTTTGTTCAATAACCCCAGTGAAAATTAATAATCAGTAATTGTCTCCCTATCTCCTTTCCCAAACACTAAACAGAGCTTTTGCATTGTGTCTGTATAATGGAGAAAAACAAAGCCAATAAGATGAACTCCAGTTTACTCTTGAAGTCTGGGACTAAGATTTAGAGGTGGTTCTAATTCTTCAAATAAAGGCTTCTAAATTTTAATATTGTTTTTCCTTTAATAACCCAACTTTATTTCATGATCCAACAAAGTAAAGTGCTTATTATGTTATTCTAGTCTCCCATTTTTATCGGATAACATAGTCTAATATTCTCTGTGATCTGCTCAGTCATGTGTGTGATCACATCACTAATAGAAGAAGAGAAGAGGACCAATGTATCAGTTGAACAGGTGTAGAGAGCCACTTTGAGTAATGTAGAATAAAATATTATAATGGGGGGAGAAACTATACTAGGAATCAGACCATCTACAATTGTGGGAGTTGTGTTTTAGTTTTTATTCTAAGGAAATTGCCTTGAGTCTGGTGGGAAGCTAAAGATGCCACAAATCCACAAAATCAATTGTTGGGAGGAAAACCCAGACATAAAATTGGGGAGAGTGAGGACAAATTTGAATCCATGAGGATAAATTGGAACTAGCAACTGCCTCTCAATACTTTCAGCCTTAATCATGTGGGCAACTTGCAAACGCACTGGCACCCTTGCATCTGGCCCAGGACCTAGAAAAACTGAAAGAGAGACATAATGGAAGCTGGAGGAGCTGTGGGTCCTCATCCTAACTCACACCAACAAGGTGATCCAGCAGATTAATAAAGATGCATAGCATCTCCATGAGCTCATGATCTAATATCTCTGTTCAGAGAAAAATGGTTGCTGCTTTACTGCCGCCTTCTAAATATCATGCAAATTTTTCTTGCAGCCAGCCCTAACCTAGAACCATATAGGCAAGGATTCTAGGAGACCTAATTCTAGTTTAGTTACATAGCTACCATTCAAAAGCCATCATGACCCATATTTATTTGCTACCATGTTTTCAGGCACGGTACCAATTTTTATTGCATTTATACTTTACATTAAAATAGTCCTGTGAGAAATTATTTTACCCTTGAGAAATCTGATGTTAAATAGATCAATGAACTTTTCTGAAACCTCTAGAACATGGGAGAAATCAGATTTAAGACCAAGTATTTTGACTTCAGATAACAATTAACCCTTAGATTTTTACTTTATTTATTATACTGTCCACAACTGAAAACTTTTTATACTGTATATCAGTCAGGATTCCAGTAAGAAGGGCATGGTATAGCCCATCCTGGGTTATTCAACAGAGCTCAATAAGGGAACTATTTAAAAGGGTTTGTCAGCAGGGGTCGGGAAAACCACAGTGAATTCCGCAGTACTAGCCACTTCCTGACTGCTGGCGTAAGGTCATTGCAATCCCTAAATCTGAAAGTGGAAGGAAAGGAAACAGTTACTACGACCCAAAGTGGGTAGCCGTATGAAAAGTGCTACCAAACAAGAGCTGAGCCTTTGATAAAAGGAAAAATCCAACTTGTGGTGCTTACAAAGAAGGGAACAGAGAGACTAAATAACCCAGCTTTACTGTCTTTCAGACTCCTTTCTTGTTCTCTCCATTCACTGACTTCTGTTCACATGACTCAACCAACTCATGGAAACTGGTGAGCTAAGGGAGTTTTTTTATACGATCAACAGAAGAAAAGAAGTCAGTATCTTGGGGGACAGAACAGGATGAAGAAGGGTGGATGGAGACTGATCCAGAGGAGCAAATGGAAAATATCTAGCCTATACTAGTTATTCCAAGAGTAAAGCATTGGTAAAGATTTTAGGAAAACATTTTGCTTTTACATAGACTCATAAACATACATTAAAATATGGTTAATGCTTTTCTTTTCTTTCTTTCTTTCTTTCTTTCTTTTTTTTTTTGTAATGCTTAAATTTTTTTAGTTACTCTCTAATAAATGTTTCTATCATGTTCATTAGGGACAATTTTTCAACTTCTTGGTATATTGTAGAATGAGCTGGTTTAAACAAACAAACAAACAAACAAACAAACAAACAAACAAACAAAAGCATACCGAAAGCCCAGACCCATGCCATAGCATTAGCTTCTAGTGGGGATGTTTGGCAAGGGATATGGAAGGTTGACTGGCAGAAGTGCAAGCCCTGGGCCCACGACTAGATCATCAAAGCATTTGTTTCTTTAATAAAACATCAAAGGCTGCTGCATGCTGTAGGGTATTTCTGGGACTAAAACTAAAGTGAACTACAAGTGCTTCACAGCAGAAAATAGGGAAGTAAATACTTTCTGAATCTTTGGATTCTTCCTGGTAAAACTTCCCCACTCATTTTCTAGGTATCTATTTCCAGGTTTTCTGCAGCATAGAATGATCTACTCCAAGGTCTGGGAGTTCAGATTTTCTTATCTGTTTCTCGAGAAATATTTGCCAAGTATTTAACCAGGCTCTCAACAGTACCTTCCCAAAGCCTGTAGTCAGTAGGCCTTACAAATAGCTAGAGGAGGAAGAGACAGCATCTTTCTTCTTACTGTTAAAGTTGAAGCTTAGGCTCTAATACCTCAATGGGGTGATTGTTATCAAGAGCACATGTATGCAAGGATGGATATCAGCGCTAAGTTAAGAACCTCCTTAGACTCTACTTCCATCTTAAGATAGTGTCTCTGTCAGATTTTCACCCAGCCACACAACACACATTCATGAGGATACTAAAGTGTCCAGGTCCATGACCTGAGTCCAGGTTCAGCATTTATTGTCTGTAAAATTTGGTGAAAATTGCTGAACTTCTTCAAAATCTTGTTTCTCATCTGTAAAATAAGAAAAATATAAAAATATTGTTGCTCAATTTGGCTTCCTGGTGAGGAATAATTAAATAACACATACAGAACACATCACATATCAGAGGGCAGGCAATTAAAATGGGAGCTGCCAGGAGATTCTGGGAAGATGGTAGCTTGACTTTTATTTCAGATTCCCTCTCTGGCCAATGCAAAACCAACTAATAGCTATCTTTTATGAGTTGAGCAGCTGCTAAGACCAGCAAGAAAGCCAGGCCTGAAGGTGGATAAGTGTCCTCAGGGTCTCTTAGGTCCAGGAAGAAAAAACAAAACAAAACAAACACAACAACAACAATCCTAACAGAGACTGGGAATCAGCAGTGAAGTACAAAGATCAGAAGATGAAAATTACCCAGAAGAGGTGGCCTGAGGAGATTCATGTATCCAGATGGGAATGGCAAGTCTGGCTTCAGTGACCGTCCAGGTTCCCTGACATAATCATTGATTTTGACCTCTTTACATCCAGGCCTTCTTTGCTTGTTACAAAACCCTTCTTCCTTCAAATGTCACTGTAACTCCTTCTGCCAAATTCTATAATCACTTTAGCTTTTCTTTTGTTTGGTCAGAAACCTGACAGTTCTTTCTGTGTGTGGCATTCCTCATTGCAACAAGCAATAAACTTGGCTTCGGTGGTCTGGTTTCTGCAGGTGATCTTTGGCTTACTGGGCTAAGACAAACATGAGAGATGTGTAGCTTTCTCCTGGTGCCTCAGTAGAGACTGTCAACATGTAATGCAGAGGGTTAAAGTTTTCTCTCCTACAGTTTATGGAACTTTTACTCTGTAATTTATCCTAGAAATTGTAACTAAGTCTCAGAGAGTGGTCAAAAAAAGTAACATGACTTGCAAGGGGAAGAAGTAGTAGAAAGTAGAAAATGATGTGCTCCTAGAAAATCAGACATAATACAGAACACAGGCAACACGTTAAGGAAATAAAACAGCAATCTAATAATACATTTATTTAATAAGGGTGGATTTGAAAAAAAACCCATTTTTGTAAATTGAATAATAGTAAAACTAAGAGTCAGCAAATAAACTAAGAATTATAGACACGGATGGGACCAAAATTGGCCTCCTAGAAAATCGCATATTTTTTTAAAAAGTCAAAATACAGAGTAAAACTTAAGAAAAATGTAAATAAAGAAGAGATATGGGGGGGGGTGCCTGGGTGACTCAGTTGTTAAGTGTCTGCCTTCGGCTCAGGTCATGATCCCAGGGTCCTGAGATCCAGCCCCACAGCAGGCTCACTGCTTGGCGGTAAAGCCTGCTTCTCCCTCTCTTGCTTCCCCTGCTTATTTTCCTTCTCTCACTGTCTCTTGCTCTCTGTCAAATAAATAAATAAAATCTTTAAAAAAAAGAAAAAAAAGAGAGATGGGACAGGAGGATAAGTTCAAAACTCTTTGCAGATGTATTTCAGATGGTAAACATGAATAGATAAGAGACAAAAACTAAACCAGTAATAAAGGAAACTTTCTTCTCTTGAGAAAGAGTTGAGGCTTTAAATAACAAATAATCATTAACTTCCTGGAAACACTGATAAAAAATGTCCTTGCCTGGGCATATTCTGATAACATTGCTAAATTCTAAAGATCAGTTTTTTAGTTTTTTTTTTTTTAAGTATGTACTTTTCCAGACTTATAGAACAGGTTTCTTACTAAATAAAAATAATCAGCTCAATTACAGCCTTCTCTTCTCAACCTTAGAAGTTAATTACATTGTAATAACACCTATAGACCAAGAATACCACATTAAGCCAGCCTATAATTTATCTGTTAGAGTGACTGAAAGACATTTGAGGTACAGCACGAATGAAAGAATGTATCACTAACATTTCCGATTTGAAGATTCCTTGAGATAAAGCACTAGTAAAAGAAAGAAATAAATAAAACAGTGGTCTCTAATAGGAGGAGTAAAAAGGAGAAGAAACAGTGATAAGAATAAATCTTATAATGTATCCTTAAATATAAAAAGATGCTGAAGAGTGACTGTGGCTATGTAATTTATGTGTTTAACAAGCAATCTTAACATAGCAGAACACACTGTAGCAAAATCTCACAATAGCCTAAAAGTAAAAGTTACTAGCATGTTCTAGGAATTTGGAACTGAGGTTGGGAAGATGAGGTAAAAGAAAAGCAACTAAAAATCTCACTGTGAAAGGTGTGAAAATGCGAGAAAGTTGTTTTAAAAAGTTTCATTTTGGGGACAGGGCAGTGCACAATTAGAGAGTACTTAGTTAATTAAATGATTGAGATATTTCTTTCTACAATAGGTTAGAACCACAAGTGTGATTATCAAATGTGGGAACGCCGGGTAAACAATAGTAGAATGAAAAAGTGAAGTGAAATTTCCACATTGACTAGGGCAAGGAGGAAGATCAATAGTAACTTATTCTGACCAGAAAAATTAAGGAGAGTTGAAAAAAGAGAAAACAACAAAATAAAATGCATAATAAATATAATTTAAGGTGGAGGAAACAAGCCGAAATGTGTTTATAGAGTAAATGTGATTGGACAAATTCTCTGGTCATAAGTGGGAGATTGTTGAGCGGGTTCAAAAATAAACACACAGATCAAAAAGCACTGTTATATGCTACCCCCCACAGCTTACTTCAACGGTTAAAAACAAAAACAAAAGCAACAACAAAAAACTTAATACAGGGGCTCCTGGGTGGCTCAGTTGGTTAAGCGTCCACCTTCGGCTCCGGTGATGATCCCAGGGTCCTGAGATCGAGTCCAGCATTGGGCCCCCTGATCAGCAGGGAGCCTGCTTCTCCCTCCCCCTCTGGCTGCAGCTTCCACTGCTTGTGCACTGTCTCTCTCTGTTAAATAAATAAATACAATCTTTTAAAAAATTAATATAAAACCACATTTGATTACACAATGGTCTGCTAAAAGACACCCCCAAATCCAAACAAATATATAAACAGCAAAAAAGTGACAGGGGATTAATAAAGAGAAGTACCACATAATAATGCAGAGGGATTATACTCCTATCAACGTATATATCAAACAACATAGCGACTAAGTCTATAATACAAAGCTAGTGGAATTCAAGAAGAAATTGATAAAATTAACATGATGTAGGTTTTAAATCCCTTTCAGAACACATAGATCTAATAAAAACAGTAGGTAAAAATTATATTTATTTTACATATTTTGATGAGTAATATTACTTGAAACATTTGTAAAAATTGATCATGTATTGGTCGCCAATAATATTCAGAAAGTTTTAAAAAGCAGATTGTGTAGGCCATGTTTCTGATCTTAATAAAGTGGAAAATGATAAAATTGTAACAAAAACAGTTACTCTTTAGAATAGAAGAAACACACTCTCAAATGTCATTGAATCAAAGATAAAGTCAAAACAAATTAAAACCTATCTTGAAACTAATGAGAAGTGCATGCTTCCTAAAAAAAGTCATATGAAAAGGTGAAATTTGTCATCTGAGAGAATTTATAGCTGTAAATGCCTGCATTATTAAATATGGAAGTCTAAAAATAAATGACTTCAGTGGTCTCTTAAGAAACTAGAAAATGACAGCATTATAAACCAGAGTTAAGTAAAAATAATTAATTGTTAGAAAAAAAATCTGAAATTAATGAAATGGGAAAAGAAAGTAGTCACTATACCCATTCTATGTCTTCATTAGGGAGCCTACTCATCTTCTTTAACTATATGCTATTTTTGTAGAATCTGACCTTGTTGGAGGGTCTTAAAAAGGAAGTTAGGGGCAACTTTAATTCACTGAGTGTTGGCAAACCATTTGGATCTTAGAGATGTTATGACATTAATGGACTGAATTTTTTTCTTGCATCTATAAGGTTTATTAGACAGAACTGTAGGCTAAGATGTTATGCTGCAGAGCTGGCTACATTCTATGTATGATAACAGAATTAGTATGAGTTTCTAGCTCAAACTATTTAATGCAAAACATAAGTAGGCCTTTCTCGATTAGTTGATCCAAATTTTGTTCTTCCTATCTAATGTGTTGAGAAACTTTCAGGGCTACGTGGGAGAACCATGAGACGTCTTATGCTTGATGAAGTCATGTGACGTGTGTGTGTGTGTGTGTGTGTGTGTGTATTGGGGTGGGTGGCCTTCAACTATAGCAAATGTGCCTAGAAACCCAGACTTATCAAGCATGTGTAGCACTAAGATGACAATACAATTGGTTAATTAATAGACAAGGAGGAATGGAAGCCCTAAGTAAAAGTGAATACCTAGAGCTGAGGAAGAGAATCTCAATGAAATTATTAAATATCCAGAGGAGATGGTCAAAAAGGCTTGTGCTACAAGGCTGTCTCTGGGAATCTTATTTTCTCAAGAGTTAATAGAGTATATTGAGGATTTTAGAAAACGTACTTTAATTTTATTTCAGAGTAAAAGCAGCATATGATAGAAAGTAAAATAAATAAACAGTTGACGAAGGTAGAGGAAAAGCATAATTCCTTAAAAATTGAGATATTAGAAGCCAAGCTAATGATATATGAAAGGAAAATATGAATCTTATAGTCCAGGATACATAGACATTGAGAAGGAAGAAGGAAGAGAAAATGTATTTAGACTTGAAAAGAGAAGACCAAAATATTAGCATGAACTATCAAAGCAATATTTGATGGGATTCTATGTAATATAGTTATTATAGATAGAGATTTAACTATTGTCTCTCCCCTCAGGGGGCATACTCAAGAAAGTTACAGAATCAGGACGTTATGGAAAGTCACAACAATTGGAAATACATCCAGTTGGTAATCAGTCCAATTCTAGTGGTGGTGTGGGAACCCTCCAGGATAGAGTTATCTAAATCGGGGAGATAAAGAATGACACGATTTGTTTGAACAGAATTCATTGATTCCAAATATCTGACTGGGAGAGACTACAGTTCTCAAAATCTAAAGAATATTTAAAAATCAAAATTCTGATCCAAAAACCAAGGGAACGTGAAAAATAAAAGGGTACTGAATTCCAGTAAACAATGGGAAGGCTAGGTATATTTGAAAAAGAATGGAACCAAATGAACAGGCATATTACACTAGGAAAATAGAAGTAGGATCTCGCTGAAAGTAAGAGGACAGTAGATCCTATTCTTGCCAAAAGGAATATGGGAGAACAAATGCTACTTGAGGCACATATCATCAATAGCTGTGGTAAGCAAGTAAAGTAAGTATCTCTGGGAATACATGCCAGATGTATTACTCCTCAGGAGGTGACTAAAATACACATTTCAGGAGCAACTACGATTTTGGTCCAATAATCTGTGAAGCGTGATTCTCAAGCTAAAACAAATTAAAGGTGATGCTAAGATTTCCTACTGAGCTAGTTTCACAGACCTAACAATCCCAAATTAAATGGCAGTGTCAGTAGGCACTGTCATAACCAAGCAAAAATCCTCACTCAGTGGGATTTCTGGATCACAAGGTAGTTTTCTTCTTAATTTTTTGAGTAAATGCCATGCTGTTTTTCATAGTGGCTATGCTAGTTTACATTCCCAATAGTGCACAGGGGTTCCTTTTCCCCCAAATCCTTACCAATACTTGTTATTCATTTGCTTTTTGATGATAGCCATTCTACCAGGTATGAGGTGACCTCATATTGTTGGCATTTTGCTGAGGATTAATGATGTTGAGCATCTTTTCATATACCTCTTAGCCATTTGTATGCCTATTATTCAGTTCCTCTGCTCATTTTTAATCAAACTGCTTGTTTTTTGTATGAGTTCTTTATATATTTTGGATATCAACCCCTTATCAAATATATGGTTTGCAAATGTTTTTGTCCCATTCTGTAGGTTGGCTTTTCATTTTGTTGATGCTTTCCTTTGCTGATAGATTCTTTTTTGTTTGATGTAGCCCCATTCACTTATTTCTGCTTTGTTGCTTGTGCTTTTGGCGTCCTATCCAAAAAAATCATTGCTAAGGGCGCCTGGGTGGCTCAGTGGGTTAAAGCCTCTGCTTTCGGCTCAGGTCATGATCTCAGGGTCCTGGGATCGAGGCCCGCATCCGGCTCCCTGCTCAGTGGGGAGCCTGCTTCCCCCTCTCTCTCTCTGCCTGCCTCTCTGCCTCCTTGTGATCTCTCTCCCTCTGTGAAATAAATAAATAAATAAATCTTTTAAAAAAAAATCATTGCTAATACCTGTGACGAGCTCTTCCCCCTGTTTTCTACTCAGAGTTTTACATTTTCAGATCTTACATTTAAATCTTTGATCCATTTCAAATTAATTTTTGTGAACTGTGTAAAACATAGGTCCAATTTCATTTTTCTACGTGTGTTATCTAGTTTCCTCAACATTTGTTGAATGAACTTTCCTTTTCCCATTGAATATTCTTGGCTCTCTTACCAAATATTAGGTGACCGCATATGCAGCATTTTATTTCTGGACTCTTTATTCTGTTCTTTTCTATTGTCTAATTTTTCTACCAGTATCTTATTGTGATTGTTATAACTTTGTAGTATAGTTTGAAATCTATTGGAATTTTGATAGGGATTGCACTGAATCTACAAATAGCTTAGGGTATTATGGACATTTCAACAGTATTCATTCTTCTGACCCATAAACAAAGAATATCTTTACATTTGTTTGCATCTTCTTCAGTTTCCCTCATCAGAGTTGAGGTTTTTAGTGTAGAGATGTTTTGGTTAAATTCCTTGATTAAATTCATTCCTTGGTTATATTCATTCCTTGGTTAAATTCATTCCCAAGTATTTTGTAGTTTTGATGCTATTCTGAATGAAACTATTTATATCTTTTCAGATATTTCATTAATAGCGTTTGCAAGTACAGATGATTTCTGTATGTTAATATTATATCCTGCAACTTTACTGAATTTGTTGATTAGTTGTAACAGCTCTTTGGTTGAGCCTGCAGGACTTTTTTATACATAAGATCATGTCATCTAGAAATACAGACACTTTTATTTCTTCTCTTAAATGGATGCCTTTTATTTCTTCCTTTTGCCTGATTGGTTTAGGTGGGACTTCCAGTACTATGTTGAATAAGGGTGGTGACAGTGGACACTCTTGACTTGTTCCCGATCTTAAAAGAAAATGTTTCAGCATTTCATTGTTAAGTATGGTCTTAACTCAGGGCTTGTCATATACTGCTAAGGTAGTGGCAAGGAGGGTGGTGACCAAAGGGGTCATATTCGCATAAATTTGGAAGATAAAGCTGACAGGTTTTGTGACAGACTGGTTTGAGGTGCACAAGAAAGAAAAAGAAAAAGAAGGAAAAAAAAGGAAGGATACTTCCAAGGTACTTTGACTGTGCCTGTAGAATGAAGTTGCCATTTACTGAGCAAGGGAAGTATGAGTAGAGCAGGTTAAAGTTCAGAAACTAGTAGTTTGGTTTTGTTTTTAGGTCTAAACATCCATAGGTACATGCCAGTTAAGCAGTGGATATAAGATTCTGAGATTTGGGGCAAAGGTCAGGAATGGAGATGGAAATTTGGTAGTTTTCTTGGTTGACCAATGGAAGTAAGATGAGTGTTATTTATCATCTCACTTAATAATTACCTGAACTAGGATAATACTGTTTCTACTTTTTTTCAATATTTGGACCCAAGACTCATTTTGGAGAATACTCTTTAAGGGAAAGGCTCCTTCTGTTTGGTTTTGTGTCTCCACCTTCTAAATATAGCCAGTTTCTATTAAATATGTCTTGAAATAATAAATACATAGAAAAAACTTTGAGTCTACTTACTTTGCTTTTGTACGTTGTTGAAGATGCAATCATTTGTACTTAGTCTATGCATCTTTCCTGAGATAAACCAGTAGCTAAAGATTTGACGATCGAAAAATTGCAATGTTCTTAGTACCAGATGAAAATCATCAGTGTGAATAATGAAATGGTAATGAAGCAGCATTTTTAGGGAATGTATTCACTAGAGGTAGATTCTGCAATTTGTTACCTAGTGGGGACTGGCCTAAAACCACTTTTGGGTTAGTACCTAGTGAATTCCTGGATAAGCCATGTAACCAGGTTAAACATGATTAATCAATTCATAAATTATCTCTGTTCTCATGTGTAAATGCTGTTTACCTCAACTTTATTCAAATTTAATTTTCTTCAAAATGTTATAATTACTATTGAAAATAACTTTTTAAAGCCAAAAACATCGAAACTGTGTTTCTTTCCATTAAACCATGACTTTTCTTAAAATGAATACTGTGATTACAAACCTATAGTGTAATATTTGTTATGGTTGGATAGAAAATATGAGCCTAAAATGATCCATTGCAGATTGAAAACATAAACACGTTCAGTCTTGAGAATTATAAAAGAGAAAGAAAAATGAAAGGTATCATAAGATAGGAAAAACAATGTGTTAAAGCTTATTTTATATGGTGCTTTAACTTCTGGATACAGAGTACTAACTGTGGTTGAACATCTAGATCCTGGACTGTTCTGTGCCAAACATCTGTGTGATCAAGGGAACTGGATGCCTCTTAATCATGCAGCTGTTTTGGCATCTTATGACAGGAACCAGTGTCTTTTAGAAGTACTGTATTGCACCTTCCTTCTTGCCTTCTTTTAATTTCACCACAGACCCGTGAGATGTTTGATAGAAGCCAAAAGTGTCCTATTTGGCTGTCATGCCATGTTCCTCAGCTGTGGCGTGAGTGTTTTCAAGATGTGATGAACATCTGCTATAAATCTAGTCTGTACTTAGGAGCATTCTCTGGAGATTGTTTTTGTGGTTTAATTCAAGAGAACCAAAGAAATAAAATCTAGTTTTCTCATTTGATGTGCAACCAAAATGAAACTCAATGACAGTAAGCAATCTGCCCAAGTTTAAATAGTTAAGTATGGCACCAAGGCTTGGTTTCAAGCCTAGATTTCCTTGCTAAGAAAGACAGCTTCACTTAAAGTATTTTGTATTTATATGGCGATTTTTAATTTGCAATGCATTTTCTCATCCATTTCTATTTCTTGGCATAGTTCACTCTCTGAAACCATCCCTGTTAATATTTATTCGATTCTGTATTATGCTTTTGAAAACCCCAAAACCTTTTTTATTTGAATATATACATTCGAACATAGAGGGAAATATATGTTCATGTGTATATTTAGATGACATAAAGGCATAAAAAGAAACAACTTTCTAGGAATCAACAAATGCTTCTCTGGGAATTCAGTAATGGCAGATGTATGTTTCCAGTTTTTGAGCCAGATTTAAAACAATGCACAAGTTGATTGAATTATCTTAGTGTTGTTGTTGTTATTGTTTTTTCCCTCATCATTAAAAAGCACACATCATCTTCAACTTGAAGTCATTGACAATTTCTGTAATATTTTGTTTTGGTTTGAATGTTAATATCAGTGACATATCACAATTTTAGGGTATCAATTTTGAAAGTCATAAGCTTCTGTTTGTGAGCCTATGAAAATTAGGATTGCATGTGGAATGCAAAATTTCTTTCACCCATAAATAGACTGAAAATATTTATCAACCTATAGCTATACCCAAGACATTGGAATAGTACTTGGTGAATTTGTCATACATGCATCAAAATCCAATAAGCATACAAAGAAGCTCGAGGTATTCCCTAATACGTTTAGGGGAATTGGACATAAATATATGAAAAGGAGGTACATATTATGTGATTAATAAGGAAGAGAAGTTTATTGCTATAGACATTTAAAGGTATGTAGTAAGCCAGGCACAGAGAACAAGAGGGGGAGAGAGAGAGAGGAAGGAGAAGAGGGAGAAAGAAAGAGAACAATAGGAAGAAGAGGAGAAGGGGAGGAGATGGTAGGAAAAGGGTCTCATGAGGAAGTTTTGGCACTAAACCTGGAGCAGAATAATGAGCAAGAGTGCATCACATAAAGGTGAGATTTTCAGAAAGGAAGGTGAGTTCAAGCAAAGACCTTAGAATCAGGGAATCTTGAGTTTTATCTGATGTCCAACAGCAACCCATAGTGTATGGTGTGTGCTGGAGAGTAGGAACAGTGGGGTTTGTATTAGGCACAGTTCAGTGCAGAAAACAAAGCTCACTCTAGATCTTTCAAGTAGCAAAGGATTTAATGTAGATAAATAAACATGTACTTACAAAGTTATTGAAAGCACTGTGAACTAGCAGGAATCTTGAATAGTTTTGAAAAAGTTCAAGAGCATACCACATAGGAAGCTGAGATCTGAAAATGCTGCCACCACTGATTCTACCACCCCACAACTGCCTTTTAACCCCTCCAAATTTGGCAAATAGACATTTCTTGGTGGAGTGTGTGCTCTGTAATTACCTCTCAGTGTTTAGTTCCCATCGCCTTGATTGCCTACACAACCAGCAACAGCAAGATAACCTTTGCATTATATCTACATTCTGAATTTCACACATATGCATCTCATCAGTAAAATCTGTTTTGTATCCAGAACAGTAGCAATGAGTCTAGGAAATTTAGTTTATAGCCTTTCAGCCTCTGCAGTAGAGGAAAGCATCCCGAAAGGCAGATGGAGTAGAGGTTGAGTGAGCCAATTCATATCATCCACCCCAGAGCCCTATAGTAATATGGAGTTATTTGGTTGAGGGCTTGAATGTCAGACAAAAGATGAAAACTAATACACTCATTAACAGTCATTAACGTACATCTAAACAGCTGACAACACCACCAGGACACAGCTTAGAGGCTGAGATCTTGTCCTTTGGCTTATCATTGAATTTAGTCGATGAGTGCTACAAGCAAGAGATTGGACAATGGGAAAATAGAAAAGTTGGGGTGTTTATTCTCTTGGTTCCTTTCTTGCCCTGGCACAGACTGGTGTTAGCTGTTGTTCTTTATGAGGCACATAGCTTCAGTGGAGCAACACTTCCTTAAAACAGCAGGTCTCACCTCATTCTGGGAACCACTCTTTCTCCTTGCATTTAGGAATAGCTGTTATTTCCAGATGTTGTTCACCTGAGGATACATGACTATCATCCCTAGTTTGACTACCTCTACCCAGACCACACTTGTGTAAATAGTCTTTTCTCTTCAATAATCTGTTGTGGGCTTTTTGTTTTTGTTTTTGTTTTTGTTTTTTAAGATTTTATTTGTTTAATTGAGAGAGAGAGCACAAAGCATGAGCAGGGGGAGGAACAGAAGGGGAGGAAAGAATCTCAAGCAGACTCTGCACTGAGCATGGAGCCCCATGAAGGGCTTGATCTCAGAACCCGTAAGACTATGGCCTGACTCAAAATCAAGAGTCAGAGGCTTGGGGTGCCTTGGTGGCTCAGTCGTTAAGCATCTGCCTTCGGCTCGGGTCATGATTCCAGGGTCCTGGGATCGAGCCCCACGTTAGGCTCCCTGCTCTGTGGGAAAGCCTGCTTCTTCCTCTCCCACTCCCCCTGCTTGTGTTTCTCTCTCACTGTGTCTCTCTCTCTCAAAATAAATAAATAAAATTAATTAATTAATTAAAAAAAAGAGAGGCTTAACCAAATGAGCCACCCAAGCACCTGAGATGTTTTAAGTGAGCCATCTTGCTCCTGCCAATGCTGTTATAATGTACCTGATATATTTCACATGTTATATGTGTCTTTTAATTAGATACTTACATAACAGTCATGTAACTGACAGAAATAAAGAGTTTAACCTCATTTTCATACCAAGCTGAGGAGTCAGGGACCTGAGTAAGGCACCATATTACTTTCTTCCTTTTTTTCTCTCAGATGTCTTTATGCAAGCTTCTGGATGCCAGTCTCCACCCTAATCACTCACCACATCATGATGATTCATCCCCATGGCCCAAAGATCCATGCTTCAATACTGTAAGAACAATGCTGCAATAACACCTATGGAATATTTGCCAGGCACTTCTAAGGGTTTTATATCTATTAACCCAATTAATCCTTACAACAACCCTTTGTACCAGGTAAATACTGGTACTGTCATCCCTTTTTACAGATGAAGACACTTGGGCTTAGGGCAGTTCTGTAGCTTTTCAGGGGCACAGCACTAGAAATGGAGGAGTTAGGATTCCAACCCTGAGACTATGACTCCAATGTCTGTCTTTGCCACTGTGCTCTACTAACACATTTTTTTAAAGGCGTACAACATTTCATTTCATTTCACTTAATGTATAATGTTTAATTTAATGTATACATTGTACAATGTACACATTGTGCTTACTACAATCAAGTTAATTAACACACCCATCACCTCACATTTACCTTTTCTTGTGTGTGGTATGAACATTATGATCTATTCTCCTAGCAAATTTCAGGTACACAATAGTGTATTATTAATTGTAGTCACTATGTCATACAGTAGAACTTCAGAATGGATTCATCTTAGAACTGATAGTTTGTAACCTTTTGACCTACATTCCCCATTTCTCCCACCCACACCACCTGGCCCCTGGCAACCATCATTCTACTCTCAGGTTCTATGAGTTTGACCTTTTAGATTCCACATATAAGTGAGGTCATACAGTATTTGTCCTTCTGGGTCTGGTTTATTTCACTTTATACTAACTCTTAACATGACCATATTTATCTATGGAGCCACTAGATAAACAATTCATTGTTTAAACTGTGTTTTTCTTTTTGAATGTGCAAAATTTATAGCCTATAGTCTGACCAGGACATTGTTATTGGAATGGCAGTTTTAGAGAGGGAGAGACAACATGGAGAGATGTGCAGAGATGATGTAGAGATGTGTCTCCTTGTGACTTTTAGAAAGTCGTTCAATCTCTGTGATCCTAAATTCTTCATTTGTAAAACAAAAGTGTGGAATTAAACCCATTAAGAAAAGAGAACAAAGCCAAAGCATGTGAAAGATAGAAAATAAGGATAAAACTGAAAAAAATTAGTAGGGGATTATTCCAAAAAAGAAATTAAGAAATTTGGGGCACTTGGGTGGCTCATATGGTTAGGCATCTGCCTTCAGCTCAGGTCATGATCTCCAGGTGCTGGGATGGAGCCCCATGTCAGGCTCCCGGATCAATCTCCCTCTCCCTCTGCCTCTCCCCTGCTTGTGCTCTCTGTCACTCTCTCAAATGAATAAATAAAATCTAAAAAAAAAAAAAATTAAGAAAAAATTAATGACACTACAGTATTCAAGTTAAATTAGAAACAGCAACATATAAAAATGGCAGTAAAGAAAATGGAATTTGATTTTAAGCAGACTAGATACAAATAGTTTTTTTAAAAAAGCAAAGAACTAGACAGACAATAGAGGGCTAAAATATAAAGAAAACTGAACAAATAAAATGCAGAAAATATCCAAATTTAAGTAGATTAAAGATTTTCTAAATTAAAAAAAGACAAAAACCTAGAAAACAAAAGGACTCCATAATTTTTAGAAAATCATAAAATAGTATAAAATAGAGAATGAGTAAAAAACATCCTGAGGTTCTTGAAGTTCAAATAAAAAGAGACTTCAAAATAAAAAGAATCCTATAAATGTCCAGAGAATAGAAGTACCCATGGAAGAATACATAAATATTCCAGATGAAAACATGCAGCTTTAAACACAGCATTAAACAACAACAAAATACTAATAAATATAGAATTCAATTAAAAAGTTAGAAATAAAAATCCAATAAGATACTTGGAAAAGCCAATGGAATTAACTAAAAATTATTTTTAAAAGCTAAGGAAGTGTAAGGTAATTGGTTATACAGTCAATATATAGAAAATAATTTATAGGAAAAAAATATTACCATTACAAAACTACCCGGTAGGGATGCCCTGGTTGCTCAGTTGGTTAAGCATCTGCCTTTGGCTCAGGTCATGATCCCAGGGTCCTGGGATCCAGTCCTGCATCAGGCTCCTTGCTCAGCGTGGAGCCTGCTTCTTCCTCCGCCTGCTGCTCCCCCTGCTTGTATGCTCGCTCTCTCTCTCTGACAAATAAATAAATAAAATCTTAAAAAAATAAAACCAAAACTATAGGTAACTTTCTCCTGTAATTTTTTGGGTTGTTTAAAATGTTTGGAAGTAAATTTTATCAAGTGTATTACAAAAATAAGCTCATGTGAAGGTGGCTGGGTGGATCAGTCAGTTAAGCAACCAACTCTTGATTTTGGTTCAGGCCTGATCTCATGGGTTGTGAAATGCAGCCCTACATCTGCTCCATGCTGACTGTGGAGCCTGCTTGAGGGTGTCTCTCTCTCTGTCTGCCTCTCCCGGCCCCTGCTCTTGTGCACATGTGCTCTCTCTCTCTCTCTCCCCCTAAGATAAAAAATAAATAAAGCCTAAAAAGATAAGCTCATCTGACAATAACAAAAAAGTAAAATTATTCTAATGCTATTTGTGCTTTTATGGTAAGATGAGTTTGGATCATAAAGACATACCCACGAAAACAGTATTTACATAGTGGAAATTTACTTAGATTGTTGTAAAATTATATTCTTGTCAAAACTGACTGTAAAAGTCTAGCCCTACAAATCCAGATAAACCAGCTAAAAACAAATATGCCATAAAATGTTTGATAACTTCTGTGTTCTGAAATGTACTTAAAGTACTTTAGCTCTTGTTCTATATAGACTTATACAGGTAGGAAAAAATTACAATTAATAGAGATACTCTCCTAAACAAATCTCTCCTGAGAATTGCCTGAAGAACTTGCCATTCATATCACAAAGCACAGTTTCTGAGTAATGAGCAGCATTTCTTTATCTGAAGTATTACAAAGTATTATTTGCCTACCTTTTTCAGAGCATTTATTATTCTTTTTTTTTATCTCCCCCCAGACATTGTGAATTTAGAATTCACATTGTGAATTAGAATTTTTTATCTCCCCCCAGACAATCACTGACAGAAACTGTTGGCTCTCAATGCTCATAAATCTGTCATCCCTCTCAGCAGTGAATGGTGCACTTTGGCAATTTATTTTTTAGGAACAAAATTAGAGGGCATAGGGAATAGACCCTTAGTATTTTTGTCTTTCCAGAATAGTTCCACCATGCCCCATTTTCTTTGGGGAGCAACTCCTTCCCCATTGCACCCATGTGTTTTCTGGTGGGCTTACCAGACATCATGTACCCCCCCCCCAAGTTTCTTTTCCTCTCTGGAGGTGGAATTGTAAGAATATGGCTTCAGACTGAATAAAACCACTACCCAGGGAGAAAAAACAGGAGAGGAGAAAAAGAGGCGTGGCTGATCCTGTTCTAATTCTAGTAGCCCCTAAAATCGCACTCTTTTTTCCTATGACTATGCTAACCCAGACCTGACTTTCAAGAAAAAACTCCTGTATTTTAAGACATTCATTTATCTGTTTACTCAAGCATTGATTCATCTATCCATACATCGTTATAGTCAGTAGCTGCTCTATGTGTAACAGGTTTATTGAATGGGCTGAATCTAACAGATGGCTTAGCATTGAAGTTTTCTCTCTCTCCTTCCCCTCCTCTCTCTCCGTCTATCACTGTTAAATGTACTTTATGGACTTTCTCTCCTCTCTATCCAGAAAAAAAATTGGGCAGATCCAAAGCCTTTCCAGTGACCAATGACTCTTACATATTGAAGTACCCAGTCTAAATCTAAATTTATAGCTACCCCTCTATCCCCGTGTTTTATCCAAGTTCAGGTTTGGAAGCCTACAATGGAGTCATGGAGAGTAGTCCTTTTCATTTTGTTTTCTATACCTCATTTCTTACTCCCCATCTTTCATTTCTGTTTAATTATGAGCAAGGTTGAACATCTATAGACTATAAGCTATAGAAGAGGAGTCAAACTATGCCCAACTCTATTACTGCACGTAGTCATGCTCAGCAAAGCTAACTGAGCTCCTGAAATCAATGTATAATGTTTCAACAGCTTTTAAGGTTATCTCACAGATGTCTGGTACTGTTTCTCTTTGGGATGCTAAGTAAATATTTTGTTAGAACTCCCCACAAGGAAACATATGCAGTTAAATGCTTGACTTTTAATTAATTTTTCAGCCTAAACCTCTTTGGTTACCAAGAACTGCTTATCGTGCCTGCTTCTCTCTCCTGGTTTGATCTCAAAGCAGAAGCACCCTGAATCTGCTTCCCTACAATGGCAGGACATGACATGTTAGATCTGCATGGACTGATTGTACATAATTCCATTAAAATAACGATAATTTCTCCAGATTGTTCCAGTTAAGCAAAGGCAAAGCAGATAAGCATAATCGTATTGATCTTTGAAGAGGTAAACTACTAACACATGCTCTGGCCCCTTCTGATAATGTGAGCAACAGAAGCTATTGGCAATTAGAGTGACTTGCAACATGAGCCTAGATCAAACTAGATCAAATTGATTCTGCCCAAGATGGCAGCAACCAAGATGGCTGCCCAAGATGGCATGCTGGCATGTCCAGCTTGGGACAACTGTTCTACACAAGGTTGTTGTTAGAAAGAAGTTTCTGGGGTTTCAACTTGGAATAATAGATAAGGGGAAAAAAAAACCACAAACTTTCCAATAGATTGCTTTTAGCTGAAAGATGGCCTAATTTGCATGGAGGCTGTTTGGTTTGGAATCCACTTCTTCTTAAGAATTCCATTGTTTGTATGCTTTAATATGTGTGTATTTGACTAACAGCCCCATGACTTCTTTATCTACTTGATAAACCTACGACTGCTTTCTTCTTGTAGTAAATGGTTTCTTGTTTCAAAGTGAAAGTTTTATTTTAGCCTCACTATTTCACGAAACATTTCATGAACAAATGATAGATCACAAGCATTTACATAACTAAGAAATAATTCTAAGTTTCAAACTATTAAGCCTTCCAACCATGCCTGGTGTAGGAAAGATTGACTAATAATCCTTGCTGTGCTTCTGGTGAAATTATTGAATAATTCAAAGAAGAGATTATTTAAAGCAATGCTGCTGAAAGGAGGAGGCTGGATAAGTGACGTGTTGATTCATTAGCCTGTAGTTTCTTTTTGCTGCATATGAAAATAGTGAAGCAAGAATAATACCATTCTGTAATCTCTGTAGGGGAGACACTTTTTCAGGAGATGTCACCCGAAGGCGTTAACAACCAGAGCACTTTGTCTTGTTATGTTGTTAGATTGCTTTGTGATAATTCTATTGTTAAAGAAGCAAGTGATTGCTCAAGATTTTTTATCAGAGGAATTTCATGGAAGTCTGTGGAATCTGTCCCTTTACCAACTCCAGAAAGCCTCACTGTTGTGTGTACTGTTCGCATGTTATCTACAAAGTTACCATCCTTTTCCTAAGAATAATGATTACCCTCTTCATATGGCACATATTTTACCATTTTTAAAAGGTCATTTGTGTGCATTATCCTATTTAGTGTGCCTGACTCCTCTTCAAAGTAGAGATCTAAGGCTCCAACTTCCAGGTACCCTTACAAAGTGGAGTTCAGAATTTCTAACATCTTTCTGCAGCTAATCAAAATAAAGGTGGTCTTCATTCTTTCAAATGATCATGGGGAAATTGTTAGACATAGAGAGCAAGCTATATGTATTATGAAAAGTCTTGCTATAGCAGGGTTCCTTCTTTGTGACAGGTCAGGTCATAGAAAAAAATATTAAATGTTAGGGGAATTAGAGTTTTTTTAAAAAACATTTACTGATTCTGTATGTATGGTAGGCACTGTGTTAAGGCCTTTGAAAGTACTCTTTAAGTAAATCTCTCAAAAAAAATACGAGGAAGATAATATCATCATCTCCATTTTTAAATGAGGAGACAGAGTAGCACTCAACCTAAAAACTCTTACATCTAATCAATGAATTTACCAAAGTTGCATAACACAACATTAACAGAAATCAATAGCATTTCTATACATTAATAATGAATTTTCTATATATGAAATAAAGAAATTGTCCCATATACAACAGCATCAGAAACAATAAACATCTGCATTCAGTTCAGGTCATTATCCCAGGGTCCTGGGATGGAGCTCTTCCTTGGACTCCTGGCTCAGTGGGGAGTCTGCTTATCCCTTTCCCTCTGCCCCTCCTCCCCTGTTCATGCTCTCTGTCTCTCTCTCAAATAAATAAATAAAGTCTTTTAAAAAAGAAACAATAAAATACTTAAGAATAAATTTAAGGTGAAAGATCTCTACTCTGAAAACCTCAAGATTTTGATAAGAGAAATTGAAGAAGACACACACAAATGTAAAAATATCCTGTGTTTAAAAAAAATCCTGTGTTTGTGCATCAGAAGAATGAATATTGTTAAAATATTTATACTATACAAAGGAATCTACAAATTCAATGCAATCTCAACAAAAATTCCAATAACATTTTTCACATAAATAGGAAAAATAATCGTAATATGTGTATGGAACCACAGAAGAAATGTAATAACCAAAGCAATCTTGAGAAAGGACAAAACTAGAGGCATCACACTCTCTGATCTCTATGGTTCTGGCATAAAAACAGACAATAAGTAAATGGATCAGAATCAAGAGCCCAGAAATAAACCCAAGCATATGTGTTCAACTAATATCTAACAAGGAAGCCAAGAATACTCAATGGAGAATAGTCTCTTCAATAAATTGTTCTGGGATCATTGGATATTCATATGTAAAATAACAGAACTGGACTTCTATCTTACATCACTCACAAAAATTAACTTAAAGTGGATTAAAAAGGTAAATGTGAGACCCGAAACTATGAAATTCCTAAAACACACACACACACACACACACACACACACACACACATGCACGCACAACAAGAATAAAGCTACTTGACTTGGATATTGATAATGATTTTGTGGACATGACATATAAAACATAAGTAACAAAATGAAAATGAACAAGTGGGACTAATTCAAACTGAAAAGAATCTGCACAGCAAAAGAATCCAACAAAGTAAAAAGACAGTCCACAGAATGAGAAAAAATATTTGCCGACCATATATCTAATAAGGGGTTAATATCCAAAATATATAAAGAACACATTCAACTCAGTAACAACAACAATATAACAACTCAATTTAAAAATGGGCAAAGGATCTGAATAGACATTTTTTTTCCCAAAAAAGATACACAAAGACCAAGAGGTATGTGAAAAGATGCTCAGCAACTCTAGTCATTAGGGAAATGCAGATCAAATTTACAATAAGATATCTGTTAGATATGGCCATCATCAAAAAGACAAAAGATAACAAATGCTGGCTTGAATGTGGAGAAAAGGGAACACTTGGACACTCTTGGTGGCTTTATGTATTGGTATAGTCACTATGAAAAAACAGTATAGACAATTCTCAAAAAATTAAAAATAGAACTTCCATATGATCCAGCAATTCCACTTCTGGGAATATATCCAAAGGAAACAAAAAACACTAACTGAAAAAGCTATCTGCATCCACATGTTCAAAGCCTCATTATTTACGATAATCAAGACAGAAATAAACTAAGTGTCCACCAATGGATAAATGGATTAAAATCATTATGTACACACACACACACACACACACACACACACACAATATTGTTCAGCTATCAAAAAATGAGGATATCCTAACATTTGCAACAGATGGACTTTGAAGGCATTACACTAAGTGAAAAGAAGACAGAAAGACAAATACTATATGATCTCACTTATAAGTAGAATCTAAAAAAAAAATGAAAAGCTCATAGAAAAAGAGATCAAACTTGTAGTTAGATCAAACTTGTAGTAGTACTTGTAGTAGAGGCAGAGGGGTGGGGGAAGGAGGAATTAGAGGGAATTGTCAAAAGTACAAAAATCCAATTTTAAGATAAGTAAATGCTAGGGTTGTAACACTTGTGTGTGATAGCTAAGAAAGTATTAAAAGAGCAAATCCTAAGAGTTCTTATCATAAGGAGAAATTTTTTCTTCTTTTTACTTTGTGTATGAGATGATGGATGTTAGTTGAACCTATTGCAGTAATCATTTCACAATACATGTAAATCAAATTATCATGCTGCATGCCTTAAACTTATACAGTGGGCTGTGTCAATTATTTTTCATTAAAGCCAGAAAAAAATTAAGTAGTGTCTCCAATTAGAGGTTATCCAAGATTTATGGAAACAAGAAAAATGTGGTTGCTTTCTAACATTTGTAGTATAAAAATCACATAATGAATAAATGCTGAAAGATGAGAATGTTTTATAAAGAGAGTTGCTCTTGGCAAGTAAGAACTGACTATTTCTGACTGAAGACATCAATACTCCTGAAGGAAAAAGAGATTGATCTGCCAGGAGGTTGATCATAAAAGTTGAGTGAAGAAACAAATAATTGTAACATTCATCCAACCAACATTCAAAGGAAATGGAAAAGTAGATAATGAAATTCAAACATTCCTGTGTTGCTAACAAGACCACCCATGTTGTGGAGAGGAATCTACTGAACTACAGAAACCTGACAGTAATTAAAATTCTGTTCATCTACACTTCCTTATTCAGATTCCACATAATATTCTAATTATGATTTGGTTTCCCCTGAAGTCTGCCAACAGAGATAAAATAATAAGGACTCAAATACTTCAAACTGCATGACAATTATGTTTTAACCAGAAAATTAAGAAATTAGCATTCTAATTTTATCTGCCAGTGTCATAAATTTGGCTAATACAGATTTTTCCTAAAGAAACTTATCTGCTGTCTCAATTTTTGTTTATTGAGCTAGTATGCTTGACGAGTAAACACTGGGCACTGGAGAACTTACCCAGGTAATAAATTAATAATGGCTTTATTAAATTTCTGTTCAAAATATGCATAAA
This sequence comes from Ailurus styani, assembly GCA_002007465.1. Classification (NCBI taxonomy): domain Eukaryota; kingdom Metazoa; phylum Chordata; class Mammalia; order Carnivora; family Ailuridae; genus Ailurus; species Ailurus styani. Next base: position 973,360 of record LNAC01000371.1, on the reverse strand, counting down.
ACTTTCTGAAGTTATCTGCCCTACCTCAACTTCTTATAAGTTATAGTATTTGAGCACCTAATATGTTCCAGGCATTATGCCAGGTGCTTAATATGAACTACTCATCTAATTTTCATGTGAACTCTAGTTGAAGTATAATATAATATGCATCAGATAAATTATGAAATTGAACATCAGAAATACTAGAAAGGTTTAGTTTCTTGTGGCTTAATGTACATCTGTATCAGGGTGTTTCAATGATATACTTCAAATCAATTATATTTCAAGCCTAAAACTCCACTGTCCCTGAACTCCTTCAAATCTCTCCATTCTCAAATCCGTAAATCTGATGCCAATGCCATCTCCCTTTCAGTGACCTATGATAGAAATTTGGTTGTTGTCTCCCTTGCAGTGCCCAAAGCCTTCTTGCCAAACTCAGGAATGTTTAGAGAACAGATAAGGAATCCCAGTATTGAAACAACTTAAGAAGAAATACCGCTGAAACAAACAAGAAGTCTATGATAAAACACTATGATTTACCTGGTGGGTAATTACCCTAGCTAGCATAAGAATGGTTAATGAATGAATGACAAAAAAACGGAATGAAATAGCTCAGGGGAAAAAAAAGTAACTTTGAGAAAATTATTCATCAAATAGATGAGATCTTATAATTTTCAATCCTAGTCCTCCATATTACCCAAAATTGTAGTTGCCTTTTGAAATGTGTGACTAAATTCCTTCAAGGAGAGAAAGGCAGGCTGAATGATTCGTTCACAAAACAATGACTGAACAGTGACTGAACAATTCCTATGTGGTGTTTGGCCATCTTTAATCATCACTCAATCTGTCTGAGGAAAAACAAACAAACAACTATCTTCAGTCACCAGCAATAACTAGGAAACAAATTGGATCTTGCTGCTCTGCACAAATTCCACACCAGTCAATATGTGGCAGTGGCTGTGCCTAATAATCAAATAAAGAGGTAATTTGTTGAGGCCATCTTCTGTCAGTTATCCCTGCCTTTTAAAAATATAATTAAAAAATGAACAGGAAGAAGGAAAGAAACGGTCAATTCCTGTTCATAGAGCTATATCATGGAGCTTGGTCTTTGAGAAACTAAGTCTGAAGAATTAAATTTTGATACTAAATATCTCTGGAAAGAGGTTAGCATTTGCTATTGATTTTTTACAATGTTTTTGTAGAACAGCTGTAAAATAACAGATACATTTTCTTTCTGTTATGGATATTGGCCATAGCTTGTTATTGATAGAGCACTTGATGGTGAGAATTCATGCATTCATTTACTCAATAGTTTATTATTTAGTGCCTAGTCTGTCTTAAAGGTTGCAAGTAAGGCATGGGGAACATACAGAATTACGTGTCTCAGAAGCCTTAACTCAGAGAGTGATACAAATGAGTACATGAACAAGTAAAATCCAATAGTGACAGTTTCATAGGTGTATGCTTATCTTTAAATTCATCAAGATGTGCACATTAAATATGTACAACTTGTTTGTCACTGCCACAATAAAAATGAAACAAAACATACCAGAATACAACAGGATGAGTTCTACTTAAGCAGTCCTATCACTCATGATGTGTGCAACCTCAAAAAATTTCTAACCTCTCTCATTTTCAGTTGATCTCCATATTTGTAATGATTAGAAATAATGCAAACATAGTGGGGTAGTGTCCACCAAGAAGATATGTCCATGCCTTAATCTCCAAAACCTGTGAATGTTGTCTTAGGAAAGGGTCTTTGCAGCTTTAATAAAGGATCTTGAGATGAGCTCCATTTGGATTATTTGGGTAGGTCCTATATGTGACCACAACTTCAAAGAGGCTGACAACCACCAGAAGTAGGAAGAAGCAAGGAATGGACTCTCTCCTATATTCTTAGGTGGAGTGTAACTTGCTTGATTTCAGACTTTTGAGTTCCAGAACTGTGAGAGAATAAATTTCTGTTGTTTTAACTCAACAAGTTCATGTAATTGATTATGGCAGCCCTAGGAGACTAATGAAATTAGTAAAGGCCTTAGGATATTACCTGGTGTCTAATAGGCATTCAGTAATCATATCTGGGATGATGAGGATAATGATTAAGACAATCATGATAGGGGTTCCTGGGTGGCTTAGTCAGTTAAGTGTCTGCCTTCAGCACAGGTCATGATCCTAGGGTCCTGGGACTGAGTCCCACATCAGGCTCCTTGCTCAGTGGGAAGCCTGCTTGCTTCTTCTTCTGCCTGCCACTCCCCTGCTTGTGCTCGCTCTCTCTCTGACAGATAAATCTTTAAAAAAAAGAGAATCATGATAATTTTCTTTTATAAATCAGCAGATTCAACATGCATAGTCCTATATAAGGCCTGTTTTTAGGTTGTTTTGACAGGCTTATAAGATACATTTTTTAAACATTTACATTAATGGGCCTTCCAATTCTGTTGGCAAGTTAGTCCGGGTGTTTTCATCTATACATACACACTGTTTTATCTACTATACATATTTTATTTTGCCTTTTTAGTAAAAAGTAGGAGAAAGAGACAAGGAAAATGGATGAAAGGACTAAAAATTATTCAGCAATTATAAATACATTAGAAAACTAATTTTGAATGTCAATAGCTGGTGCATTAAATGTTGACAAGGACAAAATGTAATATTGGCATATACAACTCACTGAATCGCAGAGTAGGAATTGCTTAGTTCAGAACCAAGAAGAGCTGATATAATTAACAGTGTTTTCCATAGGATTATGGAAACTCTTGAAGGTGGACATTCATTTAATTCTCTGTGAGTGATAAGACAGGGAGATAACATACTATCAAGGCTGCCGATACCTCATGTTAGACTGGAGAAGCTGTTTTGTTTATTAACATGCACAAAATTTATGGGTGTAAGATTTCAAAGCCTGATCCTAAACCTTGGCATTCAAACTTGAAAGCTTAAATAATTGCAAAATTTTGTGAGAATAATACTCTGCTAGCAAGGGAACTGAAGTAAAGATTTTTAAAAGAATTACGAGGTTTGAGTATTTTTATGTGATACATTATTAGTATAGTTACTTGTATTTATAGCAAATAAAGAAGGCATTTTAAAGAATGACAGTTACTTTACCACAGAAATTGCTTAATGAAGAAATTTCTTTCTTGAGATTAGGAAAGGGATTATCAATAAGCAAAATTTTTTAAATGATAAGAATATATACTTTCAATTATATATTAAGACTAAAACTTACCAAAACTTTTACCCTAATAACCCGTCTTCTATTTTAAATAAATAACCTCTTAAATACATACATACATGCATACATGCATACATAATTGACCTCTAACCCTAAAAGAGTTTAAACTTCAGGATTTTCATTAGAGTAGGAGGAAGACGTTAAACCACCCACTATCTTTGGATCCCTGGATCTCAAAGAAAACTAACTAAACTACCCACTGTCTAACAACAGAGTACTGGTTATACAGTGGCAGTTAAAGTTTGTTTTATGTGTCATAAACGAGTGAGAAAGAGGGTTGAAGGAGGGAGAGTTATTAAAAATCAGTTTGAGTGAGTGACTGAGGATGAAGCTAGTAAAGAATTAATCCTACAGAGAAAACAAGCCAAATATCTGAAGTTTGTCATGTGGTAAAGTCTTCTGGGACAAAGAAAGGGCTGATCCAAATCTGTCATTTGAGAATACTCTCAGCTATTCCCATGTTCCCAGAAAAAGGATAATTAGTAAAAAAATAAATCCAATTCGCTTATCTGGTATCAAGGCACAGCTAAAACTACTTTGGTGTAACACAAGACGTGACATTTTTCCCACATTGTGGTAGATCACTCCAAGTGTCTGGAGTGGTTCCTGGTAATCTGTGGTAGACCCTGGTATGCTCTTGTTCACCTCAAAGGAGGCAAAAGTAGTACTCACACCACTTAGTAGAGGCTATAGTATTTGCCAGCAACAGTGATTCTCAGTAAATATAGAATGATTGTACACCATTCCTCCTTAACATTTTAGAACCCAGCAAGAATGGTGGTGGTCAGAAGGCATAGACCTGCCAGAGAATGTCAGTGGCCCTTGGTGATCACAAGGGTGCAGATCAGATCCACATTCATGAGGAAATGTGAGATATTATTATGTGACCATTTGGGGACTGTCCAAAATACTTTCTAGAATTTTTCAGAAAGAAGTTTCAATATAAATGAAAAAGCTTTTAGCAGTCATATATATAAATAAATATAAGTATATCTAGCTGGATCTATCATTCTTCTTATTATTTTAGCAGGTTAAACTCCTAAATGGATTTTAACTATATATAGATGTTGTGACCTGAAACGTAGTCATATGGAACACGTGAAATTAACTTTAGGTAAAGGTAGCAACTCAGTTACTTTCTTATTTTGTATAGCATTATGACACAAATATTTTAAATATCTCCATGAGTAAAGTTCAGAATATTTGTTAATTTGCTTTTTTAATCGATTCTAGTGGAAATTTTTGTTGGGGGTGCTGAGGACTCCAAATGCTAATAAATTTTTCTAAGGTTATTAATTTATTCAATATATCCTTTTTTTGAAAGGGGGAGGGGCAGAAAGAGAGGGAGAAAGAAAACCCTAAGCAGGCTCCATGCCCAGTGCGGAGAGCATGGAGCTCAGTGTAGGGCTTGATCTCACAACCCTAAGATCGTGACCTGAGCTGAAATCAAGAACAGCATACCCAGCTGACTAAGACACCCAGATGCCCCAATACATCCTTATTTTTTATTACATTCTAAGTATTATAAATGGAATAATAAGTAATACCAAGTAGTCATAAATGCTTTGATAAAAAATAAAGTAAGGTAACAGAGAATAATAGGGATGGTCAGAGTAATCCTCTCTGAGAATAATAGGATAATATTTAAGTTATTAATTTTTCATTTATATTTAGTATATTTAAATAATTTTACCAAATAGCCATCCTGAAAGCAAAAAAAAATGTATTCTATAGTACTTTGTAGTTTTAGTTCTACCAGTTAGGTAAAGATTTAAGAAAGTTTGAACTCCAGAAAGAAATGTTGCCTCTGTGTGTGTGTGTGTGTGTGTGTGTGTGTGTGTGTGTGTGTGTGTGTGTGTGTGTGTGTGTGTCTTTCAGGATATATCTGAGTGTATGTGTAACAAACAAAATCAGACAAACTGTGGTCCTGAAAATCACCAAAGATCTATACTAAACCTCACCTTCAAAACCTAGCCATACACCAACAATGAACTGGCAGAAAGAGAAATTAAGAAAACAATCTCACTTATAGTAGCATCAGAAAGAATAGCATACTTGGGAATAAATTTAACCAAGGAGCTGCCAGATCTGTACACTGAACATTATAAAACATTAAGAAAAGGAATTAAGTTACAAATAAATGGAAACATATCCTATGCTCATTTATTGGAAGAATGAATATTATTAAAATGTCCATACTACCCAAAGTAATCTACAGATTCAATGCAATCCCTATCAAAATTTCAATGGTATTTTTCATAGAAAGAGAAAAAAAAAATCCTAAAATTCATCTGGGACTCCAGAAGACCCTGAATAGCCAAAGTGATTTTGAAAAAGAACAAAGCTAGAAGCATCACACTGCTTGACTCCAAATTATATTAAAAAACTATAATAGTTGAAGCAGTATAATATTAGTATAAAAACAGGCATGTATATGTATATTGGCATACACATACCACAATGGAATTTTTACTCAGCCTTTAGAAAGAAGAAAATCTTGTCATTTGTGACAACATGGGAAAACCTTGAGGACATTGTGCCACGTGAAGTAAATCAGAGAAAGACAAATACTGCACAGTATTACATAAGTGGAACAACAACCAAAAAAAGTCAAACTCCTAGAAACAGTGAAAAAGTGGTTTCCAGAGTCTTATGGGAAATGCTAAGAGTCTGCTAAAATAATACAAAGTTTTAGTTATGAATAAATTCTGAGGATCTAATGTATAACATGGTCACTATAGCTGGAAACCCTGTTTCACTGTACAATTTAAATTTACTAAAAGAAAAGGAGGTAAACATGAGGTGATGAATGTGTTAGTTCACACAGTGTGTGTTTATATCACAGTATGTATTTATATCAAATCATCACATTGTACACTTTAAATACCTTACAGTTTTATCAATTATACTTTATTAAATCTGAAAAAAAAAACTAAAACAAGAAATCTGAAATTTCTGGACTTTTACTCAAAAAGATGACTACTCAAATAGTCACTAGGGGGAAAAAAGGGCTGTTTTAAAGACACATGGAAGTGATGTACAACGGAACATGTGTTCAGTGACCTTTTTAAAGAACTCTATGAAGCAAAGCTGAAGTTGATGCCTGAAAGGAACAATGTTTGAGCACACAATGAGAAATCAGTCATCCTCCAAGAACTAAGGAAAAGGCCCTGTGTGTCGTGAAGCAAATCATGTACATCTCTTCCCGACTAGTTCTACTAAGTGGGTCTTTCAGGTTTGTTTTGGTTTTGTTTGTTTGTTTGTTTGTTTGTTTTTGAGAACAGTTGTTAAATGCTTCCTAGTATACTACTGCCTATTGCTGCCAATTGGAAGCAATAGGAGCTTTTACTGAAACTGAACCCAAACTCTAACATGAGGTACATGTGGGTTCAGACATGAAGAGACATGGCATATGTGTTAAAACATTGTCGACAAAGGAGACAGACAGTTCTTTCAAACATAAACCTCAAGTCCAATGTGCTAAGGAACATACCTTTGATTCAATGACTAAATTCTGCTACTAATGTCAATACCTGAAGTGAAAAGATGAGTCTAACAGCACGAGCTATGTCAACATAAAGATCATATTAAAGTCTGTTATTAATTCAACAAAGCCCGCTACATTCTTTTCAAAAAAGGTTTTATTTACTTATTTGAAAGAGAAAGAGCACAGGAGAGGGAGAAGCAGATTTCCTGCTGAGCAGAGAGCCTTATACAGGCTTGGATCCCAGGACCCTGAAATCAGGGCCTGAGCCAAAGGCAGATGCTTAACTGACTGAGTCACCCAGGCACCCCTACAAAGCCGTCTAAATTCTTAATGGAGGTAGTACGTTTTAAAAAGGGTGAAGGAGGCTACAAATACATTAAAATGAAGAGCAAGAATAGAGCTGAATAAGCGTTTATCTGAAACAAACCTTTTCACTTTCAATTACCTGCTATTACTTATGAGTGTCATATTTGCCATTACTAGTGATAAATCATATTTGCCACTTCAGATTATAAGCCTTGATTTGTAACTGAGTTGCTCTTCATGAGACAACTGTATGTATTGTGCTTCGGGGTGACTGACAGCAAGGACTAAACGCGAAAATCTGAAAGAACAATAATTATGGCGGGCGCCTGGGTGGCTCAGTGGGTTAAAGCCTCTGCTTTCGGCTCAGGTCACGATCTCAGCATCCTGGGATCGAGGCCCGCATCGGGCTCTCTGCTCAGCGGGGAGCCTGCTTCCTCCTCTCCCTGTCTCTCTGCCTGCTTCTCTGCCTACTTGTAATCTCTCTCTCTCTGTGTCAAATAAATAAAATCTTTAAAAAAAAAAAAGAACAATAATTATGGCATATAACAAGATTAGTTACAAAGTAAAGGATTTTTACAGTTCTGTATTATATAGAAAATTATTACAAATCTTTGTTTCAAATATTTGTTCAAAACAAATATTTGTTTCTAGTAAGTGTTTCAGATGGTTAATATTTCAAGTAATGTTGAATACTTCTAGTGTTAGGCAAGAATAGAAGGATTCAAAATTTTATATATATCACAAATACATTGTATTAAAATTTACGTAAGAAAGGTGACTGGAAGAAATACCTTAAAGTGTTTTAGTTCAAATATCTCTGCTTCTGGCTACGGTGCAGTCAATAGTACTGGGCTAGTCTACCTGCTATAATCAACTGTAAAATTGTACAAACTATATAAGACAACTCTCATCAGGTCATGGACAAGTGACAACACAAGACTGTAATCTGCAAAAGAGGGGACATTCTCAAGGTAAGCCCCAGGGTTGTCCTGGCCTGAGGAAAATTTCATAATTCCACTGTAGCGTCATAACTCCAGCGCAACAATTCAAGCAGTGCCCTAGGAGGAGGCAGGGTTTTGAGTTCAGGGCAAAACTAAAATGACTGGATTCGGTTAGATACAACACTGAAAAGGAAAAATTGGTACAGAAGCAGACCCCAGAATTGGGTAAGAAAATTTCTTCCAAGTCCTTGGCTGAGGGCTGAACTACAAATAGGTAAAAGGAGCCCACCACAGATTTAGGAAGTGGCTGTTGTGGGATGGAGATTGCATAAACTCTAATAAAGGCTGAGCTGTGCTGGAGACACTGAGATCCAGCCAAAGTGGAGAGACCTTAAATCTTCATTAATTTCTTTACCATCCCATTCCAGTTGAGGTATAGGAAGAGGATACTTTGTAATAAGGATTATGTCCTAGAGTAAGAACAAAGACTAAAATTAAGCTCTGACAAGATTAATATGGACACACACACAGTTTGGAAGCTAAGTTCTACAAGTTAGAGAAGTTTGATAAACATTGTGGGCTTTCCACAGGTCTGCCCTACCAAACTTAAAACCAACTGTAAAACCAAGCTGATGCAAGTTCAAGGTGAGCATCCAGTAACCCACCCATGTGGCAGAACAAAAATCAATACTCTCCAGAGAAAGGAAACAGGATTTCTAGTATCTGCACAGTGTAATTCACAATGTCCCATATATAATCAATAATGCCAGAAATGTAAAGAAACAGGAAAATATGCCCCATAGTTTTGTTTTGTTTGTTTTTAAGGAATCAATAGAAACTTACCTCATGATGGCCTAAGATTGTGAATAGTAGGCAAAGACTTAAAACAGCAGTATAAGTAAATTTAAAAACTAGAACCTAAAGAAAATATTTTATATAATAACCAGATAGGGGTGCCTGGGTGGCTCAGTTGGTTAAGTGTCCAGCTCGGTTCAGGTCATGATCTCAGGGTCCTGGGATCTAACCCTGTGTTGGGTTCCCTACTCAGTGGGGAACCTTCTTTTCCCTCTCCCTCTGCCACTTGGCCTGCTTGTGTTCTCTCGCTCTCTGTCAAATAAACAAACAAACAAACAAACAAACAAACATATAACTATACCAGCAGGAAATGGAAACAATGAAGTATAACAGAAATTCTAGAATTTAAAGATACTACCAGGAAATTAAAAAACAAACAAAAACATGTGTTTAACTGCACATTGGACATGACAGAAAAAAAGAGGAGATGAATATGAGGCTATATCAACAAAAAATAGTTTTCTAAAGAAAAAGGAAAAGAGTGCCAAGAATTTCTGAAATAATATCAAATGGTTCAACATACATGTAATTTGGGCCTAGGAAGTGAAGAAAGTGACACTTGGGTAGAAAAAATTTTTGAAAAAAAAGTAGGCCCCAAATTTCTCAAACATTATTGATGACGTTTTAGAATATAAGTGAGGTTCAGTGGGGTGGAGTCCGGAGCCCACCACCAAGAAAGAATTCTTGAGACGTCTTTTGGTGCAAAATGCACAGGGACAGGACCCATGGGCAGAAAGAGCTGCTGCCTCGGGGTTGTGAGGGGTGGTTGATTATGTACTTAGGGATTGGGGAAGATAGGGAAGTTTCAAAAGAATTTTCATATGTTAAAGAAGACTCACAGGATACCAGAGGCCTTGCCATTTTCAAGTTAAGGTTGTTTTTCCCTCTAGCAAGTTATTAACATGAAGATAGTTGGGAACTTCCTGGAGGAACATTATACTCTGCCTGCTTCAAGTAAATGACAATGGGCTGCAGATTATAAGGACATTTAATTGTTATTGCTGGAAATGCTTTGTTCCTGTAGATTGCTAAAACATTTGTAAATGGAGGGAGACTCATGTCTTTCAGGACTGTGATCTCTCTATAGGTTAACTATTTGTTTTCCCTTTCCTTAGCTTTAGGGCAGCCGGGAGTGCCTGAGGAATGTCACTTACATCCCATGGAGGAGGGGGGTGTGGGGTGTCAGCTTCTGCTTGGTCCTCAGCCTGTCTTCTCTTCCTTCATCACTCATACTACATTTCATTTCCAATACTTTCCTAAACTCTTTTGACACTTCTGGTCACCAAATGTGTTAGGGTTTTCCCCCCACCATGAAATTCTCAAACATGTGGGTGCTTTACAACTTAACTAAAATCTGACACTATCTACCTGGATATAGCATCAGATCTCATAGGTGATCTCAGAGGTGAAAGTCTCAGTCTCATAAAACTGCCCCTGCTCCTCACTTCAGATGCTAATCAAGAGTTCAAGTAGTTATCTGAGCTTCTAATTGAGCAACTATAAATTGAAGGTTAGAACAATCTCCTCCTTGAGTGCAATTGATTTGTTAGGGTGGCTCACAAAACTGACAGACAGAGAGGGTTTATTTAATAGATTACTGGTTTATTATAAAAAGGATGTAACTCAGGAACAGTCAGATGGATGCCATGCATAGGGCAGTGTGTGTAAGAAGGAACTCTATGCTGTCCATGCCAGTTTTAGTACCTCCATATATTTACCAACCTGGAAACTGTCTGAATCCCATCCATATTGATTTTTATGGAGACTTCATTACTTAATGTGATGATTAAATCATTGGCCATCAGTAATTAATTAAACTTCCCCAAAATGGGAAGGGGGTGTGTGAAAATTCCAACCCTCTAATTTCAAGGTTGGTTCTTTTGGCAACCAACACCCATTCGTATGGATTTGTCAAAAATAACCTCATTAACATATACCCAGGTGTGGTTGAAAGGGACGTGTTATGAATAACAAAAGACTTTTTCTCCTTTAGAGCTCTTACCACACAGAAAATCCCACCAGCTCTCAGGAGTTCTGTGCAAGGAAAGAGCATGAAATCCAAATCTGTACTTCTTACTGTGAAATACAGTATCAATCTCTTGACCCCAGAAAAGGCAAGAAAGGTGCCATAGCTTATGCAGCAAGACAAATATATTAAATTTGAACATAAGGATTGAATAGGAAGAGAAAAAGTATTTTTAATACAAAAAGTATAATTTCCAGGTGATAGATAAAATTATCCACATGGAAAATCCAGGAGAGTCTGCAGATAAACATTTAGATAAAACACAAGTTCATCAATATGCTAAACACTAAATAAACATAAAAACTTCAATAATATTCCTGTATGATAGTAACAAAAATTAGCAGCTATTAAAAAGATACTGTTTACATTAGCAAAAAATATAAAAGAAATATATAAAATATAAAGAAGAAATATAAAAAATATATAAAATATAAAGAAACTAAGAATCTAACAAAACATGTGCAACTCTTTTTAGGAGAAATCATAAAATATAATTTAAAAACATAAAATAATGCTAAACTAACATAGATATTCCATTTTCTGGATTGTAAAACTGAATTCACTATTGTAATGAATGATAAAATTACAATTCCAATAAAAATCCTCTAAGCTGATTCTAAAAGTCATGTGAAAAAGCAGAGTGAAGATAATCCAAGACATACCTGAAGAATACAATGGTGGAAGAGCTGAGGATGTAACTTATAAGACATTAAATTATAAAATATATTAGTATTGGTACAGGGAGAGAAAATTATAAAATAAAATAGTCCAAAAACAAACCCCAGTATATATAGACATTTGATAGAATGAAAGTTGTAAAACATGGAAAGATTATTTAATAAATGATGCTGTGAAAACTGATTATCCTTTAATATATACATATTCTCTATATACATATATTCTTTATATATATTCTTTATATATATTCAATCTGTATATTTATATGTACTTTTTCTTTATATATATTCTTTATATACTTTATATATATATGTTTACTGCTTCACAATACACACAAAAATTAAGAGTAATAATACAAGACTACTGCATAGGAAGAAATATTTTTAATGAAAAAAGTTGATATTTTAATATAAGGGAAGTGAGAAATAGTGAACAATGTGGAATAATTGTACATCATTAATATAAATTTAGATCTCTTATACTTTATATCACACTGACTCTAATGAATGAGATATGTGATCATTTTCACAAAAAGGAAAACAAAAAGCGGGTTTCAAATTTGGTACAGGGAAAACTTTGAATACATGGTAGAAGATATACTAAGAGATTAAGTATATAAAAATTAAAAAACTACTTATTAGTAATGGAAATGAAGAGGATCAGAATATACAACCCTAGAAGGAAAACAAGCAAAGTTTATACAAATAACAAGCTAAAAAATATGATATTTGCAGAAGACAAAAGGTAGATACTATATATGTATAGCATACATAGATATATATCATATTACATTTATGCATAGATATATATCTTAAAAGTCAGTAAGAGAGCAAAAAAAAAAAAATCAGAAAGACAAATGGAGAAAGAGTTTGAAAAGGCAACCTAAAGAAGCAATACATGCGAGTAAAGAACATAAAGATTTTTGTTTGAGGTCATTAACTTTATTTTTAATTCAGGTATAATTAACATACAGTGTCATATTAATTTCAGGTGTACAATATAATGATTCAACTATTGTATACATTACTCAGTGCTCATCAAGATAAGCACATTCTTCATGCCCTTTATTTCACCCCTCTACCCATCCATGTTCCCTCTGAAAACCACCAGTTTGTTCTCTGTATTTAAGTCTGGCTTTTTTTTTTCTCTTTCTCTCTTTTTGTCTTTGTTTGTTTTGTTTCTTAAATTCCATATGTGAGTGAAATAACATGGTATTTATCTTTCTCTGACCTATTTCACTTAGCATTATCCCTCTAGGTCCATCCATGTTGTTGCAAAAGACAAGATCTCATTCTTTATTATGGCTGAGTAAAATTCCATTTTGTATATATATCATTCTTCTTTATCCTCTCTTCTATATGGATACTTGCATTGCTTCTATATCTTGGCCATTGTAAATAAGGCTACAATAAACATAGGGATGCATATATTTTTGAATTAGCATTTTTGTTTTCTTTGGGTAAGAAACAAAGTTTTATATTTAAAATCATTAACATTCAAAGAAAACAAATAGAATTGGTTTTTGTTGATGTTCTTGTTATTTTTGGCTATCAGACTGACAAAATACAGAATGTTAAGTATATTAGATCAAAAATGTCTAATATAGGCACAAGCTTTGGGAAATGAACACCTTCTTACTTGACTTTGTCAACTTATTTAAAAAGGTAAACTGAGGCAAGCTCAAATTACCAGAAATTGAATTTATCAAGAATAGTAGAGGAATTGCAATTTTGGAAACACATTCATAGCAAGTTGCAGGTGAATCCTTTGAGGGTTTGGGCAGGCTGTATTCATGGGTAAGGAGTGCAAAGAGTAGGAAGTCCACACAGGATCCTAGCAATAAGTTGATTGGCTTAATGATGTGGAGGGATTATTGGCAGATGGTCACTGCTTGTGGAATAAGTTTTGCTCTTCTGTAAATAGGGTACTTAATGAAAATCAGTCTCTCAGTTCTGAAGTTTCATTCTTCTGAGATGTACACGTGAGATTCTCTATTTTATATCATCCAGGTCCACTTTAAATTGAAATCCTTCCACAGTCTGTTTTATTTAGCATAATATTTTTGCTGTTTCCGGAAGAAAGTTTGACCTGAGGTTCAAAAGCCTTAGAAGAGTTTAGAACTTTTGACTAAGGTTCTCTAATTCTAGAATTTTGCTAAAAAAAAAAAAAAAAAGAAAGAAAGAAAAAAAAATTGCACATACCAGTAAATAGTTTCATTGTGGCAATGTTTAGAACTAAGGAAAAAAAATATTTTTATATATATAGATATAGATGTATAGATATATCCTTCAGAAGCAGATATAACATGATGTAGCTATACACTAAAATACAATGACCCATGTAATGTCCTGGAAATTTATCTATGATATATTGAATAGAAACATTTATTGTTATGAATCAGTATATGCAATATTATCCCATTTAGTTTGCTGATTTAATATTATTTTATAAATTCTTTAAATATAACTATAAACATGAATATGTTTTCTAGTGAGAAAATATCAGTTAAAATCTTTCTACTTGACAAAAATTTGCAATCAAAAATAAGGGTTTTATTTTTATCATGGGATTATGTGGTTTCTTGTTCAGCTTTCTTAATTTTCTGTCTTCTAACTTTATAACAATACATGTGTTAAATTACTACCTTTTATGATTAGAAAAATAAATGAAATTTATTAAAAATTAAAATCATTCCATTTCTTAATTATTGTTTTCACCAAATGAGTAAATAATTTACCTAGGGCTATTTGTGGCTTTAGGATTGGAAGCTTCTGTAAGCTTTTGGCTGTGTCTGCATTTTCTATGATCATTGCCCAGGGCATAGGAACTAAAGGTAAAGATAAATAAATTGCTCACATTCCTTTAGCTGAAGCTTTCTGTAGGTTTATGAAATAAATGAAACATAATGTATCCAGTCTGACTGTTTTGGGCAATCTGAAAGTGGGTAATGATCCTTACAGCCGTATTAATCACAGAAACCTCCATTCTGATATATTTGATCTGCAAAACGGATGAAGCCACTTGAAGCTCTCTGTTCAATCCAAATGAAACAGAACATATATTTTGAGACACTTTGTTGAAAAGTTCTGTTTAACTGGAGCTTTTGAGAATAGCTGTTGTGGTTCTTTTATTAGGGGAAATCTGGAGGAAAGAAAATGTAATCACCATCATGGCAAATACTGGATTACTTATTTTTTGTAATTAAAAAAAAATCTTTGCTATGCTCTTCATAGAAAGGTATAATTTTCTTGATTGTATTAATAGGAAATGTAATCAGAGATTATATGACTAATCCAAATCATCCATTTAGGAAGTGAGAAAGTAAAATTTATGCATAGTTTTTTTTTTTAATTTTAATTCAAATATCCATGACTTTTTTTGCTGGGGGAAAGACTAGGAAAGTGGTTGGCATGATTACAATAGTCTCATTTTTTTCTAAATGGGATGAGAAGTCTGTCTGTTGAGTAAAATGTGAAAATAATCCTGAATCTCCTTTTCTCCCCCCTCTATTGCCATTTCCATAAAGCAAGAGGGCCAGTTTTTCTTGGAATATACCTGAAACTCCTGTTTTATAAGAACACAGTTATCTAGGGCAGACCAATCTAGAGAGGAACTTGTTTTCAGAACATAAAAGAATAAGATCACCTTTATTTTAAAAATGTTACAGAAGATCCAGAAAATTGTATAAATGAGATTCTCAACCTTTCTAAGAGGATAAAGTAAATAAAAAACTTCCCTTAGATGGTAACAGTCAATTTTCTGTCTTTAGGTCAAAGAAATTATAGCATATGGGAAGCAAATAAATCAAAGTCAAAACTTGTTAACCTGAAAATAGCTGCAGTGAGGCAAACAAATGTTTACTTGCGATCAAAGAATTACAACTCAGGGAAAACAGATTCAGGTAGAAACTAAAATAGTGCTCTGCTTGTAGGGTGGAAGCAGGGGTTTTTATGAGGAAAAGGAAGGGGGGCAATTGCCTGAGTTGAACAAAAGAAAAAAAAAAAGTTTTCTAGGGATGTTAACAAGCTAAGGTTCTCTGGGTTAGGTACTGATTGACTACTGATTCTATCTTCTGAAAGTCCATAACCATCAGTCTTGTGATCAGAATGTCCATTCGCCTGCTGATTTCTCAAGCAATTGCTTAAAATAATTGTCACTTTGCTCAGTCCGAAGGTGTTGACTCCATTCCAACAGAGACATATGAAACAATTTTTTTGCAGTGGCTACTCTAGCTCCATTTTTCTTTTTAATTTATTTTATTTTTTAATACCTATGTATTTTTAAAATTATTAACATATAATGTTTTATTTGTTTCAGGGGTACAGGTCTGTGATTCATCAGTCTTACACAACACACAGCGCTCACCACAACGCATAGCGTCCCTAATGTCTGTCACCCAGCCAACCCATCTCCTGGCCCCGTCCCCTCCAGCAACCCTCAGTTCGTTTCCTGAGAGTCTTATGGTTGTCTTCCTCTCTGGTTTTGTCCTGTTTCATTATGTCAATATTTCACATTGGAAGAGGTCTAGCTATTTATTTAACTCAGATGAACTGGGTCTTCATGTACAAACTCTATTGAGCTCAGGTCTGCCTTGAAGTTTTGTCTTGTCAGCAACAACAACAACAAAACCCAATCAACTCCAAAATTTTCCAAGTAGTGTAGGTTTTACTAAAGAGCCTGTGGGAGGTAAAGAGCCTGTGGTAGCTTGCCACAAGGCAGAGTAAATAAAATGCCCATTCGATGTATATGTTCATTCCCTAATGTTCCTTTTCATTATTTAAGCAAATTTATCTTTCTGACCTCTCTCTCCCTTACCACTTATATTAGTTTTCTAGGACTACCATACAAACTGCCACAGATTGGGAGGCTGAAACAACAGAAATTTATTTTTTCACAGTCCCGGAGACTAGAAATCAAAGGTCAAGGTATTGGTAGGGTTGGTTTCTCAGGAGGCCCCTCTTCTTGGCTTGCAGATGGCTGCCTTCGCCGGCTCACTGTGTGCTCACGTGGTCCTTTGTGTGCGTTGCTGGTATCCCTCTTATAAGGACTTCAGTCATGTTGAATATGTGTACAACCCTTTGGATCTCTTTTTAACATAATCACCTTTTTGAAGGCCCTATCTCCAAATATATTTACTTGGATTAAGGCCCATCCATATGGCCTTATTTAACTTTAGCTCTTTAAAGGGCTTATCTTCAAATACAGTTACATTCTTCAGCACTATGGGATGGAATTTTAATGTATGAATTCTGGGAGGATACAATTCACTCCTTAATGCCATCTTTCCAATTTTTCCTATATTAAGAAATCCAGCTTTGGATTTTTTGTATTTTTTTAAATAAGATTTTTTTTAATTTGGGGGCTTTGGGGGGGGTAGAAGGAGAGGGAGAGAGAGAAAGAGAGAGAATCCCAAGCAGGCTCCATTGTGGAGCCAGACACAGGGTTTGATCCCAGGACCCCGAGATCATGACCTGAGCTGAAATCAAGAGTTGGCTGCTTAACTGACTGAGCCACTCAGTCACCCCTGGATTTTTGTCTTTATAGCCCATTCAACAAAACAAAACTACCAGTTAACCAAACATGTCATTTTCATTAAGATAAGTTGTAAGAATCCTTGTATAGTTACTACAGTGGCCTGTTCTAAAAAAATACACAAAGACAATATATAGTTTCTCAAGAGTGCCCTTTGTATGGTCCTAGCCCTAAATCCAAAAGATATTTCTAAGATATTCATTCATCTTCCTCAGAGGAATGCTATTACTAAGATATTCTCCTTACAGTTTCAGCCTTCCCTGAAAAACAAACAAACAAAAATAACTGTCTTTGGAAAGTCTACTACAAGTTTTCTCTAATAGGTATCGGTACAGAGAATATAAATACATTGTTACATGGGTTTCTTTCAAATATGGTCTCAAGTTCCCCTGTCCCTCACATCTCTCTCTTTCCTTCAACCACGTATTTACTAAAACCCCAGTACTCTTCATTCTACCTTTAGAGTGGTTGTGAAATTCACCACCTTTTAAACATGTCTAGGTCCCATTATGATTCACAGGGACTGTTAAAATTACTTCCTAAGGGATGTTCTCTGACTTTCAAACTTTTAACCCTCCAAGTTATATTACATATTGCCATTAGAAGTTATTTCCTTAAATTAAAGAAAATTAAGTACCGTTACTCTTCTCAAAAACCTGCTCTCCCTGATTGTTACAAAATAAACCAGTAAGCCAATCAAACTACTCCTGCATAACATTCAAACCCCTGCAATATCTGGGAATTTAATTTTCAGTTAATTATTTAGCTATATGTCATTATACCATTCAAATTTGATAATATTATTACTAACTTAAGCCTTCTTTCCATTCAATGTTCTGGGGGTTTTCTTTCCTCTGTGCCTCCACTTAAGTCAGTGGTTCTCAAAGTGTAATCACTACTGGACACTATCGCCAAGACACTTTTTGCAAGGTCTCCATGATTAAGACTATCTCCATAACAATATTAAGATATTCCTTATCTTTTCAGTCTCTGTCTCACATGAGTATAAAGTGGAAATTTCCAGAGAGTAGGTTGACAAAAAAATAGGTTTATTATTTTATTTTAAAATAAATTATTAAGGGACGCCTGGGTGGCTCAGTCTTTAAGTGTCTGCCTTCAGCTCAGGTCATGATCCTAGGGTCCTGGGACTGAGTCCCACATGGGTCTCCTTGCTCAGTGGAGAGCCTGCTTCTCCCTCTGCCTGTTTTTCCCTCTGCTTGTGTGCTCTCTGTATTATATAAATAAATGAAATATAAATAAATGAAATAAATAAAATAAATTAATAAATGTGTATTTTTAATTTTTAGCAGTTTTATTTTTTAAAGATTTATTTATTTGAGAGAGAGCCCATGGCTATGCAAGTCAGGGGAGGGGCAGAGGGAGAGATTCCTCAAGCAGTCTCCCCTGCTGAGCATGGAGCCAGGCTGGGGCTTCTTCTCAGGACCCATGACATCATGACCTGAACTGAAACCAAGAGTCGGACACTACAATGAGTGAGCCACCCAGGTTCCCCTTTTTAGCAGTTTTAATTCGTAATGTGAGAATACCAACAGATACATGCACATTTTTAAATTTATTTTTTTCCCCCCCACACAATTTTTTTAAGTCCTTTTTGGTGCTAGACAAATTTTCTAAATGTAAAGGTTTTTTGAGACCTAAAAGTTTGAGGACAATTGATTAAAGTTGTTTCCTGTCACTGAAATGTGCTTTCTTCTTTTTTTTTGGTTGCTAGGATTCACATGCTCTTTAAGATTCTTCTACATGTTCTTCAAAAATTGCTTCCATAAAAATCTTAGACCCCACTCCAGTGCTGTGAAACTTGCTCTCATCAATTTACTTGATTGTTTGATTCTAGAATGCAGAGATAGAGATTTCACAGTTGTTAACCCATATCTCCATGGGAAACAACTTTATCACCTAAAGGGTAGTGCATGGTTTTGGGTTTTACTACCTAAAGGGTAGTACTGTTGCTTTTGCCTTTAATACTTAAGACTCACTCATTTTCAAACTTACTTAAGTTTGCACTTTTTACCCCCATTCCTGTCAGTGAGGCTGTTTCATACATTTATAATCCAACTGGGTTTTTTTTGTTTGTTTGTTTCCTCTTTGTCATAGTCTACTATCCATCCTGGAATCCTTCAGTCTTTTAAATAGTTTTTTAATTTAAGTTGTATACATTAAAGTTTACTCTTTGTGTTGTTAAGTTTTATGATGTTGACAAATGCATGTTATATATCCACTTTTATGCTATCATACAGAATAGTTTCACTATCCTAAAAAAATCCCTTATGCTTCTAATATTATTAAACAACCCCCCAGCCCTAGCACCCCCACCCCTGGCAACTACGGCTCCATTTAGAAGTTGTGGAGTTTTGCTTTTTCCAAAATGTCATATAAATGGGTCAGCATGTAGCCTTTACAGACTGGCTTATTTCAGTTAGTAGTATGTAAGGTACATGACTACTGTGGCTTGGTAGCTCATTCTTTTTTATTGACGAATAGTATTTCATTTTGTGACTGTGTCACAGTTTATTGATTCACCTATTGAGGAAGCTCTTGAGTGCCTACAATCCTTGGCAATTAATATAATTACTATAAACATTCCCATGCAGGCTCTTGTGTAGACACAAATCATGAAATGAGTTGGATAAACACCTAGGAGGACAATTGCTAGTTGGTATGGGAAAACAATATTAGGTTTGTAAGAAGCCACGAAACTGTCTTCCAGAGTGGCCATCATTTCCATTCCTAACCACAATAGATGAGATTTCCTATTGCTTGACATTCTTAACAACAATTAATGTTGTCAACTTTTTATCTTTCTATGTCTCTTTTCCCCTTTCTTAGGTGTATAGTGTCATCTTCATACGTTTTTAATATGTGTTCATTTTGTATTTATATCAGAGTCATAGTTTTAAATTGACTTTAAAATATTATTTGAGAGTTTTACTTCTGGTCTTCCTTCGGTCTAAAATTCCAACTTTTATTAATGATATGGAAACAGTCACAATATGCAATTATAAATCCTTTGAAAAGAATAGGGGCAGGTATCTTTGTGTGTTGCTATAAAGCTGTTATTTATCATATTCAGATAATTCGAAGAGTAGGCATATGGATTTAATTAAAAATCAAGCTAATTTGATTTTGCTTTACTTTTCTCTGACATCCAAGAGACAATAGCAGTTAGTTCTCTAAATCATTGCTATTGATTTATTTTCCTCCAAAGTCTTAGGAGATGGCATATTCTGTGAAATTATTGGAACAAAGCTATTGTTGAGTCTAAGATATTTGACAGCCGTAGAATAAGGAGGAAACTCAAGTGTGCTATGGAATTGTACTAAGTTCACTTATTTTTATATTGTTTTCACTTCAGTTGCTATTTAGAATTTCTATAATTTGGTAACACACTGTTGAGGGCTTATAGATTAACCTGAATTTTATATAATTTAATCTATGGTACAAAATTTCAAGATACTATAAGTTCACAAGAAAAAGTTTTCAGGCTGATAATTATAGAATTAGAAACAGTTGGATTTCAAATGAAGAGTGATTGAAATGCAAATGTTATTGAGGGGAAATAAATTAAGGTGAGTTTGGGGGGAAGGTCTCACACTTTTGATTACTATTTCACCATTCCCATATGAACTTGAGTACTAAGACATTGATAAAGCAGTTTGACAATTCTTTTCACGAAAATAGTCTGAGACATATTTAAGGAAGTAAACACAGCTATGGGTTGCATTTGTTATAAATTTTTTTTCTTTAAGTTAACCATTTCTTTAGGAATTGACCCAATATGACACTAGAAAAAAGATGACAAGAAGATTATACTAATGAGCCACTCAGTATGAAACCAATCTGTCCAGTATGTTCCAGTACTACCAGGAAAAGCAAGCTCCATTTTTCTCACTACCAAGTCAGGCCTCTCAATGCCTTGGGGGTCTCAACATCCTTTTCTTCTTGTTTGATGAGCCGATTGCCTGCAGATATGACAACAACCTGAGTTTTTATATAAGCTGTTGATTATTTGATTTTAAACATTTTAATAACTGATAGTTATATCTTCTGATTTATATATTATGCATCACATCTATGAAAGAAGAGAGAAAAAATAGTGCAGTCTACAATATTTGAGTTTGTGGTCACAGAGGCAAGACTTTGAATCATGCTTACCTGCCTATGTTCTTGAGAAAGTTATATCGCTTTCTTAGAACTTCATCTCGTTCACTTGTAAAATGGAGATGGTAATATTTGTCTGAGTTTTAGTGAGAGTTAACTGTAAGGAACAGCACTTTATAAACACCTAAAAAAGTCTCCCTTCTTCCTCAATGAGTAATTAATAATTATTTCTCAAGTGCTTCATTGTCACTTGCTTAATTACTCCCTTTCTGCCCACCCCACCCTCTAAAAAAACTTTTAGAATGAGAAAGCAATGTGTTTACAGGCTTATTTTCCTAGGGAAAAAAATGGCAAAGGTAATATAAGAAATATTCCCCTCCCCCAAAAAGAAATAGTCCCTCATGGTTTCCAAGGGCAATTCTTTCTCATGCTTGAAGATCACATTATTTCTTTTTTTAAAGATTTTATTTATTTATTTGAAGAGAGAGAGTGAGAGAGTATGAGAGGGGGGATAAGGGGAGTGTCAGAAGGAGAAGCAGACTCCCTGCTGAGCAGGGAGCCCAATGTGGGGTTTGACCAAGGGACCCCAGGACTCTGGGATCATGACCTGAGCCGAAGGCAGACATTTAACTGACTGAGCCACCCAGGTGCCCCAAAGATCATATTATTTCAATTGTTGTCTCTTCCACAATAACCAGATTGGAGCATAGTCCTCAACACAGAAAAGAAGGCAATTTAAAAATTCTTTTTAAAATTTGCATTACTTTACTACCAAACTGTGACAAAAGCTGCACAAAAAGAAAATTAAAATTAAAAATATTTTTTTCTATCATACTTGGGGTCAAATACTTAGGCTTATATGCTCCCCCCTGGAAAATACAAAGGAGATACTATACCCACTGGTCCCTTCACACAAATTTCACTTTTGAAAAAACAAAATGAATTAATGATGTGCTCTGGCTATTCACTGCCAAGAAACAAAAGCCAAGTTTGCCTTTTGTATTCCTATTGGGCTCTTCTAGCTAATTGACAGCTGGAATGCTCTGGGTTTACCTGAGTTTGCAGGTAGAAAATCTTGGCAAGCATCCAGTACTTATCTTCCAATATATTTCCTCCTCCACTGAATCTTGAAAAGGTCCCTGCAGGTAAAACTTGTTAGGCTTCCTTCGGTGCTTTTTAGAGATGTCAGGTGCAGGCCATAGCATTTGACATACATATATATATACACACATATACATATACATATACATATACATATACATATACATATATGTATGTATTTTTTTTTAATTGAGGTGCAGGGGCCCCTGGGTAGTGCAGTCAGTTAACTCTCTCATTCTCTGACTCTTGGTTTCAGCTCAGATTGTGAGCTCAGGTTCATGAGATCAAGCTCCACCTCAGGCTCCATGCTCAGCGTGGAGTCTGTTTGAGACTCTTTCTCCTTCTCTCTCTGACCTCCCCTCCTGCTAAAATAAATAAATAAATCTTTAAAAAAATAAAAATTGAGGTGTATTGTTAGTGGGAATGCAAATTAGTACATTTTGAAGTTTCCTCAAAAAATTAAAAGGGAAATACCATGTGGTCCAGTAATTCCACTACTGGAATTACTAATTTCTAATTACTACTGGATTACTAATAATCTAACCAAAGAAAACAAGAACACTAATTCAAAAAGATATATGCACCCCTATGTTTATTGTAGCATTGTTTACAATAGCGAAGATATGGAAACAACCAAGTATCCACTGAGAGCTGAATGGATAAAAAACATACGGTGTATATATAATGGAATATATAGATATGCTATTATATACTAAAATATATATAATATGTATATAAATCATATATATATAATATATAATGGAAAAGTACTCAGCAGGAGAAAAGAATGTGTTCTTGCCATTTGCAGTAACATGGATGATTATACTAGACAGTATAATGCCAAATGAATTAGGTCAGTCAGAGAGAGACAGACATTGAATGATTTCACTCATATGTGGAATTTAAGAAATTTAAAATCCGGGCGCCTGGGTGGCTCAGTGGGTTAAAGCCTCTGCTTTCGGCTCAGGTCATGATCTCAGGGTCCTGGGATCGAGGCCCGCATCAGGCTCTCTGCTCAGCGGGGAGCCTGCTTCCCCCTCTCTCTCTCTGCCTGCCTCTCTGCCTCCTTGTGATCTCTCTCTCTCTCTGTGAAAGAAAGAAAGAAAGAAAGAAAGAAAGAAAGAAAGAAAGAAAGAAAGAAAGAAATTTAAAATCCATAATAAAAAAGTTTAGCATTAAAAATAAAAATCGAGGTATAGCACTGGCCTCCCACCTATTCTCCCTGACATGATCTCCTTTCTAAAAGGCTAGGTTTTTAAATAGTAAGAAAAATGATCATGTTGCTAACGTTGGTAGCTACTTTTTATTTCTTAACCACACATGGTCACAAATAGAAAGTGAGGAACTACTCTAAGTATGTTCAGTGGGATATAAGCACTAAACCATAGAGGATGCTGAAACATAGTAGCTAAAAAAAAAAGAATCCACTCAGTTTTGTTTCTTAGCTTTATTTCAAGTTCCCTCTCATTCTATATGAAATGTTAAGAGTTGAACGATTATATAAAATGATTGTGATACTTCCTTTAAGAGTTTCCTTAAAAAAAAAAGACCTAAAAATTATTTTGCAAATATTCATGAAGTGCTCCATAATTCTCATAATTCTTACTGAAGTTGCAAGAGCAGACACCTAGATAGACAAATATCTGGGATAAAATGATGTAACTATTATAATATATTTATACACCTCTGTTAATACACAAAAAAATGTGATATAGATTATGATAAAATTGTACCATGAATAAGAGGCACTTAATTTTCTCTGTAGCAGTTACAGTAAATCAGGAAAATGGATTGAAATGAAGGACCTTTTGCAGAAATTAAAGTTTATATAATTTGGGGGGAGTTAGGGAACAGGCTTTCAAGGGGAGTTGGAGGACTTGAAGGAAGTCATTAATGGTCTCCTTTGAAGCAAGGGCACTGGAGGGCAGGGTGGAACTTGCACGGAGATGCAGCCTTAACTCCTGGTATAAAACTACAAAGAGAAATGGTGAAGTCAGTAGAAAGCAGTTTCCTCCCAGTCTTGTTGCTGTTGGTTAGTGGAGCCAGTGGTTGGGAAAAAGAGCTGGACACAGGACAGGAGACAAAGAAAATAAACTGGAATTCATATACTAGCCCTTCATATACTTCTCTTACTGAGAAGGATAAACTCAAATGTGTAGGCATCTCCATACCTGTCTCCCATGGTGTCTATCCATGTAAACCTTCAAGGAATAATGGCTACCAACTCACTCTGCTTTGCAAATCTCACATAAATTTCAGTCTTATACCAACAGTAAATTTGGATCACACACAGTAGAAGATTCTGAGAAACACAGTATTAGTATAGCATGTTGACACTGAATGGTAGCACTATGCAAACAACACAATATATAAGCAGATGCTTTATCACATTAAAGTTAACTTTCACAGCTCCTCCGTGTCTACCCCAAAATCAGTATACATCTTCCAGTTGAAAATTAAGGGAAATAAAGGGACCTAATGATTTTTAACCTTCTCTAGTGATACTGAGACCTGAGTAGAAGAATATTTACTGAACATTCTATCATTGATATTGGTCGAGTGATCTGGAGAGAAGCATTAGGACTGGAAATTGTTGGTAAGGCTAACATTATTGGCTAAAATGTAAACGAGGGAAAATTAGTGGGGGGTTGGCTACAATCAGCAGCTTAGAAAATATAATGTAGGGTTGGTGTGTGTGCCAGTCCTTCTTCATGCTTAAAAGACAGACATTAATTTCTTACCATAATCCTCTGCTGATCCCAGACTTACCCCTTAGAATTCTTCCTAACATAGGACTTCAGCTAGTCACTGTCAATTAAAATTGGAATATGAAAACAAAAGAAAACAATACTTGCTTGCAATTATGATCTTGGAATATCATCAGAAATCTGGAACTTGAAAGTAAAAACCTGAGGGTAATACTTACATTTCAGGTCAGTATAGAAACATAGATTTTGCTGAAATAAAAGGAGAGTTTAATGATGGAAAGAATACAATCTTCTGTATCTGATAGTTCTGGGTTTGAATTCTGGATATTGATCAGAGAAATTTATCTCTCAGTTTACATCCTCTCTAAAGGTGGGAGTAAAAATACCTAACTTATAGATATAAGTATTAAATGAGTTAATGTATGTGAAATATTATCTATAAAATATCTGTGATAATGATGACGATAATAGTAAAGCTCGAAGTATTATGGTTGAATTCAGGGAGGAAAAGCAATTGTGAATATCAAATGAGAATCTCACTAAATGGAAGTTCTTGGGCCATTCAGAATGGAATTTAAAAATATATATGAAAGTTACTCAAAAGAATGGAAAGATAGAAAACTTTTCTTTAGCCTGAATTTCTAACATTTAAGTTTCTAGTTAAGGAATATGACCAATGATGTCTTTTGCTTTCTTTAAATATGTCCCATTCAGGGACAGATCTAGGTTTTTCAAGGCCTCAAGCATATAAAATTTGTGTGTCTTTCTTTAAAAAAAGGAATGCAAACATTACAAATATAAAATTAGATTTGAAAATGAATATTCATGTGGAATAGGCTATTACAATAAATTACTGTAGACTAAATGAGTCAGGCCCCTTTTTTGGAGATCTCTTTAGGCAATTTACAAGTAATTCTTAGAGATGCTTTCTGGTTGCTACCTGGCTTATCCTACCCAAACACTGTCCAACTCTTGGCAACTCCCAGCTCTCATAGAGGCAGGAGCAAATAAGCACATTGATGAGTAAATTTCATCAAGTTCACAGCAAATCCACTTCTGGTTCCACTTTAAGTCACTCTAGGTCATAGTGAACTAGTAAGGCAACAGCAAATTCAGTTCTTACTGGATTTTAATTTTTTCTTCAAGTATTATGCATTGGCAACCAAATTTAAAATAAATGTCTAGTCTACTTTTCAGGAACTCAAGCCTTCTAGAGAACTCTTTTTCAACTCTAACCACACATCAGAATGATCCGGGCACTGTTAAAAAATGTAAACAGCTGGGCCTCACTCTAAGAGATTCTGATTTAAATGGTCCTTACTGGAGCCAAAACATCAGTATTTAAAAGGTCTCAAAAGGGCTCCTGGGTGGGTGGGTCAGTGGTTAAGCGTCTGCCTTGGGCTCAGGTCTGTGATGGAGTCCCTGCTTGGGCTTCCCACTCCACAGGGAGCCTGCTTCTCCCTCTCCCTCTGCCTGCCACTCCCCCTGCTTATGTACCCTCTCTCTCTCTCTCTCTTTGCGTCAAATAAAAAAAATAAAAGCTCTCAAAAATAATTCTAGTGTAAAGATAGGTGATTGAAAGATTCTAAAATGTTTATTATATTTGGCTAAAAGAATCTACATTTTTACTGGTGGTTAAAAATTAAACAGTATATTATCTCTTAATTTCAGATTGCTTACAGGATAAAACTACACAAAGATACTAAGTACCCACTTAAGAATGCTCCCAAGCAGATGAAAGAGGAGGGGAAGAAAAGGAATTTGGAAAACTCCAAATTTATTTTTCCTAGAAAAGTAAGGATCAGACAAATAAGAAAGTCCATGATATGTATTAATATACTTTAGTTGACTATAATTACAAACCAAACTAGGAAAAATTTTAAATAAAAGAAAAAGAAAAGCACCAAGCAAGCTAATAAAATATGATGTTAAATATCCCTGGATGACTCAAAATAGCTAGTTGTAGCACATTTGTAGGTGGGGCTTTTTTTTTTTTTCTTCCAGACATCAAATTAAAGATTCTGACAGTATGACATGTTATGACATGATAAGTTCTGTCATTTTGATTTTTCTTTCTTCCTTCTTTACTGGTTTTATTTAACAGCAAACATGAATTTTCCTGGACACTCTTGTAACAAGTATCATTTAGCCTTCAGTCTACCAAGGGGAAGATAGAATGGGAAAATAAATAAAATAAAACTGTAGTTAGAAACAAAGTACAAAAAAATCACTTGCCCCACTTTTAAAAAATAGTGTCAGTTTGGAAAAGAATTTTTAAAATCTTGTATTTTTGATATTCAGTGTGATTCCATTTAGCTTCAGAGTTGGCAAGGACTGAAAGGAGAAATGATGTCTATTCAGATCAAAATAAGTAGAGTTGAGAAAATGACCTAATTTAGTTGTTTTCAAAATCTCCTTTTTCAGTGGAATCCTTTATTCCAACAAAATCTTACTCAAAAGCTCAATATGAAAAGCAGAAATAGCAGAGCTGGCCTAGGTGAGAAGAAACTCAGGAACGTTCAGATAGGACCCTTGATGGGTGGGGTTAAAGTGCCTTCTGACTTTTCTCTTACACTTTCAATAACCCTTGTTGCACATCCTAGAACCACAAGGAAGATGTGAAAAAGCTAGTGGTTTAAAAGCCACTAATCTGGAGAATTCAGTTTCCAGATGGTGCTGCTAACAAAATAAACTTTTTTTTTTAAGATAAGATGATCCCCCCCAATGGTATCAATAGATATAGTCAAATAGTGCTCTGTTTTGCTTTCTGTCTTAACAATGTGCAAACTCTATGACTCTAAAAGAATCCACTGAAATGTGGAGCACACTTGAATTCATGACACATTTACTGAGCACCTCCTCATGCAATGATTTCTATAAGAAGCTACAGGTATTAATGACAAAGTAAAATGAAAAGGTAGGTAGAAAGGGAAGCAGAAAGATCTTTTAATTAATTTCATTTAGTATCGTTTGAGCATCTGTCATGTGTCAGACATGATTCTGGACATTTTAAAAACATAAATTGTCCTAACAGGAAATATGCATGCCCTCCAAGGAACTTATGTTCCAACATGGGAACATAGAAATAAATAATAGGGGTCCCTGAATGGCTCAGTTGGTTAAGCAGCCCACTCTTGATTTTGCCTCAGGTCATGATCTTGGGATTCTGAGATCAAGTCCCATGTCAGGCTCTGTGCTCAGTGGGGAGTCTGCTTCAGGATTCTCTCTCTCCCTCTGACCCTCCTCTTTCTCTAATAAATAAATAAATCTTTTATTTTACTTTTATATTTTTTTGAAGATTTTATTTAATTACTTGAGAGAGAGAGTGAGAGCAAGAGAGAGAGAGATTGAGAGAATGAGCAGTGAGGAGGGGGAAAGGGAGAAGCAGACTCCCTGCAGAGCAGGGAGCCAGACTTGAGACTTGATTCCAGGGTTCTGAGATCATGACCAGAGCCAAAGACAGATGCTTAACTGACTAAACCACGCAGGCGCCCAATAAATAAATCTTTAAAAATAAGTAAGTAAGTAAATACATAAATAACATACATCAATAAATAGCTTCTTACTGTGAATAAGTGAGAAGGAGACATGCATGAAATAAGGTTTGGGAATGCTGGAGGTGTAGTTGCAATTTCAAATAAGGAAATTACAATAGGTCTTACTGAGAAGATAACATATGAGAAAGACCTGAAGTAGTTGAAGGACTAAAGCATGAGGGAGGCTATCTGGAGAACATCATTCCAAGCAGAGGGAGGAACCAGTAGATAGGCTCTGTGATGGAAATGAATTCTGTTGGAGGCATGATTTAAGAGAGAGATTAGTAGGAGCTGGGGTAAGAGAGGTAATGAAGTATGAATAGAACATGGTAGATCACAAAGACCTTATTGATCATTGGGTGGCTCTTCCTCTGAGTGAAATGGTGATGTAATGCAAGGATTTTAGCAGAAAAGTGGTATGTTTTCATTTTTATTTTAATGAAATAAAAATGGTCTGCTGACATTCGGCTGGGGCTTGGGGAGAGGGTGAATATGGAAGCAAAAAGGTCTTTTCAAAGCCTATTTGCAATAATTGAGAAAATGATGGTTATTTGAACTAGGAGGTGATGAGATTTAGAAGTATTTTGGATTTTTTAAGATAGAGATAAGAGTTCTCTAGTCAATTGAATGGATGGATGCTATGAGAGAAAGAGAAGAGTCAAGGTTGCTCCAATTTTTTGGCCAAGGAAATTGAAATAATGGAGTTGACATTAACTGAGATGGGGAAGGCTGATGGTTTAACAGCTTGAGGAGGAAGATCAAATGTTCAGTTTTGGACATCTTAGGTTGTGATGTCTACTAGTCATTCAAGTAGTATTGTTGAATGATTTGGAGGAACACATCACCAGTTTAAGACATAAGTCTGGAACAGAGATAGATATTTAGGAGTCATTGTCAAAAATGTATGGTATTTAAAGTCATGTGGCTAATAATTACCAAAAGAGTAACTGTAAAGAGACGAGAACAAGGATAATACCTTGGGGCAACATTTACAGGCAAAAAAGTTTTAATGGAAGAAATGGCATTTTAGGGGCAGCTGGGTGGCTCAGTGGGTTAAAGCCTCTGCCTTCGACTCAGGTCATGATCTCAGGGTCCTGGGATCAGCCCGCATCCTGCTCCCTGCTCAGCAGGGAACCTGCTTCCTCGTCTCTCTCTGCCTGCCTCTCTGCCTACTTGTGATCTCTCTCCCTCTGTGTCAAATAAATAAATAAATAAATAAAATCTTAAAAAAAAAAAAGAAATGGCATTTTAGATAGGCTGCAAATGTTGAGTTTTTATAAGCAGAAACATCAAAACAAAAACCTGTTTTTGACAACTTGCTTTCCAATAACTAATCATATAACTGATTTGGTAAGAAACTGATTTTTTCATTTCATCACTTATTGGCTTTGGAAATGTTCAAAGTGTGGTTTTGACCTGGATCATGGTGCTCTCATCCAGTTACTTGGTTGAGGTAGCTCAAGATATATGCTCAATCCAGGTTTTAATCGTCAGACTGTAGTCAAAAAGGAGTCCTCTTTAAGCCAGAATTTATTGCTTTCTGACACAAGAAGACACATTCCCAGCTTCAGATTATTTAAAGCCAATTCAAATACCAACTAGGATTGCTTAATTGCATAATCCTTGTACTTTCAAGTTGCAAAAAACACTCATGAAACTAATCCTTTTCTCACTTCTCTCTTCAAGTGAACTACTTGATTCAACAACACTGAATTCTTACTTCTCCAAATGCACCCATTGCTTTTTCATTGCTTTTGCTCAGGGTACTATCTCTACTGGTGATGTTTTCCTTTCTAGTTTCTCCATTTCCAAGTACCGTCTTCCATTCAAGTGCTAATACAATCCTTGCTTCCAGAAACCTTTGCTGTTCTCCCAAATGGAAGGAATGTCTCCCCCTTTGAATGGCCAGAGTCTTTTTCTGTGCCTTTCTCAGGGTATATATCAATACCAAACTCATATTGGAACTTCTTGTGATACTTAGCCTCCCTAATATATTGCCAGTATTTGGAGAAGAGGAATTAAGAGTTAATAATAAGCATAGGCTCTGACACATAGGAGATACGCCAAAAAATATTAATGCGTAAATGATAACTTGCCAGATTATATTTGTGAGTTGAAATTTGACTTCTCATATTTCTGTATCTTTGTTTCATTTACACTGTTAC
Organism: Ailurus styani; assembly: GCA_002007465.1. NCBI lineage: Eukaryota > Metazoa > Chordata > Mammalia > Carnivora > Ailuridae > Ailurus > Ailurus styani. Next base: position 942,692 of record LNAC01000371.1, on the reverse strand, counting down.
TTTTTTACAGCAATTACAGCCATAATATAGATGCAATTGAGGACAAAGATTAATTAATAAAGCTAATAATTTGAAAGGGAAAAGATTGTTATGTTGGCTATTTTAATTTTGTGAAGAAAGGACAATCATGGAAAGTAGAAGGAGCCCTATTTTTTTTTTTTAGATTTTATTTATTTATTTGACACAGAGAGAGAGAGATCACAAGTAGGCAGAGAGGCAGGCAGAGAGAGGAGGAAGAAGGCTCCCTGCTGAGCAGAGAGCTTGATACTGGGTTGATCCCAGGACCCTGAGATCATAACACACTGAGCCACCCAGGTGCCCCAGGAGCCCTACTTTTGAACACTTACTGCTATGTGTCATGGGCTTTATATCTCATCCTCTCTTGCCCTCAAAAGTATATGTAAACTATGTGTTCAAATTTTCCACCTTACAAATAAGGAAGATAAGATTCAAAGACATGAAATAATCTTCCAGAGGTCACATAATTAACGTGGTATAGGGACTCAGGTCCGTTGATCCCCAAATCTATGCCTTTTCCTACTATATTTAACTGCCTCTCCAGGCCTATGGTCTTTATTTCTACACTATAAATTCAATAAAAACATTTTGAAAGTTTCTTTTATTTAAATGCAAATTTATGAATGTTCAAAGTCAAGTAAACAACTCTGCAATATATGGTCTGGAGCACCTGAAGATTACCTGAGTTGGTATCCTGAGGGGCACTAAAGGCATGAGTTCATGAAGCAAAAGTACTAACTCTGTGGCACTTGGAAAATATGAGGAATTATTTAAATAAGCCCCACCTCTCTACTAAAATGGTCACCATAGCATGGAAAGGAAACTACTTCTAATTACAAGTAATAAAATGGTTCTTAAGCAGTTGACTTGTTTCTCACTCTCCTTTCTAGGAAATATCTCTAGAAGCGCCAAATTTGTTTTGATTCTAAGTGTGTTTATTTTAATAAGGCTACTTTTTAAATGATCTTGCCTAATAGTCAGTTCTGAAAGACAGAGTCTACTCTGTCAGAGCCCTGAAATTCAAAACAAAGCTTAGCAGTAAATTGATAAACCAGAGAAGGTATAAAAATAGAACCTTAGATGTCTCCTGGGCATTAGTACCACATTTTTTTTTTCCTAAAGAAGAAAAGATCTTTCTGTTACCTTATGGTCTTTCAATAAGCAACTGAGATCAAAGGAAAATAATTTATTTTTACTGTTGGCATGGGAGATATAACCTCCAATTTGGCCATTATTTTACCTTAGATTGGTTTAGGCTGAGGCCAATCGGAGATGCTGAGAGTAGGAGAAATTTGCGGTTTCCTGGAAACTCAAACTGTAGAAACAATTCATCATTTAACTAAATGCAATAAGGTAGACTGTGTGTTGAATCCTATGACAGATAATAGTGACACAGAGAAAAAAGAAGCAGTGCCCTCCTCAACGGTCTCAGTCTCTTAGGTGGGATAAAGGTAGAAATCTAGAGGGTAGGGAGACAGTAGGCAGGAGGTGATTTAAAGTACCTAGGTCATATAATTCAGGGCTACTCCATTTTATAGTAAGGAAGAAAGACTTTACCCAAACTTGAAGGTAATGAAAATACTAAATGTTCAATGTTTATGAAACATATCATTTAACCTTCAGAATTCTCCAGTTGAAGGTATGGAGCTGCCATCTTGAAGCATTAGAGAGCCAGTGGATCTCACCTCAATCCTGCAATAGAATCACAGATGCTCAAGCAGAAACCCCATAGGCATAGCCATTGTATTTGTATTTTTAAACCTCTTCCAGATGAGTCTAATTCTTAGCCAGGATTGTAAACCATTGATTAAGATAGAGAACACAAGAGGTAGTGATTTCCTGCCAAAAAAAAAGAGACAGGTAGGTAGAGAAAATATTTTCAATTTTATTTAGGGTTATAGGGAAACTGGGAAAAAGACAAAAGGAGAAGAAACAGTGGAAGAGTGTGAAGGAAGAGAAAGAAGGAAAAAGATGTGATTGCATGTTCTTGTTCCTGAAACAATGAAGGGTGTTTTTGTTCCTCTTTCTTTTTGTGGATTCATTTGACCGAACAGATTACTGTATCAAGTTAAAGTTAAAACCAACTTTAGTCTGCATTCCCATCTCTTTGAGTTCTAAGAAAAACAATTAATCTCTCATAACCTTTCTTTAAAAGTGAGATTTATAGTACATCTATCTTTTCATTCCTTCTAGCCATTCCCCTCCTGGAAAGTAGCGTAGCAACTGAGAAACAGATAAAGTCTTTTCTCAAATCTAAACTATTTGTTACACACACACACACACACACACACACACACACACACACACACACGCACACACGCATGCGCGCACACACACACACACACACACACTCCTGTTTATCTACAGCGAGAGAGAACACCCACTTGCTATATACTATGCCTTAACAGTTTTAGGAGGAAGCTATGGATGCATCAGGTGAACATGAACTCTACTGTTATGGGTTGGATTATATTCCCACAAAGATATGTTGAAGTCCTGTCAATATGACCTTTTTTGGAAATAGGGCCTTTGTAGACATAATCCAGTTAAGACAAGGTCATTAGGGTGAGTCCTAATCCAATATGACTGGTGTCCACATCAGAAGGGAAGCAGAGACATAGACATACAAGGAGAATGCTATGTGACTATGGGGGGAAAGATTGAAGTGCTGCAGCTGTAAGTCAAGGAACATCTGGATCTACCAAAAGCTGGAAAAGGCAAAGAAGTTTCCTTCCCTAGTGGCTTTGCATGGCCCTCTGCCAACACCTTCATTTCAAACTTCTAACTTCCAAAACTGTTAGAGAATAAATTTCTGTCAATTCAAGTCACTGAGTTTGTGGTGCATTATTAAAACAACCTTATAGCAACCTTAGGAAGCTAACAGACCTCCTTTACATGGTAGGAAACAAATATCACCTACCAGATAATTTGGTGGATGAAATTCTTAGAGATGTCTTGAAAAAGGAAGAAAATAGATCTATTGCTTTCTTTCTTTTATAACGCATTATGTAGAGACATAATTAAATGAGCAATCACATAAGCTGAGATATTTGTTAACTGGAAAGAACTTACAAGGTGCCATGGAAGCATATAACAGTTACCCCTGATTTAGTCAGTGGAGAAAATGTTTGCAAGGGAAGTCAGAGAAAGTCTTTCAAGGGGAAGTTCTATTCAAATTGATAACCTGAAAGATGAAAAGAAATCAGTCAGAGCAGAAGGAAGAATATTCCAGGGAAAAGGAAAATGTGTTCATGAGCCTGACTTGAGGTATCTAGGATATAGTAAGGAACAACACCCATGAGGTGTAGGCTTGTCTTTCCTACATAATCTTAATAAAGGATGTCATTAACTCATCATTATATTGGGCTAGTATACTTTCATCACTTGTCCTCTCCTTGAAATTCCTTTAGCATCTCAACTTAAGACCAGAAGTTTCTGGGCTTTCATTAGTCTCTTTTATTTTGTAAACTCGGGTCCAGAATTTAAGTTCTGTGAATGAATTCCAAAGGTTACTCATATTACATATAATCTTAGTTCAAAGGGAAAAATGAGGCTATTTTTTTGTTTTGTTTTGTTTTCTGCCTCTAGGCTAAGGGAGAACATAGATAAAAGGTCTGGAAAATGTTCAGAATAACAGGTCTCATATTACAACCTGAAGAAAAATATGCAATGCATTAATACAGTCTATCATTAAAAGGTACCATGGTGAAATAAGTTTGAGAAATGCTGAATTGTAAACAGGTCTTTTGTTCATTTACTTTGCTGTAAGAATTCTCAGAGACTTGAATACATAAGAGAAATTGTGAACCTCCAAGGAAAATTATAGTATTAGTTCTTTTCATCATTTTGTTTTGTTTTAAACATTTTACAGAATGAAGCAGGTACTCATTGCTTATTTATTTGCTTATTTTTATGTTTAAAGATTCTGATTTGGGGTGAACTTTTACATGGATCAGGGCTCTGTTTAAGGAAGTAATCTAAGCCTGGCCAATGGATTCTTCCAAGGGACTTTCATCAGGAACCAAAGATGGAAGAAAGCAGAGGGACAGTTTAGAATTCATCCCTGCAATGGGGACAGTATCTTATGAACAGTGCACTGGTAGAATTAGTGTCTGGTGACAGGTAGTGCTTCTCTCTAATCAGAGTGCACTTGTGCTCCCAGCTACAAAGGATCTTGCCATTAACCAAGGTGGATGCTTAACTTACTATCAACTTAATAGCTAACCACTATCTTCCCAGTACAGTTTTTTTTCTTCTTTTACCAGATTCAAGTTTCTTTGGTTGTAACCAAGAATATGTTATAGGGCATCTATGATACTAGTTCTGCCAGGAACATATTTTGGGGAAAAGTAGGAATACACATTTGTACCCCAGATAATATTATCAGCCATGTCCTTTTAGCCATCTCTGAACAAGGCCTGATTCTTCTGATAGCCCAAATCCCTCCAATGCCTCTTAGTAGCTTAAGAAGGAAGACTCTGTGCCACGTGTTCCTGAAGGCAGCTCACATACTCTATCTCAGTAGGTGTTTCAGGCCCATAAATCTTAATCATAGAACACTTCAAACCTCTCTCCATGTTTCACCCGTTCTTCTCATGGCTCTGGTGAGAAATGATCAGGTTCTCTGTGACAGAATGTTATCCTTTATTGACTCTCCTGCTTAAAAAAGTATAGTAGGTATAGACCATAGAGTTGGTCAGCCCCGGGATGGAATCCTACTTTGACATGTACTTGTTGAGTGAAAAACAGCAAGGAGAGAGATGAGGCCAGCATCCTTCAAAGTATGTTTATTTTGATGAATTCCCCAAACTGTTGATTGCTAATTATCTTCAGTTCAGACATGGAGAATTTTGCATTCAAATTCTCCAAATGTTTGTATAGAAAGCTTAGCATTTCTTTTTTTTGGTAACAATATTGTTTTGGGTTAAATTACTTAATTTCTCTAAGATTCAGGGACTCATGTGTAAAATGAAATGTAATACTGAGGATTCTGTTACAAGTGTCAGAAAATCTGGCTTCAGCTGAGAAGACTTTTTAAAAAATTTTACATAATTGAACATATCTAGAGTTAAGGCTTGATCCAGGATTCAAACAATCACCTGAATCCAATTTCTATCTCTATTTTTTGTAGCTGTACTTTACTATTCATTCACTTGGTAGTTCAACTATTCCATCTGTAGCAATTTAACCACTTAACACACCCGAACCAGCAACTCCCAAGGATACATTCCAATTCAGGCAAGAGGAAAACAGGAATGTAAACTAAAATTTTCAAGGAAAATGCCATTGTCATTCATATTTTTGAAGTCTATTTAAGTTTGTTTGTTTGTTTATTTAGAGCGATAACAGGGGGAGGAGCCAAGGGAGAGGCACAAGCAGGCTCTGCACTGAGCGCAGAGTCTAACGCAGGGCTCAGTCCCGCTACCCCAAGATTATGACCTGAGCTAGAATCAAGGATCGGTCATTCAACTGACTGAGCCACCCAGATGCCCTGTCATTCATATTATTTATGGACTGCTGACTGGTTCAGACGTGCCACATGCTACACCTCTTCTGTCTATCCACAGGAAGTTAATTAACGCAATGGAGAAGGGATGCTTCCCTGAAGGAGACTGAGATTTATTGAAGAGGTTTAGAATGAATGGGTGTTAAGATGTAAAAAAAAGCAGATACCTATAGTACCCTAGGTTACTGTCAAGCTTATACAAGACAATATGTGTAAAATGGAAAGCAGAATGTATGGCATGTGGGGGAATGGAGACATTTCAATCGTATCATTACTATTGTACAAGTGCATCCTGTTTACATGTACTGTAATTTAGATTACAGTCCCATCTCTCACATCAAAGATAAGAAGTTGGGCTAAAGCATTAAACCGTTAGTGCACAATATGAGGTCGGAAGAGGTAAATAGTTTGTGTGACTGTGAAGAATCGTCCACCTGATTCTTCTTTTTTTAAAGATTTTATTTATTTATTTGACAGAGAGATTACGAGTAGGCAGAGAGGCAGGCAGAGAGAGAGGGGGGTAAGCAGGCTCCCCGCTGAGCAGGGAGCCTGATGCGGGCCTCGATCCCAGGACCCTGAGATCATGACCTGAGCCGAAAGCAGAGGCTTTAACCCACTGAGCCACCCAGGCGCCCCCTGATTCTTCTTTTTGACACTTGTTTTTGGATGATCAAACTCATGGTCTTCTTCTCTGATATGACTGGTACAGTAAAATGGACCTAAAGTCTCTCACTTGGAGGAATGCCTTCTCTAATCCTATCTTAGAATTCTATCTTAAAACCTAAGGAGGATTTCAGGGGGAAAAGAGGTCTGTGTCACCCTATTTGACTTGCCTATTAAATAAAAATTCTTGTGGCTTCCACATTGTCTCTTCCAATTGACTAGAAGGCTATGCTAGGGCTGGTTGCCAAATTTTAGCTACAAATATAGAGTACTCACAGGCCAGAAATGTCATTTGGGTCTCTCTCTCTTGTAGGTTTTTAGCATTCAAGGCTATGGTCTTGATTCATAAATTTCGAACCACGGCTATGTCCTTCAAATCCACCTTTGGTCCTGGAGACCAAACAAGGAAGATATGGCCTTTCCTTTTCACATGGACAGATTCAGATTCACACATCAAACGACTGAGGCAGAGAGTGCCTCTTTCCTTTTGTCCTGCAGGCTTTACTCTTAACTCCCTTAGTTATTTTGTAGTCTCAATGCTGACCTGAGCAAACAAGGGGTTCCTGACAGTGTCTGTCTGATTCCAGCCAAGGAAATGAGGTAGAAGAAGAGGCCAGTCACATTAAATAATTTTTCCTGGGAACATACAGCTGATCACACAGTTTATTCACTTAACTGAGTTTTCACTACCACAGAAATCTATGTGTTAGTCAGCACAGGCTGCCATAACCAAATACCACAGACTGACAGGCTTAAGTAAGAAAAATTAATTTTTACCCCATTGTAGAGGCTCAAAGTCTAAAATCAAGGAGTGGGAAGGATGGATTTCTGGTGAGAGCTCTCTTGGCCTGTAGACAGCTGCCTTGTCTCTGTGTGTTTGTGGAGAGATGATGATCTTCAGGTCTCTTTCTCTTCTTATAAAGCCACCAGTCCAATTGGATAGAGCCATATTCTTATGACCACACTGAACCTTAATTACCTCCTTGAAGGCTCTATTTCCCAATATTGCCACATTGGGATTTAGGACTTCAAAAGAAGAAATTTAGAGGAACATAATTCAATCCCTAACAGTACTACCAAGTAAAACTTTGAGGCCACTCAAATTTATTATAGTTAGAAATCATTCCTCTGCTTATCTTTGTGTAGTGAGATGGCCACTAGTCAAAATATTATAGAAGCAGAAAACAATGACTTAAAAGTATGATACCTCTTTATTTGTGGGACCTGAAAATTTCCCAGGACACAGCTTTATAAAATATGTATTGATATACTCTTCACAGCATGATTCCTCTTCAGCAGCCCCTACAGTCTTTTATCACCAAGAATCCAAGACTGTCTGGAGGTAACATCAATTTGGCTATGAGATGCTTTCAACTCTACTTTCTACCTTGTATTTTCTAGTCCTGAGGTTCTCATTAAATACATAGATTTCCCTGCTTCCTGTCTCTCCCCTTTTTGCTCTCAGCACCTGCTCCATAATGTCATAGATTTTTTTCTCTTACTCATTAGAAGTGAGTGCATTCTAAATTAGTCTTCCCTTTTTCATTTTAATTGGTTAATCACTTTTACTTTTAGATTAAACAAATTGTTTACAGACACAATCTGCATGTCTGTGCTTAATTTAGGGATGAGTATTTACTATAAGGTTAGAAGAGGCTCCTATCACAGTCTGACCAGGCTTTTTAATGTGGCATTAGGATCCAGGAAATAGCAAAAAACAAAAACAAAAACAAAAACAAAACAACAAAAAAGGGCGCCTGGGTGGGTCAGTGGGTTAAAGCCTCTGCCTTCGGCTCAGGTCATGATCTCAGGGTCCTGGGATCGAGGCCCACATAGGGCTCTCTGCTCAGCAGGGAGCTTGCTTCCTTCTCTCCCTGTCTCTCTGCCTGCCTCTCTGCCTACTTATAATCTCTCTCTCTGTGTCAAATAAATAAATAAAATCTTTAAAAAATAAAAATAAACAACAAAAAAATGCTAGTGAAAAGACTTCCATTCTTAAAACATGGCCATAATTTAATAGGTCCGGACACTCTGAGTTTATTTCTCAAGATTCATTCATTATTATTTAAATGACAAAGAAGAGAATTAACTCAGAGTTTATTGAGATCCTAATGTGTGCCAGACAATATGCCAGGTGCTAAAAATACAATAGGACAAGATATAGTCCGGGACAGAAATGTCTAGCAGGAGAGGTAAGCAAGAAAACCTTTGCTATTTAGTACTGGATAGAGTAAAAACAGAATAGAATCCTGGGCATCTGAGGATGGATATTGAGGGAACAGAAGGAAACTTCCCAGAGGATAAAATTTTTTTTTCTAATAATACTCATGTAAACAAAGAATATAGCATACATTTAATAAATTTGTATTGAATTAATATGTTTAGAAATTTCAGTGAACCATAACAGGGATTTTAAAAGTCATGTGTAACCCTAAAACCCTAAGAGGTTAACGTTTGAATCTATTTCCTTAAATTTTCCCCAAATATTTCTGTGGGATTCCTTATATACTTTTATTTTATTTTTCCTTTGCTTATATACTTTTTAACAATACATACCTAAGTATGATAATTGCACACACAAGATTATACTTGTAAGTATATATGTAAATTCTATTTTCATTTAACATTTCATCATGAGTCTTTTATTATCTGCAAAAGTATCACTGATGTTTATTAAATATATCATAATGTGAAAGAGTTTATAACTAGCACAATAAGGCTAGAAGGTAGATTTCTTAGGATCAGTTATGAATGGAATATTTTTTGCTAGGATGGTTAATTGACTTCTCTAAGCTGATGAAGGTAGGATCACCAGATGCCAAGTCTGTGTGTCTTTTAATACATGCCTGTTTCGTTCTTCTACATCCTTTAAATCTTTATTTTTGGAATCAGTTTTAAAAAATACACTGGAAGGCTTTCTGTCAACTTATGACTTGGTTGATGGTTAACTTAAAATTTACCGTTTTGCCCTGTTGCCTGATAACTTTTAAATATTTTCCTCTGAATTTACTAGCATTTCTGTTTAGAAAGTGAACAAGCTTAGTGAATGAGAACACAGGATTCATTTTTCTAATACTGTATTGTATACTTGAAACTGCTTGGAGAGTAGATCGAAAGTGTCATCATTACACACAAAAAATGGTAACTATGTGAGGTGATGAGGGATATGTTAATTTGATTGTGGTAATTTCACAAAATACATGGAAATCAAATCATCATATTGTATACCTTGAATGTATACAATTATTGTCAATTATACCTCAATAAGACTAGAAAAAATAGACATAAGGATAATACTTGCTGTTTCATATGGTTTGTTACAAAAATTAAGTGAGTTTATTTATATAGCTTTCTCTTGCTATATAGCAAATTACCAAAAACTTAGAGTCTGCAAACACTTAGCTGTTATCTCACAGATTTGGGTCAAAGGTATGGCATGGCATGAGTCAATTTTCTGCTCTGTGTATCACAAAGCTAAAATCAAAGTGTAGACCAAACTATGTTAGTGACTGGAATTTCTGAGGAAAAATCTGCTTCTGCTTTTATACTTGCTGCTGGCAGGATTTGGTTTCTTGTGGTTGTAGTGCTTCGGTTCCTATTTGCTTGTAGGCTATCAGTTGGAGGCCAGTCTAAAGGCCACCATATTTCTTAATGCATGACTTGCTTCATCTTTAGGCCAGAAATGGGGCATCAAATACTTCTCATGTTTCAAATCTTTGACTTCCTTCAGTTACCGACCAGAGAAAATTTTCCACTGTTAAAAGGCTTATGTGATTTGATCAGCTTACCTAGAAAATCTCCCTATCTTAAGTTCAACTGTGCCAATAATAACATAGCCTAATCACATGGCAAAATCCATCAGAATTACAATCCAAGATACTATGTAGGATGCGTACAACAGGGAGTGGGAAATCTTGGAAAATATCTTAGAATTCTGTTTAATATCTCATGCTTGTAAAACCCTTAGAAAATTCACCATTCACATAAACATTTACCAGATGTTTGATACTATTTTTTAACTAAAGATTCAATATATAGTATTCCTTAATAAAGAATCTTCAGAATTTACAATTATCACATATAGTAAAACTGAAACCCACTATATATTTTTATTGTTTTTTCAGGAAAAATTCTGAATGAAGACTATGACACTCAATTTAGATTCAGCGAAGTGTAAGTAAGATACTGTCTAAAAGAGTAGTTTATATAACAGAATCCAGAGCTATTGGATAATCTCAACTGTGTGCATCTTCTGCCTTCTTCTGGTACTTTGGAGTATGACATGAGAATGTTTTCTTTCACAAGAGAGACAATTTTAGAAAGTGACGATTTTCTATATGAATATCATAGAATCTTTATTGATCTTAATTGTTGAGCACTCAGTTCGGAATCTGCAGCATTACTAGCCACATTCATCTTAGTTAATATTTTTAACCACGTATAAAAAGAGTATTTGTTTTGCCCATGTCATTGTCTTGAACGTTCTGTAGCTACAGGGACTACCTAATTACAGAATCGATTTATAACTACAGCCCTGGTGCCTATTTTAAGGCACCTAGATTAGCTAAGCAAACTAGCACAGAATGGTTCGGTCAACACATTCGGTCCATGGGTCTCCAAGAAGTAGTGAATCTTAAAGTATGGACAGTCAAATCTTTCTGAGAGGTTCAGAAACTTCCTATGATGAAATAAGGTATCATTCTTTCTATTCATAAGTGTTCTCACAGTGACAGTTTTCTCTGATGACTTTAATGAGTTTAAATAACTATTTCTGTAACTGTCTCAGGATCACCCTTTGATGCATTTCAACTCAATATATTTCTTCATATTGTGGTCATTGAGTTATTACCCCTTTTTGCTTTCCAACCTGAGAGTCCTTAGGGCTGGCTTGGTAACTTCATTTCCCACACAGCCCCAGCATCAGCACTGATTAGGGAAGTAGTACGTGGTGAATAGTCTTTAAACATGTTAACTCAACGCTCTGAAAGATGATGTATAATAACAGGGCTGTTGTTGAGATGGTATAATTGCAGAATGAGAAGGCAGGAGAAGAACCTTAGTGTCTCAAGTTCTCATCAGAAATGAGAAAACCAATGATCAAAAATTAGGAAACAGTGTCTCAGATCATGTAGCAAATCATCCCGGATATTTCTCTCTATTCATCTCCTTAAACTCTTTCAATTTTAGTGGACAGTTGTTTTTTTTTTTCCTTTGTAGGTAAATGAATTTATACTCTCATGCTATCCCTTCATAGGCTCCTGTTCATTGTATGGCCCTATTCATATTCTGAGGCATTTACTTCAGAGGATGCCTGATTCCTTACAAACCAGTTTGGTAGACTAGGTTCACAGCTGGTAAGTTAACTCCCTTTATCAGGAAGCCAGTAAGTGATTTGAAAGCTCAGAGTAAATAGGTGTGGCTTGGGGCACTGGTAGAGGTCATGTTTGGGGAAGAATCCTAGGACAATATCTTTCATGGGATCTGAGTGTCCTGCAACTGCTTCATAGCAATAACACTTTTTCTTTGATTTCCTTTGAGGTACAGGATATCCCTTAAGCAAATAAACTTGGTATGAAATCTTCCCTTCTTCAGTAAAAAGATTGTCCCCCAGCAGTGAAATACCTGTTAAATGAAAAGGCCAAAGCAAATTAATTAGAATATATGCAGTGTATACTTAAGTTCCAATCCTATGTTTTAAATATAAAGTAAGATTGGTGTGCTAGGCAGGATTTTGGCCTCCATGATGTTTTGCTCCCAATGTTATGACTGTGAATATGTTTTAGTACATATCAAAAGGAATTTTTTAAAAAATATTTTATTTATTTGACAGAGAGAGACATAGTGAGAGAAGGAACACAGGCAGGGGGAGTGGGAGAGGGAGAAGCAGGCTTCCCGCCGAGCAGGGAGCCCAAATGCGGGGCTCCATTCCAGGACCCTGGGATCGTGACCTGAACCGAAGGCAGACGCTTAACAACTGAGCCACCCAGGTACCCCTGTCAAAAGGAATTTTAAAGTTGCGAATCCTCTAACCTTAAAATAGGGTTTTAATCGTTATCTGATTGGGTTTAGTGTAATCAAATGGGCCCTTAAAATTGGAAGAGGGAGGCAGAAGAATCAGAGAGAGATGAAATGGAAGAAGAAGGACAGAAGATTAGAATCATGAGAAGGACTTGACCTGCCATTTCTGTCTTTGAAGACAAAGGGGGCTGCAAGCCAAGGAAGCCAGGCAGCTTCCAGAGATGAGAACTACCCCCTGGTGGCAGCCAGCAAGGAAATGGGGAGTTCAGTCATACAACTATGTAGAGCTGAATTCTGCCAACAACTTAAATGGTCCTGGAAGCAGATTGTCCCTTTGAGACTCCAAAAAAGAACACAGCCCCGAAGACAATTTGGTTTTAGTTTTTCAAGTCTGGAAGCAGAGAAACAAGCTGGGCCTCCCAGACTCTGACCTATGAAACTGCAGTGTTGTTATATGGGTGTAGTTTAAAGTTCCTAAATTTGGGGTAATTTGTTATACAGCAACAGGAAACTAATATAATTGGCTTTTAATGATTTTTCTTCAAAGGATTGGTGGATTACTTTTGTATGGCCATCCCAGGCCCTCAATGCTTAGCCTTTCTTGATAAGAATCAGTATGACCCACAGCTGGTTGTATAGAAAGAAAGCATGATTATTTGCCCTCTTGGAGATACGCTAAAGTAACTAGATGCAAATCTGGTCTCTGAATTTTCTTTCACCTTCTGAGACCTGATCAAAGTGTAATTTCTGCAGATGCTTAACTGACTGAGCTACCCAGCTGCCCTTTGCTTGCTCTTAAAACTCCTTCTGTTTCTGAATTTTCCAAACAGTACTCCTTAGTCCCGTCCATTTCGGAAAGCATCGTTTTGTTCATGTCACCATTCCTCTGACACTTGATCCTTGATATTTGACCAAAAAAAAAAAAAAAAAAAAAAAATCAGCGTCTTTCACAGTGTGTACTAAAGAACATCCTTCTAACTTCTACATCATGAGAGCATGAGAGTAGTCAATATCCAGGGAGATAAGGGAGTCAGAGGTCAAAATGCTAGGTGAAATCAAGTTATGGGTACTTTCTTATTTCAGGACTTCTCAGAGCCTTTAATTTGTTACTCTGCTATTTCAGTCTCCTGAAAGGAACATAGAATAAAGTGTTTTCAACAGTGTTTGCAATGGAACTTTTTTTTTTTTACTAAATGATCTCACCTTCTGCCAAAAACAATTTGAACAATGTTGCTTTATAGCAAAATGACCATTCCTCCTAGTGGTATCATGTATTTTCATCTGTTTGCAAAAGAAAAATGAATTGAAATTCTCAGTCGTAGTGGCTTTTAAAAATGTGCCCTAAGAGACAATTTGACCTTGATTGGAAATGGTCCTGTGCTGAAACTATTCCCCTTACGGAACCACTTTAGACTTGGAAAGTTGTTCTGCCTCCAGGGATATGATGAAATGAAAGTTGCACTGGAAGCTCTATATGTCCAGACATGCTGAGAGCAGCAATTTGGGAATGATGTGCTACCACAAACCCTCCTTTGAGAAGCCTTTGTAATTGAGAGGTCAGAAGTGAAGGAAAGCCAAGGCATCATTTTATAGTCTTGCTGATGTATTCAAGTCTTACTCTGTACTGTTTACATCCTAAGTGAATTGCAAATTTATTTATAGAAGCTATTGGGGACTTTACAAGGTATTTTACTGCTTGCCTGTATCATTCCTCATTTTCTATAACTAGCATCTAGGAGTTGGTTTAATAAAACCCAGCATCAATTCTCTTTCAAGTTAATTCATTTAAGTCATATCTGGACTAGGTAAGGGTTTTTGAACCTTGTAAAAAGTATTCTCCTCTTTTAAATAAAAATCATCCATAGCATGTCGGAGGGATTATTAAATAGGAAGCTCCAACTGAAGGCAGAAAGGAAATGAATTAAGAGTTAGTCTTAGATATCTGTGTTAATATCTTTCAGGCTTAAATAGTCTTCAGTCTCTTGTAGGCACGTTTATTATCAATGTATAGTAGACTATAAGCATTTTCAGCATCAGTTACTTATGGGTGATGCCAAAGGTCCGTGATGTTCTGTATTCTGTAATTTTGCTGTAGCATTAGCTTAAATTGCATATGAAGAGAGGCTGGATTGTGGATAAGTTACTCAGGTAGAAAATGAGTCTGCCTATTATCTCCTTCCTACCACCAGCTAGCATGGGGAATCTGGAAGGCTGAATAATGCCCCCCAAAATACATCCACAACCTAATCCCGGAGGCTGTGAAAGTTCTTTTTGTTCATTTGTACAGCAATAGGGACTTTGCAGACGTGCGTAGATTAAAGGTTTTGAGATAATATTATCCTGGATTATCTGGGTGGGCCCAATATTGTCACAAGGGTCTGTATAAGAGGGACACAGGAGGGCGCCTGGGTGGCTCAGTGGGTTAAAGCCTCTGCTTTCGGCTCAGGTCATGATCTCAGCGTCCTGGGATCGAGGCCCGCATCGGGCTCTCTGCTCAGCAGGGAACCTGCTTCCTCCTCTCTCTCTGCCTTCCTCTCTGCCTACTTGTGATCTCTCTCTCTGTATCAAATAAATAAATAAAATCTTTAAAAAAAAAAAAAAAGAGGGACACAGGCAGAATCAGAGTCAGGGGAAAGAGTGATTTGATGATGGAAGCAGAGATTGGAGTGACAGGGTCTGGACTGACAACCAAGGAATACAGACGGCCATTAGATGCTGAAAAAAGCAAGGAAACAAATTCTTCCCTTAGAGTCTTGCGAAGGTACCAGCTCTGTCTACACCTTGACTTTAACCCAGTGGAGATGATTTCAGACTTCTGACTTGTAGAACTGTAAGAGAATAAGTTTTTATTATTTTAAGCTACTAAGTTTGTGGTAGTTTGTTAAAACAGCCGAGGGAAACTGACTCAGCAAACAAGATAACAAATCCTCTGGAGCCACAGTGTGAGGGCTGAGGTCCCAGCTCCGCACCTATTAACCCTCAAACCGGGGCAGGATTGGCAATAATACTCACTCTCATTTGCCCCATTGATTATAATATTTATGAAAATGACAATATGTAGCCTAATAATATGGGGAGTTAGAAGAATTAGTAGACTGTAAAGGTGAAGTGCTTAGCCCAGGGCTTAGCCCAGAGTAAGTATTCCATTATTACTTGTCATTTTTAAGACATGTTAAGACACAATGTGATTTTGTTATTAAATGTCATTGAGAGAGACAAATGTACTAAACCTTAAGAATGCCACTTGCTCATTAGAAGAGGATTTTTGCAGGGGGAAAAAAGTGTTATTCTCAATAACTAGATTCAATAAAGACCAAAGATCAATAATACAGTGATCCTGTTTCTCAGTGCCATGTTGGTACATCTTTTCAGTCTTTCAAGAAATATCTAACCCTGTCCATAATTCATTGATTTACTTACTTTAAAATGCCTATTGAGTACTTGCAATGTTCTTATGGACATGAAGTAAATAACTGACATATTCCTAGCCTAAGCGACACATTCTTGTAAGAGAAGGCAATAAATAAGTTAAATGGACAAACAAGACCACGCAGAGAGTGGTAAGTGCAGATAGGAACAAATGAGGTTAATGCACTAGAAAGTGATTATTGACACTACAGATGGTGGGCTGGATAGAACATGGATGTCCCTAGATCTGAATGATGAGAAGGTGCCAGCATTGGATAGAACAGGTCATAAAGCATTCCAGGTAAAAGAGAGAACTAATGCTCTAAGATAGGAGTGAGTGATTGGCAGGCATGTGTGAAGAGGTGGGACAAGTTCAGTATTGCTGGAGCACAGTGAGTGAGTGTGTAAGTTGTAAGAGTGAAGAGGAAAATTACCCAGAGCAGGCCCAGGCCAGGGGGCCCCAGAAAATGGAAAGTTACTGACAATAAGCTAGAGAGAACCAGAAGCCCTGCTGGGAGCAAGAAATAACCACCCACTTCTGCTTCTGTAAACAGGCTTCTGGCCAGTCTCCCTGCACTACTGTTCCCGCCTAAAGCAGCCCCCGCTCCCGCAGTTTAAACTCACCTACTAGCAGTCAGCAAGGCCCTGGGAACCTGACTGCCTGCAGTCCCCGATAAAAGCCCTAGAACCCCATTGCCCGGAACCCAGAACTTCGAGTACTAGTTCATCTGGGTCCATTGGCGTAAAATAAATCCAAGTTCTCCTACTTAGCAAGTGTCACTTGGTCTCTCGCAGATCTGATTATTTTAGGCAGCCATCGGATTATAAAGAAATACACAGATCATGTTATGGAGTTTAGACTTTAAAGATGCTGATGATTTTTTAAGAAAGTGGCATGACAGGTATTATAAACTATCACACTTTTTAACATATGGATCACGGGTTGTAGGGGGACAAAAAAGAAAAGGAGAGTCCAGGTAGGTCGAAGTCAGGCCTGAGATAGCTAGTGATGATGTGGCAGCAACTGTAGCAGTGAAGCTGGAAATAAAGGGTAACTTGACAATGTGTTTTGGAGGTGGAGTCAAAGCATTTCTGATGGTTTGGATGTAGAATGGAAGGAAAAGAGAGAAATAAATGACAGGTCCTAGATGTTTGGATTAAGCAATGAAGGGAATGTTGCTTTCATTTTCTGACATGGTTGAAGTTTGGTAAATGTCAGGTCTGGGGGAGAAAATCAGTTCTTTGTTTAAATGTGAGGTTCTTATTAGACACCCAAATGGAAATATTAAGCACGTAGTTATTTATATGTTCCTGGACTTCATAGAATTAAGAGATGATATAATCTATAAACAATGAAAATTTATACATTGTGACAATTTTTTCTATGGGAAAGCAGGTTAAATAAATTCTTGCTGTCATTGGACATTTTGCTGAGGCAGCAATATTCTGACTCTACTGACTTTGAACTTACTGTAGTTTTAATTATTGTGAGCTTTAAACATCTTTTTAAAATTGTTTTTGTGGCAGCAGTGGTGGTGATATTATTCTCCAAAGTGATTCCCACTCTTGCAAAAGAATTTTGAAAACCTGAAAAAAAAAAAAAATGAAGGCAGAGAGGTATTATTTAATTCCTGCTGCCACCTAGCGGCACTTTTTGAAATAAAAAGAGAAATTAAAGGGAATCGAGTCTAAGCGTAAGTAGAAAGAACTGTAGAGAGCAGTTACTTAATGGATTCCATCTCATTTTACAGAGGAGAATAGACCCTGAGAAGGGACAGGACATGTCCTAGGTCTCATAGCTACAAGCCAGTCTGTCAATGAAATCTCAGCTCAGGAGATTTTGCCCTGTAGGACATAGATAGTCTCCTAACCAATTTGTTGCTCATGAATCATTATCCCAACTTTCTTTGAAATCTTTTTTCTGTTCTCTTGCTCTGAAGAGGGTCTTATTTCTAATTTCTTTTGACTCCATGTTAATAGTCTTAGCTGCTGGGAGATAGAGATTCCTAGAGCTTAGCACCAAGTCAATGTTGAATTCTTAATCACTTACAGAACTAGTTTCCTATTAATAGCTAATGAACCAAATTGCCTTTTTATTTTCACTTTAATGATTTTTACACTAATCTCAAACTAGCTTTATCCAAATAAGTTAACATTCTTTTCAAAGTTCATTTCAAAATTAACTCATTTGCTGCAGTCATTTAGAAATATGACCTAAGCCACTTTGCAAGGAACCATTTAAGAATTCCTGCAAGTTTCCCCAACTCTCAACCCTCAAAAGGCAGTAGGTTTTGTTGATATTATGAGGGAACACATTGAAACATAGATGAAACTAGCATTGATATTTTAATCAATATGTTAGCACTTAAGCAACATATCTTAGTAAACTTGTCCAAATTAATCCTGGAAAGGGGGCAGGTGTAATAGAGGAGGGTTAGAGGTCATACAGCATAGAGAACTCAGAATCTGGAGACAATAGATCTGGATTTGAGTTATGACTGCTGCCTAATAGTCATGTGACCTTGTTCAAGTTGCTTAACCTGCCTGTGTACAGTTTTCTCATCTTGGTAAAAAACCAACTGCACATGACTACGATAAGAATTTTTTTTTTAAGAGAGCACATGTGTGCGCGTATGTGGTGGGGGGAGGGTCAGGAGGAGAGGGGGAGTCATAAGCAGGCTCCACACCTCGAGTAGAGCTCGATTTAGTGACCCTGAGATCACGACCTAAACTGAAATCAAGAGTTGGATGCGACTGAACCACCCAGGCACCCCTATGATAAGAATTATTAAGTGATTTTTAAAATTCATGAAAGGGACTACTAACAGTATCAATNTGAGATCACGACCTAAACTGAAATCAAGAGTTGGATGCGACTGAACCACCCAGGCACCCCTACGATAAGAATTATTAAGTGATTTTTAAAATTCATGAAAGGGACTACTAACAGTATCAATTTTATTATTTTTAGGTATTGTACAGGAGACAACTACTATTGAAAAAACAGTTGTTATATTCAGATCTCAAAGGAAGGGGTATGCCCTTCCATGGGTGGGGGGGGGTCACACACACAGAAGCACCAGGGAGTCCTCAGGCAACAGGAGTAAGAGGAAAATGCAGATAAAGGGCTTCATGTGGTTTCCTTGGGAAGGAATGGGTCAAGCAGGGTAGGCAAGTTTAGGGTTGGCCTGTGTAAATAATTCCAGGGGTCTCTGAGGTACAGGGGCTTCCTCTAGTTGTCTGGTACCTGGTCCTAGGGTGATTAGGACAGAATAATAGCCCCGATTAAAATAGATTGATAAAGGAGGTAGTTGATGGTTGAACTTGGAATTGGTGGGTTTGCATATAAAAGTGTGCTTACAGGTAATTCATTTCCTATCTCTAGGAAATAACCAGTCCTGGGAAGGGCAGTCCCTCCAGAGTCACCAAATCCCCAGATATCAAAGCATCAGAAACACACAATTACTATGAGATTTATCTCATGGGGATCCAGAATAAATGGTGGCCATGATGATGACAATAATGATAATGGAAAGATAGGTTTGGCATGAAACTACTCTTGAAGGTATCACAATAACATGCAAGAATTTAATATAATGTAGTAAGTACTGGTGTTGTGGTATATAACAAAGTATTGTACAGAAGAGAGAGAAAGACAGAACTGGAGTTAGCTTGGTGTGGGAAGTTAAGGGAAGGATGTATGAAGATGACCTATGAATCGGTGGCTAGAAGATATAGAAGTTAACTCAGTAAACAAACCTGTGCCTGGGGTGAAGAAGGGGATTATAGAAAGAGACACTAATGGGTAATGGCAAAGGAATGTGACTTGCAGACACTCATGTGACATGGGGAATGGTCTGGAATTCATTATGGCTCAAAGGGAATTCTATAATTAATGATATCGTTGATAATAACAAGGAACCTATAAAGAAAATCAAAAACATTTACCAAATATTTATTCTGAGTCAGGCACTGTGTTAATGCTTTAATCTGTACCATCTCATTTAATCCTTACAAAAAACTCAATGAGGCAAAAACATTTAGTATCTCATTTCACAGAAAAGAAAACAGAGCTTTAGTGGGTTTATGTTATTTTCCCAAAGTCAGATAACTAGTGAATATTGGAGTCAGGATTTTAAGCTAGGTAAATTATTTCACAATGTAAAAATATTGAAATGTGACCCATGAACTACTAGCATGGGTGCTTATTAAAGATGTAAATTCTTTTTTTTAAATTTTATTTTTATTCTTTGCCCAAGGGGTACAGGTCTGTGAATCATCAGGCTTACATCTTTCACAGCATTCACCAAAGCACAAACCCTCCCCAATGTCCATAACCCATCCACCCTATCCCTACCCTCCCACCCCCCAGTAACCCTCAGTTTGTTTTATGAGATTAGAAGTCTCTTATGGTTTGTCTCCTTCCCCATCCCATCTTGTTTCATTATTTTTCCCTCCCTACCCCCCACAACCCCCCACCCTGCCCCTCAAGTTCCTCATATCAGAGAGATCATATGATAATTGTCTTTCTCTGATTGACTTATTTCGCTCAGCATAATACCCTCCAGTTCCATCCATGTCGTTGCAAACGGCAAGATTTCGTTTCTTTTGATAGCTGCATAGTATTCCATTGTATAAATATACCACATCTTCTTTATCCATTCATCTGTTGATGGACATCTAGGTTCTTTCCATAGTTTGGCTATTGTGGACATTGCTGCTATAAACATTCGGGTGCACGTGCCCCTGAGGATCACTACCTTTGTGTCTTTAGGATAAATACCCAGTAGTGCGATTGCTGGGTCATAGGGTAGCTCCATTTTCAGTTTTTTGAGGAATCTCCATACTATTTTCCAGAGTGGCTGCACCAATTTGCATTCCCACCAACAGTGTAGGAGGGTTCCCCTTTCTCCGCAACCTCGCCAACATCTGTCATTTCCTGACTTGTTGATTTTAGCCATTCTGACTGGTGTAAGGTGGTATCTCGCTGTGGTTTTAATTTGTATTTCTCTGATGCCGAGTGATGTTGAGCACTTTCTCATGTGTCTGTTGGCCATTTGGATGTCTTCTTTGGAGAAATGTCTGTTCATGTCTTCTGCCCATTTCTTGACTGGGTTATTTGTTTTATGGGTGTTGAGTTTGAGAAGCTTTTTATAGATTTTGGATACTAGCCCTTTATCTGATATGTCATTTGCAAATAAAGATGTAAATTCTTAGTCTCACCTTAAATATGCTAAATAAGGGAGTTTAAGAACCTGAATTTTCAGGAATTCTTAAGCACATTAAAGTTTGAGATCTACCAAGTTAGAATCTGTGAGGGGGAGTGTGAGGCGAAGTGAGCATAGGCATCTGGAAAGAGAAGATTGGGGATTTTATAAAAGCCCTGTGTATTTTACAAAGGATTGAGATTTTTTTCTTGAAAGCAAAAATTATCATTGGAAGTCTTAAAGAAGTGAGTTTACATCTTTTCAAATTATTTCTTTTGTTACTATAAAATATGGCATCCATGCTGTTGTATAAAGTAGTATTTTGTGGTGTTATACAAAATTCCAAATTATAGAAATTTACTAATAGAATTCCACCATCTGTATATGTCCTATTAATAAATCAATGAATATTCATCTAGCTTTAAAAATGTATGTAGTAGATGATATTAATTTTAAAATGATAATGGAACCATGCAAAATATTTTGTGCTCTAGAAAGATGATTATGGCAGACTGTAGAACAGGGGTTGCTGAAAACTTTTTCTGAAAGCCAGGTAGTAAACATTTGAGGCTTTGTGGGTCATATGATCTTTGTCCTAATAACTCAATTATGATGATAAAATTCAAAGGTAGCCTTAGACAATACACAATTACACAGGCATGGCTGTGTTCCAGTAAGACTTTATTTACAAAAATGGATGTTGGGCCAAATTTGGCCTGTGTGAAATTATTTAACAACTCCTGCCCTGGAGCATTGTTTTGAAGATATATGAATTAAAGATAGAAAAGAAAGTTAGGATGAAATTATGCTAATGTTGGTGACATATGAATAGGGTTTGGCCTCGAACTCTGGTGCTGGAATGTTAATAAGGGAATACATGCTTGAGGTATTTCTGAGAAGGAAAACGTAACATGAGAGATTAGAATGATTATGACAGATGAAGAAAAGGACCAACATGATTCTAAATTTTCTAATTTAGCTACTCGATAGGCTGACATATTGTGAAACAAAATGTGGAATGAATGAAGAAGGATACATTTTATTAGAATTTATATGTGTCAGTCACTGTACAAGGTGATGAATATATACAGTGGTAAGATAATGAATAATCTTAACAGCTAGCTCTGGGATGCTTTTGTAGGAAGGAGTTGCTTTCGGTTAGGAAAATATTTTGACAGATCATTGGGAATGAAACTGAGACCTCAGATGATGAAACATAAGGAAACCAAGAAGTAAACCATGCCATGTAAGTGTGGGTGTCTCATACAGATATTTGGAAGCAGGGAGAAGAAAAGCAGGAAAGAGAGAGGGGAGGAGGGAAGGGAGAAAGAGTGGCAAAGTGAAAGATTTTTAAGAAAATGTTACCTAATATTCTTTTGTAAATCCTTTCTCCAATCCTTCAGTAAAATCTATCATAAACATGCAGGCAGTTTGTTTCAATGTTTGTAGATGTGCGTACATATGCATGGGGTTACGGATTCAGGAAATACCTGAGTTCCAGATATGGCTTAAAAATTAAAATAAGGATAATCCATACAGATGGTTGTACCAATGATTTATCATTGCTTACAATAACTCTGAGTTTTTTTCTCAGAAGTTTCTCAGAATTCTTGGTTTGACGGGTCTTGCATTGACACACTTTCTCGGCCGCGTTGAACTAGGAGTTCCGATGGGACTGGGCTTGGGTATCTCAGAGGCCTGTACCTTTCTCTCTATGTGACCTTCATTCAGGACCTCTTTTTGTTTGTTTTTCAACAGTTTCATTGGGATATATTTTATTTTTTTTAAAGATTGTATGTATATATGTATATATATATTTGAGAGAGAGAGTGTGAGTGGAGGGAGATGCAGAGGGAGAGAGAGAATCTCAGGCAGGCTCCAAGCTGAGCACAGAGCCTGATTCAGGCCCCAATTTCAGGACCCTGAGATCGTGATCTGAGCTGAAATCAAGAGCTGGAGGCTCAAGCGACTGAGCCACCCAGGCACCCCAAGATATATATTAAACATCATAAAGATTTACCTATTTCAAGTATAAAACACAATGATTTTTAGTAACTTTATTGTGTAGGGCAGCCATCACCATAAATCAGGTTTAAAACATTTCCATCTACTTCTAGGGCACTTTTTAAAGATTGTATTTATTTATTTGACAGAGAAAGAGAGAGTACAAGCAGGAGAGCAGCAGGCAGGGTGAGAGGGAGAAGCAGGCTCCCTGCAGAGCAGGGAGCCCGATGCGGAGCTTGATCCAGGATCTTGGGATCATGACCTGAGCCGATGCTTAACAGACTGAGCCACCCAGGCGCCCCTACTTTAGGGCTTCTTGATGGCATGGTAGTGTTAGCACATGCAGTATTCTGGGAGAGCAATGGTGGAAGCTACAAAACTTCTTGAGGCTGTAGCTTAAAAATGACACAGAGACACTTCCACAACCCCCCCCTTTTTTTTAAAGATGTTATTATTAACAGAATATATTATTAGATTCAGGGATAGAATTTAGTGATTCCTCATTTGCATATGACACACAGTGCTCATTAGATCAGATGTTCTCCTGATGCCCATCACATAAATACTTCATTCCTCCACCCACCGCCCCTCCAGCAATCCTCCGTTTGTTCTCTATAGTTAATAGTCTCTTATGGTTTGCCTCCCTCTCTGTTTTTATTTTATTTTTCCTTCCTTCCCCTTCCCCTATGTTCATCTGTTTTTTTCTTAAATTCTACATATGAGAGAAATCTTATGGTATTTGTCTTTCTTTGACTAACTTATTTTGCTTAGCATAATACACTCTAGTTCCAGTCACATCATTGCAAATGACAGTTCATTCTTTTTTTGATGGCAGAGTAATATTCCATTGTGTGTGTGTGTGTGTGTGTGTGTGTGTGTGTGTGTATCTATATATATACACATACCATGTCTTCTTTATCCATTCATCACTCAATGGACATCTGGGCTTTCCATATTTTGACCATTGTGGACATTACTGCTAACATTGGGGGGCATGTGCCCCTTTGAAACACTATCTTTGTATCCTTTGGATAAATACCTAGTAGTGAATGCTGGGTTATTGAATAGTTCTATGTTTAACTTTTTAAGGAAACTTCGTACTATTTTCCAGAGTGGAAAGTTTTGCATTTCAGGTATAACATTTTTTTTTTAATTTTAGTCTGACTAGATTTTAGGTCTTTTATCTCTGCAGCAGGGGTTTCCCTGGTGTCTTTTTTCAAGTCCAGCTAATAGTCTTATGACTGTTGATCTAAATTCTTGTTCAAATATATTGCTTCTGTCTTTTTTGAACAAGTCCCTGACTGTGATATCTTCCTGACATTTCTTTTGGGGATAATTCTTCGATCTTGTGTTTTTGGCTATATTTCTATGTTTTGTGTGTTATAAAAACCTGTTGTGTTTCCTGTACCTCAGAGTAATTTTATATTAAGAAGAGGTCATACACTGTCCAGGTCCTGGCACTTCAGGAACTGTTTCTGGTGTATTCTGTTGTGTTTGGGCTACTCTTTTCCACTGGTCAGTCCTCTGTAGAATTCCTCTTTGCTTGCAGTGGTGGGTGTTTGGACCTTTATCTAGGTGTGCTTTGATTTGTTTGTTGAAAAAAAAAAAAAAGAAAAAAGGAAGAAAAAAGGTAAAACAGAACAAAACAAAAAAACTGTTCAAAAACAAAAAAAGAGAGAGAGAGAAGCAAAAGGAACAACAATAACAACAACAACAAAAACCACACAGACAATCCAAAAAAACTATAAGCCTAATACCAAAGAAAGGGAAAAAGAAAATAAAAAAGCCCCATTTCCCACCCACCACCAAAAAGCGAGAGAGAGAGAGAGAGAGAGAGAGACAAGAAAATGAAAAAAACAAACAAAAAACTGTAAGTCTGATTCCAAAGAAAAAAAGGAAGGGAAAAAAAAAAAAGTATAAGGGAAAAAAAATACAGCCCGGTCCTATTTCCTCCAAAACTGGAGGTAGAGTTCGAAGCACTGTATGGTCAGTAGACTTGTTGTGTGCTGCCTGTGTTGCTCTTTGGGGGTAGAGCCCTGCTGCACTGGCTCAGAGTTAATCCTGCCCCAGTAAAAAAGCACTTGCCAAGCACAGAGGGGCGGGGTTTGGTGTAAGCGGCTCCGGCCTGTAATAGGGGCAGCTGTGTTGCTCTCTGAAGTCCCACCATGTTGGCAGTGAGTGTAAAATGGCACCGCCATTTAGTCCCTGGAAGGGGATCTCATACCCACTGCTGTTCAGGAAGCCCTCAGAGAAAAGCAAGGGCCATCAGCGAACCCAGTGCCACAGCTTTCCTATGTTTTATCTTTGGCATGGCTGGGATTCAAAACTCCCAATCTTAAAGGAGCTGGCACCACTCAGATCCACTCCCTTCTCTAGAGCCTTGCTGCACTGGGACCAGGGTCCTTTGTCCCAGAAAAATAGTCTTATGCCTGTGTGGTGCCATGGAATCTATGGTGTGACACCACAAAAAGCAGCAACCAGGTTATCCCCCCTCTGCCTGTGCCTTTGTCCCATGCTGATGGAAGGCTGTTTGCTGGCACCTGCAGGGTCTTTGGTCCTTGGGAGAGGCAATATACCCTCTTCCAAGTGTACTTCACGAAGGGGAATGGTCTCTCCCGGTGTGACCCAGGAGATCCCTGCACCACTTCATGCAGGCTCCGGGGCCAGAGCCTTCCTTCTCCCCAGGAGTGCATGCTACAGCTCTGCTCCAGTGAAAAGTCATGCACTTCCAGATTTTGGTCTCTGCTCACTTTTGGGAAAAACCTGTGAGACCCAGTTCCCTGTCTCCCCAGTCCGCGGTATGAGAGGTTTTCTTCTTGAGTGAACCCGATGCTGTATTCTCTCAGTCCCTCTCTCTTTCTGCCCCTTTTCTCTCCCTACAAAAAGGGTTCCCTCCCTTCTGCAGCATGGAAGTTTTTCTGTCTCCCAGTTCACTTCCACACACCTTGCACCTGCCACACCATCTCCCTCCTATCATGGCGATCCTTCTTCTAATCCTCAGATCAGTTTCCTGGGTGTTCCAAATCATCTGACCTTAATACAGCTGTGTTCAAGGGATGAGGAAAGCCCAGAGTTCCCCTGCGTCTCTGACATCTTAGCTCCTCCCCCTCACTTCCATCACATTCTATTGGTCAAAGTAGAGTCTAAGGTCAGCCCAGATTCAAAGCATGTTAAAATTTATCTCTTCATGGGACTTGCTACTTAGAATTAAAGGCCCTCCTTTTTTTAAAAACTTACTACAAAGATGTATGTATCATCTTCACTCATTTAGTAGAAGCAGAATCTCAAAGCCAAATAAGACAGCAAAATCAGGCAAACAACTTTTCTAGAACCTCTGAAGACATGAAGAAGCATCTGGAGTCATCCGCTGCACATAGAATTACATTTAATCCATTTTAATGGACTTCTGATGGACAATTTGCACAAGGTTGTAATCATTTTTAATCCTCATGACAAAAGTATGAAGTAGTAGTATTAGTTCCATTTTATATAAGAAGAAACAGATCCAGGTTTGGCATCTTTCACAAAGTCACACAGCAAACCAAGATTAAAAGTTTAATTTATATGAGTTTCCATTGTCCCTACTTTTACCTCTGCCTCACATTACGAAATGATGCAATCAAAAGTGAGGTCTCAGGAAAGGTATTTGAGAAAGGGCATAGCAGCCTGGAGAAGAGTAGAGCTGTTCTTTGGCAGTAGGAAAGATGTGTCTGGAAACCATGAGAGAGTTGTGTGTGAGATAGGTCCATTTTAACATTCTCAGCACAGTAGGAGTATTTAAACTTCAGGAGTATATAAGATTTCCCAGAAGGAGTATTGAGAGGAGGGATGGAGAAGAGAGAAGATAAGAACATTAAAAGATTAGAGGATATTAAAGAATAAGAGATCGGGAAAGAGAACAGAAGAAATAAGGAAATGGAAGAGAAGGAAGAGGATGGACAGAGGCAGAATCCTGGGATGTGGTGAAGGGGATACTGGAAGGACATATTTCAAAGGTAAGCAGAATTGAGAGTCCTCGATTTGGGAGCTGTCAGAGAAGAAAGGAGAATCTCCAATCCTATATTTCTATAGAAGACAGTAGCTGGGTGAGGGAGAAAATGCTCTCATCAGTTACCGCAGAGAGGCAGAGCAGAGAGAAGAATGAGATGAAGCTCTTCTATTTTAGAAGTTTCTCAGGAGAGTCTTTATAGGTTTCTTTAAAACGTTTAAACTCCAACTTTCTGGATTTTAGTAAATAACATGGAATTTATCACTATATTCTCACAAAGTTTATAAATGAAAGCTCAAGGATGTACATTAAACATTTCAAGACTTTAGTCGAATAATCAAAGAGGAAAACAAAAAAGTCTGCTATTAGTTATAAAAGGAGTTTTTAAAGCTATTTATCCACACCAGCCAAGAAGGTAACTTCTACTTTTTCTCTTTAAAGAGGACTTTCCACATTAACCCCCCAAATTTTATTTGTATGAAAAATGAAATATTAGTAACTAGGTATAATTATTCCCTGGCTGAGGGTCACTACTAGAAATTATCAGATGAGGAAAGGATACTAACAACTTAATAATCAATACAGTGCTTTCTAATATTAAACTTTTCTATTTTTTTTCTGGCCCCATAAATCCTCATCAGTATTCTTCTTAAAAACAAGAATTGTGCCATTGTTGTAGCTCTAGCATTTGTAAAGCCTGAGACAGACCTTTAGTAAATCTATGCTGAATGAATGAATCAGAACAAAGAAGATTCATATGAACATTCTACATTGGTTAATGTATACCTAGCAATATTTGGTTCCCTAAAGTAAGTAGTGATGCCACTCAACACCTGTATTTTTTTGTGAGGAAGACTGACACAAATTTATGTAAGGTATAACTGGTATTAATCCAGGGCCCAGTAAATCCTTGTGGGTGATTCCTAATAAACAAAAATGTTCACTTTAGGTAGATAAGTTTACCTCATAAAAGTAATTAACTAGTCTTATGGTAGAATTAAAAGCAATTTTAGAATTAAAGGCAAGTCCATTTTTACCACGTATTTTGCTGTATTCACTCAATTCAACAAATATGTTTGACCTTTACTATGTGCCAGGTATATTTCTAAGTTCTAGGGATATCCCAGCGAATAAAATGGAAGGAGTCATATGAATCTGTGACCTTGTGGGGATAATAAACCAATTGTGTTATCTGGTAGACTTAGAAGACTGTAAGTGTGGGTCATCTGGGTGGCTCGGTCATTAAGCGTCTGCCTTTGGCTCAGGGTCCTGGGATCCAGCCCCGCATTGGGCTCCCTGATCAGTGGGAAGCCTGCTTCTCCCTCTCTCACTCCCCCTGCTTGTGTTCCCTCTCTCATTGTGTCTCTCTCTGTCAAATAAATAAAATCATAAAAAAAAGAAGACTGTAGTGCAAGTCAACTGCCTATTTATTCTCTGCCCACATCAGTTCTATTATGCTTTATAAGGAACTACATTTCTTAAATTCTCTGTTCCTCTGACTTTTGTGTTAATTTGCCCAATGTGAAACACTGAGGTTGGAAGCTAGAGGGGGGGTAGAAGTTTAGGAGTTTCTCCTGCATCTCTCTCTTTTTGGGGGGCATCTAGCCAAATAGTCCCTTCTTCTGTGGTCCCAGCTATTCCTGGGCAGCCTCCATCAAGGTTTTAGCTCACACCAGAAAGTCCCAGATTCTGAGGGCTGGTAACCTTTTGTTAGTCTTTCTAGTTCTATGAGATTCTAGTCCTATGGGATGGCTAATGTCTGGGTTGCCTCACCATCTTCTTTTTTGGTTTCTCAACTTCAACTTTGTCACCAATTCCTTATGTTAAATGTCCTGTTTTAAAGATCTAGAGTGATTCCTTTTTCCTATTTGAATTACCTAAAGACTTTCAGTTTATGAATGCTAGATATTATGTATGCAGTTTTTAACAGGGATGGTCAGGGTGGAATATCAGGAAATTACCATTGTAGTGGTCTTGAAAAAGGTAAGGTAATGAGGCTATCTGGGAAAGTAATTATAGGCAGAGGAGAAGTCTGTACAAAGTTCTCAAGCAATCATATGTTTGGCATATATCTGTAAAGTGAGGAGGTCAGATTGTCGGTATGGAGTGAGAAGAGACTAGTAGAAGATGAGTTCATAAAGCTAATTGAAAGTTAGGTCATATAGGGTTTCATGGCTCATGTAAGCCTTTTATTTTGAGTATTATGGAGAAGACCACAATGTTCTGAGCAGAGGAGAGGCATGACCCAGTTACATTTTAATATGATCATCCTGGCCATTATGCTGAAATAGACTGTAGAAGCGCAAAGGGGAACGTAGGTAAATCAGTTGGAAATCAATTTCAATAATCCATGAAAGAAATGATAGTGGCTTAGACTGGAGAGCTGTGAAATGATGTGATTTGGGATATAAAATTTAAGTGGAGGACTTTCTATTGGCCTGAATGTGGAGTATCAGAGAAATTAAGTCAATGGTTTCTGGTCTGAGTAAATGGGAGAATGGAGTTGTGTGCCATTAAGTGACACAAGGAAAGTCAGCGGAGTAAGTTTAAGAATGGGGTGGAAGGTTATGAGTTCTGTTTTGGACAAGTGATTGTGGAATGTTCACCAGACATCCAAGTGGAGATCGTCAAGCAGGAAATTGGACAAAAGAGTCTAGATTTTGAGGGCAACATACTGACTGGATTTATGAGGGATTTCAGAGGAGACAACCTGGCTGGGAGTCATTAGCATATATATAGTACTTAAAGCCATGGCACTAGAGATGATTTCATTTTGGTAGTAAATATGGATGGAGAGGAAATAAGGTTTAAGAATTGAGAGGTGATTGAGAAAGAAGGGGAACCTGTGAAACAGATTGATAACAGATGGGAAGGAAGAGAGGAAACTATAAGCGTATGGGAGCCTAGAACTAAATAGAATTTATAAGAGAAAGGAGTGATAAGCTGTGTAAAATTCTGATAACAGGTCAAATAAAAATGAGGAGTCAGGATATATCATTGGACTTAACATGTGGAGATTACTGGTATATTTTAGTAACAGTAGTTTCAGTGGGGTAGTGGGAAGAGTTGAATGGAGTAGATTTGAAAGAATGGGAGCAAAGAGCCTGGTAGGCAAAGGTACTTTTTAGATGTTTTGTTATACAGGGTTATAAAGAAACAGGATGGTAATTGAAGAAGAAGTGAGATCAAGAGACTTTCTTAAAAATAAAGTATACACTTATGCTCAATAAGAGTCCCTTTTCCCCTTACACAATGACATGCATATATATCATCTTTTGGTGGGGAACAATCCTGAGCAGCTGGCACATTTTTCCTTAAAATCTCCCTCCCCATCCCCCCCCATTCCCAGTATGTAGCAATAGATACAATCAGGATAGAAATCTCCAAAGTAGAGAAAATATAAATGCTGGATGGCAGATGGGGCAGATATGCAAAAGTTTCTTTAAGTAAGGTGAGGGAAATTCTATTCTTTTTTTTTTTTTTTTTTTTTTACCTCAGGCAGGGAGGCTTCCTCAGCACTGATCTAAAGTCAAAACTGATTGTCTTCTAGGAGATCCTGCACATGTCTTTAGGGCCTCCCAAGTGAGCCAAATGATGTTAGTAAAACCTCTTTAACTCACTTCCTTATTTGACATTTGACAGAAATGCATTTTTTTCTAAAAAAAAAAATGAAGAGTATAAACATAGCTTTAAAGTTTCCTTAAGAATCAGTTTATAAGGCATCGAAGGACTAATTATATGCAAATATTGCTACTAACTGCTGATAGACTCTCTCACCCCTTTAAGCATCCTTATAGGACGTGTAAGAAGTACCATGTGAATATTTCCAATTTCTGTCTGTGCTTAAAAATAATGAAACCATCTTTCCTTGGAACTCTCTGAACTAAGATATTGCACTTCAGTGGATCCTTTCCAGGTAGGTCAATGAGAGTAGGTTAATCATTCATGATTGAAGGAGTTAGAGTCACTAAATGTCAGCCATGGGAAGAAAAATAGAGAAAACGCACTGCTTATTATGGAGTACAAAGTAAAACACATTCTGTCCCTGTCTAAACCACAAACCATACCTCACAGCTGTTTTAAACCTTACTCATTGCTTTTCAACCAACAAAGCTCTTTTTCTGTATCTCTAATACATATTCTCCTTTCTATCTCAGAGTATTTGGGCAAGTAATCCTTTTTGCTTGAAATGTTCTTACCCATTCTTCACTCAGCTAATACTAGTCATTCTTCAGCTGCTGGTTCAAACATCTCTTAAAGTGAAGACCCACATAAGCCCTGAATGAGGCCCCACAGATTAAACTGTGCTATTTTTCATGGTCCTTGATATTCCCACAGTCCAACCTTTCTTAATAAAGATAATTTTATATTTACCTCTTTGAAAGTTCAATATTATCTTATCTCAAAGAGAGTTTTCATTTTTTGTAAGTTGAATTTTAGAATAGGTACAGACAGACAACACCAGAGAGGGAGAAATTAAAAAGGAGAGGGAACAAAAAGACAAGAGGCAGGTAGGCTTGTTCTTCACAGAAAGCGTCTGGTAAAGTAGACTACATAGATGGAGAGTAAGAAGATCTGGAGGAGCTACGAGGTGTGAGAAAATAGGAAAAAAAGAATATAGAAAAAAATAAAAATTTTCAATGTTAACTTTAGGGTTTTTTTTTTTGTAATGTTCTGAAAGAAATTTAAAGACTTGTATCAGTTTTCAACTATTTTTGAACTTTATTTTTTTGCTAATGTTCTGAAAGAAAATGTGGTAAAGATTGGTATCAATTTTCAACTATTTTGAACACCATTGTTTCTTCTAAAAAGTCAACTGTTAATCTTATTTGCATTCAGTTGCCAGTGGTCAGTGATACATTATTTTTCTCTTTTTGCTTTCAAGAATTTTCCTTGTCTTTGATTTTCAGCATGTTTATTATGATATGTCTTTTTATAGGTCTCTTTACTTTTATCCTACTTGGAGTTCATTGAGTTTCCAGGACATAGAGGTTATATCTTTTAAGTAACTTTGGGAAGTTTTCAGTCCTATTTCTTGAATAATTTTTTCTTTTCCTTTCTCTCTGTCCTCTCCTTTTGTTTTTTTTCCATGTCATGTATGTTGGCGTGATTAATGTTATACTATAATTTTTGAGGCTCCGTTGATTTTGTCTTCATTCTTTTTTCCCCTCTGTTTTTAGATTGAATAATATTTATTATTCTTCAAGTTTATTAATTCTTTATCAGTTCAGTTCTAAAGTTGAGGGCCTCTGAATTATTGTACTTTCCAACTCCAAAATGTCCATTCAGTTCTTTTTTAAAAATTCTCTTTATTAATACTCTCTTATTGTTATGACATTTTCATAGTTCCGTCTCTTCTTTTTTCTAGGTTTTTACTTTAATTCCAGTTAGTTAACATAGTGTTATATTAGTTTCAGGTGCACATTATAGTGATTCTTTCCTTACTTCTTTAATCATGCTTTCCTTAGTCCTGTGAACATATTTAGAATGACTACTTTGAAATCTCTTTTCTGTTAGATCTAACATTTGACAATACTCCAGTAGTTTCTGTTTTCTCCTACCCCCCCCTCCCCCTGTGAATGGGTCATACTTTTCTGTTTCTTGGCATGCCTTCTTGTGTTGTTGGACATTGTACTTTTTAGATAATATAGCAATTCTTAGTACTTGTCCCCTCCCTCCAGGGCTTGCTATTTTCATTTGCTTCTTTATTTGTTTAGTGACTGGCTGGATTATTTTACTGAATTATGTTTTAGATCCACAGTGATAAACCCCTGATGTTGCTCCTCAGGGAGACAGTTTTGTGGAGACCCATAGTCCTGCTGGAATGAAAGCGGTAGTTGTAGGTCTCTCTTCCATTCTTTCCCTGATCACATGCAGCTGTTAGAGCCAACCAAATGCTCCATGTTTTCAGTAATGGTCTAGGGTATAAATTTCTATACAAACAAATGCAATTAAATTGTGACTTGTTTCGTGGGATGCTTTCTGAGGTAAACATTTGGTATTTGTTTTGACTCTAGGAGGGCTTCCCTTAGTTTCCTTATTCTCTAGTTCTCTCCTTCAAACTAGCTAGCCAACAGTCTAGGCTGTATCTTCATTAGAGCCACAAATACCCTCCTAACTGAATTTTATCAAACCCTCTACTATTTTCTCATGTTTAAAATTCTTCATTCTCTGAAAGTAAAGTCAGTTCTGAATTTTTATGGGCTTCCTTGAATTCTCTTCATTTGCTCTGTGCCCTTAGAATCATTTTCAGGTCATTATATTTTCTTCTCCATAATTTTCACCATTTAAACTGAGAAGTGGGTCAGTGAACTACTCACGCTTTCATGCCAGAAGTCATGTCTTTCCAATTCTATGCTTTGGTAGTTAAATTTTTTCTTAATTTTTGTAGTTTTGTCTAAAGTGTGAATAATAAATTTATGGAATTTTTATTTATTGTTATTCATATAGAGAAAGCTTTATTTGGGTACAAATCTGATCATGTAGTTATTTTAAACAATTCTTATAAATTATATATGTTTTTAAATGGAACTTGGGGTTTGAAGCATACAATAAAATCATCCTAAGATAAAGTATATTTTACTTTTTCTTTTCCAATGTTTGTGCCAATTATATTATTGTCATGTGTTTTTACATTCAATAGTATTTAGAGGTCAACATTAAATGATAAGATAATGGTAATCCCTGTATATTTTCTGATTATTGATATTATTTTATTTTTTATCATTTCAAATTATGTTTGGTGTTGAGTTTTATTAAAAATATTTTATCTCATCATTTTTAAGCATTTCCTTCTTATTCTATCTTCATGTTAATAGCTCCTGAATTTAATAGTAGCCTTTCTCTTATCTATTATTATGAAATATACATTTCATTAATGAAATGAATTGTGTTAATAAATTTTCTGTAATTAAATCATACTTGTATTTGTTAGGAAAGGCCTACTTGATTGATACTTAATTTATTATTCTTTTTTTTTAAAGATTTTATTTATTTATTTGACACAGAGAGAGAGATCACACGTAGGCAGAGAGGTAGGCAGAGAGAGGAGGAAGCAGGCTCCCCACTGAGCAGAGAGCCCGATGCGGGGCTCAATCCCAGGACCCTGAGATCATGACCTGAGCCAAAACCAGAGGCTTTAACCCACTGAGCCACCCAGGTGCCCTTAATTTATTATTCTTATAGGAAGTCAACTCCTTTCATCTTCTGTCCTTCTAACAGTATATTCTGTAGTGTGCCACAGAAATCCATGTACTTGGAGTAAGCCATCCCTTTCTTCCAGGACTCTATCAGCAATCAAGTGAGAATTCACCTTACATTCTCTGGGTAAGCCTGTCCTATCCCCAAAGATCTCCCCTGTTACATTTACTACTCAACACTCAGTATACAGAGGTGTCTTAGAAGCTGGAGAAGAAGAAATGACCTCTTTGAGTTAAATGCTGCTAATGGTCAAATAAGATGACATAAAACTGATTATTGGCTTTTTCTTTTTTTGGTCAGATGGTCATTTCTCAATTCTCATCTTACTTGCTCTATTTGAGTTCCAAGAAACCTCTGTCACCTATTTCTTCATACCTTTGTGGCTACTCCTTCTCAGGCTTTATTATTGGTTCCTTTCTATTCACTTTAACTCCATATAGGAATGTCCTAGAATTCTTCTTCCTTTTTTTTAAGATTTTATTTATTTCTTTGACAGAGAGAGACACAATGAGAGAGGGAACACAAGCAGGAGGAGTGGGAGAGGGAAAAGCAGGCTTCTGCAGAGCAGGAAGCCCGATTCCATCTTAGGACCCTGGGATCATGACTTGAGCTGAAGGCAGGTGCTTAACTAGTGAGCCACCCAGGCACCTCTAGAGTTCTAAATATACTATAAATAAACTCATTCCCTTGGCAATGTCATCTAATCCTTTGCTATAAAAGTTTATTTATTCTTTGTTCCCAAATTTTATTATTCCACTAGGCTTGTTACTCTGAAAACCACTATATCTTGTCTATATGATTTATGTATCTAAATGCCTACTCAGCATCACCACTGAATATATAGTGAGTATCTCAAAATTTACAAGTCCAAAATTCACTCATAATCATTGCCTTCAATCTTTTGGTTCCACATTTTAATCCTTCAATTTACCAAGAACAAATTATTTAAACTGCATTTCACTTCTTTCTTTCTCTTGTATCCTGTATCCCATTATTTTTTTCTTTTTAAATATTACATATTGTACATATTTATTTCCTATTTTCCTTAATCATGTCCACAAGGGGTTTATCTGTTATATTGGCCTTTGAAAAAAGACAACCTCTGAATTCACTTATCCTTTGGACTAGTTTGGATTTCCTATTTTATCCACTTTTTTTTTTATCACTTTTCTTTTTTCAGTATATATTTTATTTTGTTGTTCTTTATATAACTCTAGATGGATAAAAAGTTTCTTTATTTTTACCTTCCTTATTTATTTATCAAGTAATTTAAAGCCATGTAGTTTCTTCTGAATATATATTTTTCAGTGCCTCACAGATATCCTTTTCATTGCTTCTTAAGTAAGCTTATGTGGTTTATAATTTCTGTCAATATTCTTTTTGATCCATGGGCTATTTAAGAGTACAATTTTTATGCATTTATATCCTAGTATTTTTTTTGGTTAGCTATTTTCTTTTTCTTTGAAAACTCTGTTTCATTAGAAATTTCTTTTGGCTCTTCTGAATTTCTTCCTTTAGCTTCCTTTAACCTCATTTAGGAATTCTGGTATTTTTCTTCCACCATTTGTTGTTATGAGTGGAGATGATCCTGTAAGTGGTGAAAGGCTGGGCATTCTGCAGCCATTTGGGCCCAAAATATGTCGTTAGTCCTATGTTTACTCTCTTTAGAAGTGTCAGAGATGGGGAGGGTCCCTGACTGGCTCAGTCAGAAGAGTATGTGACTCTTGATCTCAAGGTTGTGAATTTGAGTCCCGTGTTGGGTGTAGAGATTACTTAAATGAATAAAATTTAAAAATATTAAATTGAGGAAAACAAAGAAATGAACATTCTATTCTCAGGGGTTGGAAGAACAAATATTGTTAAAATGTATATACTATCCAAAGCAATCTACAAATTCAGTGCAATCCCTATCAAAATAACATTGACATTTTTCACAGAACTGGAATAAATAATCCTAAAATTTGCATGGAACCAGAGAAGACCCCGAATGGCCAGAGGAATGTTGAAAAAGAAAATCAAAGCTGGCGCCATCACAATGCTGGACTTCAAGCTCTATCACCAAGCTGTCATCATCAAGACAGTATGGTACTGGCACAAAAACAGACACATAAATCAATGGAACAGAATAGAGAACCCAGAAATGAACCCTCAACTCTATGATCAACTAATTTTCCACAAAGCAGGAAAGGATATCCAATGAAAAAGGGCAGTCTTTTCAACAAATGGTGTTGGAAAAATTGGACAGAAACATGTAGAAGAATGAAACTGGACCATTTTCTTACACCATATACAAAAATAAACCAAAATGGATAAAAGACCTAAATGTGAGACGGAATCCATCACAATCCTAAAGGAGTACACAGGCAGCAACTTCTTCAACCTTGGCTACAGCAACTTCTTGCTAGACATGTCTCCAAAGGCAAGGGAAACAAAAGTGATAATGAATTATTGGGACTTCATCAAGATTAAAATCTTCTGTACAACAAAGGAAACAGTCAACAAAACTAAAAGGCAATCTACAGAATAGGAGAAGATATTTACAAATGATATATCAGATATGTCTACAATAGCCAAACTGTGGAAAGAACCAAGATGTCTATCGACACATGAATAAAGCCACAGTTTGGCTATGTATATATACATATATGTATTTATGTATATTTACATATATGCATGTATATGTATATATTGCATAAATGTATCTATATGTGTACATACGCACATACACATATACATTCACACACACACATTGAAATATACTCAGCCATCAGAAAGGATGAATACTGGGGCACCTGGGTGGCTCAGTGGGTTAAAGCCTCTGCCTTTGGCTCAGGTCATGATCTCAGGGTCCTGGGATCGAGGCCTACATCGGGCTCTCTGCTCAGCGGGGAGCCTGCTTCCTCCTCTCTCTCTGCCTGCCTCTCTGCCTACTTGTAATCTCTCTCTTTCAAATAAATAAATAAAATCTTTAAAAAAAATAAAAAAAGAAAGGATGAATACTTACCATTTACATCAACAAGGATGGAACTGAAAGGGATTATGCTGAGTGAAATAAGTCAATCAGAGGAAGACAGTTATATGGTTTCATTCATATGTGGAATATAAGAAACAGTGCAGAGAATCATAGGGGAAGGGAGGGAAAATGGAATGGAAAGAAATCAGAGAGGGAGACAAACCATGAGAGAATCTTTTTTTTTTTTTAAAGATTTTATTTATTTATTTATTTATTTATTTATTTATTTATTTAATTTGACACAGAGAGAGAAAAAGAGAGAGAGTACAAGCATGGGGGAGCGTTGGGGCTCAATCCCAGGACCCTAGGACCATGACCCAAGTGGAAGGCAGACGCTTAATGACTGAGCCACCCAGGCGCCCCACCATGACAGACTCTTAACCATGGGAAACAAACTGAGGGTTGCTGGAGGGGAGGCAGGTGAGGGTAAGGGGGAATTATGTGATGGGCTTTAAGGAGGGTATGTGATATGATGAGCTTGGGGTATTATATACATCTGATAAATTATTGAACTCTACATCTGAAGTTGATGATGTACTCTATGTTGGCTAATTGAATTTAAATAAAAAAGATTTAAAAATAAAGAAGAAATTTCAAAGATGGGGAGAACTTTTTCTACCTACGCAGCTCATTCTCAGCTCTGCGGGGGTCAGGGAAATGGAAAACACTAATATCAGTTGTGGGTGATCTCTTCCTTAACTCCTTCCCCTATCTGGAATTCAAGCAACTGCTGGATTTCTCTCTGCCCAAGGCTCTGCTATTTGCTGTATAAGTCTAGAGAGAGGAAAGCCCTCATTTCTGGATCACAAGTTTGATACTTTTACCGCATGTTGGCATCAACTGCTCTCTAGCTATTTAGATCAAGTGATATGGCTTCTTTGTAATTCATACTGGAATTGGAAGAAAGCTGAATTCATTAAGCTGGCACTTTCTATATTTCTTTCTTCAATATTTAATAAACTTTTAATTTTAGAATGTTCACAAAAGTATTCTCTGGTTTGCAAGGGGAACATAGACTTTAATAAACAGAGAAAAGAAGGAAATCTGAATGCCTGATTCTCTGTAGTTTCAACTACATTCTTTTTAAATAATTTTTTGATTGTAGTTGACACACAATGTTACATTAGATTTAGGTGTACAAATTCATGATTCAACAAGTTTATGCATCATGTTATGCTCACCACAAGTATAGCTACCATCTGTCACCATACAGTGCTTATTATAATATCATTGACTGTGTTCCTTATGTCGTGCCTTTTATCACCATGACTTACTCATTCCAAACTAGAAGTCTGTATCTCCCACTACCCTTCACCCATTTTGCCTAAGCCCATCCCTCTTCCCTCTGGCAACCATCAGTTTGTTCTCTGTATTTACAGGTCTGATTCTACTTTTTGTTTGTTTTTTCATTTGTGGGATTTTTGTTGTTGTTGTTTCTATATTTGTTTTTTAGATTCTGCTTATGAATGAAATCATATGGTGTTTGTCTTTCTTAGTCTGACTTATTTCAGCTATATTCTTAACTGGCACTTGTCTTTAGATCTAATTTGCTTAGCTCTTGGTTTACGCAGCTTGTGTCCTCTGTTGTAACCTCAAATGCAAACCAGTGAGCTCAGATGACAAACTTCAGTGCAACCTCACTGAAGATACCCCACTGCAGAGTGTCAGCATTTCTCGTACCATGGTGCTGATAATCCTCATAACTGGATATGAGCCATTCATGATTTTGAACAGATGAGTAACATGATCAGGATTGCAATGGAATTACAACTGACATGCTTCAGCTTTGCCCCTACACTTAACTGATCTCCCAAACAAATCCTTCCATCATGTTGCTGTCAGTGTGTTTTCCTGAAATGTTAACCTAATCATGGCATTTCCAGTTCAAAACCCTAAAATGCCTCCTCACAGTTTTCAGGTTCTTTAGTTGTCATAAAAAGCAGTTATCTGATTTTTTTGCTTAACTCTCTAGTGCTATCTTTGAATGTTAGAATATGATTTTCCATTTATATTCTATTCATTGAACAGTATTTCTCCCAAAGTAGTGGGAACAGTTCTGTTTACCCTGAGGACAGGAATTATGTCTAGTCTCTGCATTTTACATGTCCAGCACCAAACTTGACAAATGGTTGATGTTCCATGAATGTATATTGAATGGATGGATGGGTGGATGGGTGGATGGATAGATAGATAGATAGATAGATGATAGATAGATAGATAGATAGATAGATAATAGATAGATTGATTTAGAGATGGATTTTTTTTAAATCTTAAGGAAAATTATCCTTATGGTGGTGCAAAACTTAGATATGCTCATCTGGATAACACTGGTTTTGAAGAAACTAATTTTTCTTAAACTTACTTCTTCTGGAAATTTCCAGAGTACAAAATATTGTGTTAAATGCAATACAGGAAGACAGTCTGTGCAAAATTCTGTCTTCCTGACCACATCCCTCAAAAGTCTCATTTCTTTTTAGGTAAGTCAACATGTCACTGAGGTACTGATATTATTCTTTACATTGCTGTGAGTACAGACCCATGCAAATGATAATACTTGATGAATCCTCATAAAGTGCTTACTTAGGTTAAACCTGTTCATGGAAAAGTAGAATGTAATATAGGTAGAAAATGCCTTAGATACTCAGCTTTTTATTCTCCCAACTTCTTGCACTACCAAAATTCAATTCACCCTGGTAGCCTATAATAATTCAATTTTAAAGAAACGACTATTGTATGCTTTGTTGAGTAATCCATTCTATTGCCTACTAATCAGATCATCCTGAGTGCCAGTGCCTTTAGTCTACTGACACATGCTACATCACAAAAGGTCCTTCAACATGTTAAGCAAAAGAAGCTAGACACAAAAGACTACATATTATATAATTCTATTCATATAAAATTTCTAGAATAGACAAATCCATAGGGACAGAATGTAGATTAATGGGTTCCAGGGGCTGAGGGAAAAGGAGAATAAAAAATGATTGCTAGTGGATATGAGATTTCTCTCGGGAAAATGGAAATGTTCTGGATTTAGGCTGCAGTGATGTCTGCACCACCAATACTAAAACTCACTGAATGGAACACTTTAGAGTAGTTAATTTTGTTGTCTTAATTATATCTCAACTTAAAATTCACATGCATATAAAAATAAATAAAAGAACAAAAACTAACTTTTAGAAAAAAGCTAAAGAAATAATAGTATAGTCATGCAATGGAATGCTATTTAGAACTGTAAAGGCACAAGCCAAGTTCTACAAGGAATTCAGGCAATAAGACGAATCTCAAAAAGATTATCTTGGGAAAAGAAGCCAGAACAAGAGTATGTTCTGTATGATTACATTCATATGATGTTTCAGTTTAAGCAAACTATGGATATAGACATTAGATAGGGGTTGCCTGAAGTAGTGGCAGGAGAATTGACAGAGAAGGGGCATGAGGGGACTTTCTTCACTGAGAGTCATATTTTCTATCATGATTTGGGTGGTATTTATATAGATGTATGCAGTTGTCAAAACTCATCAATGTGTACATTTTATATCTATTCCATTGATAAGCCATTTAGTTAATTTTTAAAAAGAAAAAAAACGTTGCTAAGAAATGGTGAGAATACTACTGATGGCCTTTAAAAAGTCTGAAAAAATCCGTTGTTGGTGGTTATCATACCAAACTGATTAGTTTACTGGACAGTCGTTGGATGGGAGAAAGTTGTTATTAAATTATGGTCAAATGGCCATAAGGAATTTCAGAAAAAGCAGTGATCCCTGTCCTTTGGCTTTTGCTAAGATAGTGATACAGTGATATTTGGGCTGAGCCACAGCTGTCCCTTTATTTATATGTAAAATCTCTATAGAATATCAGTCTATAAAGCTTGAGCAATTAACAAGGTATAGCTCTGAGGCTGATCTTTCTCATTCTTCATTATGATGTCTTTTGGGGACTTTTTTCTTAAGGTCTCAGCCATATTTATTACGACACTATCTGCTATGTGTGTGTGTATATGTATGATGTATACATATCCTAGCAGGGATGATGGAATTGATTTACTCACTTACCTCTGGAGTAGAGATGAAATAGAGATGAAACAAGTATCAATTATTGTTGTAAAGAAAAAAGAATGTCAGATACATTTATTGTGCATATACTACATGTTTAGCATTTTAGCTATGTTCTAGTTTAATCTTCAAAACATCCCTAAGAGATGAGTGTCTATTTAACTTGTTATAAAAATATTTGAGATAAAACATTCATTCTTAAAAACTCCATTCTGTCACTCCTATGGCATAGCTGAGGTTCAGAGAAGTTATCAAGAAATAACTTGTCAAAGGACACTAGTAAGTAGTGGAGCTCATATTCAGTCTCAGTTCTTTGGGTTCCAAACTGGTGTCTTTACCAGTACATCAGATTCCTTTCCAATTAAGGGTTTCTTCTCAAGGAGAAAAAAAGCTGAGGTCTAGAAAGGGAAAGTGGCTTACACAAATCCGTGTAAAATACTACTATAAATTGCTAAGCTAGTTTACAGCCCTCCCCCGCTGCCCACCTACTGATTTCAGCCCAGCGTTCTTTTCACCAAAGCCTTACCAGCAACTGGGTGCTGAGGTACAACAGCTGCATTTAGTACTCTTGAGTCTCATTTGTTTTTCTTATGTCTGCTGATTCTGCAGCCATATCTCTGTGGTGCCTTGGTGTAGTGTCTCTGGGATTACAGGCCTGCCTTTGTGGATCAGCTAACCCTAGGTGCTTTCCAAAACCAAAGAAATAATAGAATAAAAAGCTAAATACACTAATTTTATCTTTCTTCTCTTGAAAATGAAACAGATGTCTGTAGTGAGAACAAACATTCAAAAATAAGAGATTTGTCAGGGAGATGGATGCTTCCTTCGAAATAACTTGTAAATATGGATCTTTATTTGCTCTGACTCCAAAGTTAGTTTTTCTAAAAGAATTGGGAGATTGATTTCATTCCTTAACATATTTTACTAACTCTGATCCAGCCTAGAGAAGAGAGTCAAATTTTAGTGTTCTCTGCCACTTGAAGTTTTTGTGAAGATTAGATTAGATAATGCAGGCCAAGCATTAGAACATTGCATATATCTAATAAATCCTCAATAAATATTAGAAATAATGGTGATAATAAGAAGGAATATGAAGATAGTATAATGGTCTTCTTGTATTTATTTTTAAAAATATTTATTTATTTGAGAGAGAGAGAAAAAACATCAGTAAGCATGAGCAGGGGGAGAGGGAGAAGTATGATCAGGGAGCCTGACGTGGGACTCAATCCCAGGACCCTGGGATCATGACCTGAGCCAAAGGCAGATGCTTAACTGACTGAGCCACCCAGGCACCCTTAAGATCTTTTTAAAGAAGAATGCAGGAGTCTTAAAGAATTAAAGACTGGAAAAGGAAAACATGGAGGTGGAAGTTTTGAACATGAAAACATGTTGGTCATTTTAGAGCTATTTTCTCTGTGGGTAATTTCAAATGAATTGCTTTTCTCTGAACCTGGTATTTCATGTAAGGAGTAGTGAGTTAGGAGGAACAGGGGATATAGAAGGGTACTCCTTCTATGAAACAGTTATGGAAGGAGTTACCAAAGACATTGTATTTAATACATAAATAGGAAGCAATTTTAGTTAATGAGCCATACAAAAGGTTTCTTTGGTTTATAAGAAAAAAGTAATTTAATGGAAAGAGGGCACATAGGAAATCTGAACAACTGGTGCTCTCTAGTCTGAGCTACATTCCTACTTGGCACATATCCTTAGATTTCATTTTCCTAATTGGTAGGATTCTTTAATATTTATGAAAAAAGGGTAAGGGACAGGAAAAATAAGTAAAAAGGATTAAGAGGTATAAAATTCCAGTCATAAAC
Source organism: Ailurus styani (assembly GCA_002007465.1). Taxonomy (NCBI): domain Eukaryota; kingdom Metazoa; phylum Chordata; class Mammalia; order Carnivora; family Ailuridae; genus Ailurus; species Ailurus styani. The sequence continues at coordinate 899,795 of LNAC01000371.1, read as the reverse complement.
TGAATACATCATAGGGATTAAAAGTATAGCATAGGGAATATAGTCAGTAATATTCAATCAACTTTATTTAGTGACTGATTATCATGGTAAGTATATCATAATGTATAGAATTGTTGAATTGTTGAATTGTACACCTGAAACTAATATTATGAGTCAACTATACTTCAATTAAAAAGAAAAGAAAAGAAAATGAACCTTTGTGCTCTAAGAATAAAATAATCATATGGAAACATCTGACTATCATAGGATGTTCAAGGTATTTATGAAACTATAGTATATAACACATCTCACAACAAACAAAGCTCACCTTAGTCTTGTTTTGAAAGATAGAATGCTTACCTGGGTGATCCAACTGAGGTATCAAAATTTTTGATAACAAAAACAAGGAAAGCCTGTCTAGTTGAGATATCAATGTAAAATATTTGGAGAATTTGAATCAGGAGTTTAAATAGAATAGAAAAAAATAGCTCTCACCATCCTATAATATGTTGCATTTTCATTTTAATCAAGTTAAAAACATTTCCTACTTTCCCTTGGGACTTCTTCTTTGATCTATAGAGTATTTGGAGGAGTGTGGTTTAATTTCAAAGTATTTGTAGTTATTGCAGGTATCTTTCTATTATTATTTTTTTTAATTTTATTTTTATTATTTGCCCAAGGACATGGATGGAACTGGAGGGTATTATGCTGAGCGAAATAAGTCAATCAGAGAAAGACAATTATCATATGATCTATCTTTCTATTATTAATTTCTAGTAAGTTTATTGTAATTGGAGAATATTCCTTGCATGATATCTATTATTTTATTTTATTTTTTGTTATCTATTATTTTGAATGTGTTTTATGGCCAAGAATGTGGAATTTTTTTAAATTTTATTTTACTGTTTTATTATTATTTTTTTATTGTGTTATGTTAGTCACCATACAGTACGTCATTAGTTTTTGATGTAGTGTTCCATGATTCATTGTTTTCATGTAACACTCAGTGCTCCATGCAATCCGTGCCCTCCTTAATACCTAACACCAGGCTCACCCATCTCACCCCCCTCCCTTCTAAAACCCTCAGTTTATTTCCCAGAGTCCATAGTCTCTCATGGTTCATCTCCCACTCTGATTTCTTCCACTTCATTTTTCCCTTCTCTTAATGTGCTCCGTGCTATTACTTATGTTCCACAAATAAGTGAAACCATACAATGATTGACTTTCTCTGTTTGACTTACTTCACTTAGCATAATCTCCTCCAGTCCCATCCATGTAGATACAAAAGTTGGGTATTCATCCTTTCTGATGGCTGAGTAATATTCCATTGTGTATAGGGACCAGACCTTCTTTATCCATTCATCTGTTGAAGGGCATCTTCAATACCCAAAAACCAGATAATCAAGTCATAAAATGGGCAGAAGACATGAACAGACATTTCTCTAATGAAGACATACAAATGGCTAACAGACACATGAAAAACTGTTCATCACCATTAGCCATCAGGGAAATTCAAATCAAAACCACACTGAGATACCACCTGACACCAGTTAGGATGGCAAAAATTGACAAGGCAAGAAACAACAGATGTTGGAGAAGTTGTGGAGAAAGGGGAACCCTCTTATACTATTGGTGGGAATGCAGATTGGTGCAGCCACTTTGGAAAAAAGAATGTGGAATATTTTGGTGATTTTTCCATGTACCTTTGAAAAGAATGTGTTGCATACTGTGGGTGGAATGGTCTATAAATGTCAGTTTCTCCATTTGGTTCATGGTGTTGCTCAATTCTTTTGTGCTTCGTGACTCTTTTGTTTATTTGTTCTATTAATTACTGACTAAGGAATGGTAGAAGGCTCCAAAGAAAACTGTGTATTTCTCTATTTTTCCTTACAGTTCTATCAATTTTTGTTTCTTAGGTACACATAAATTTATTTTCGTTCTGTCCTTAGGTATATATAAATTTAGGATTATCATGCCCTCTTGCTGAATTGATACTTTATCCATATGTAAAATTCCTGTTTGCTTCAAGTAATTTTCTTACCCTAAAATCTATGTTGATATTAATATGGTCACTCCATCTGTGATAGGTAGAATTACCTCTAATGTCTCATATTTTTGTATAATGTTTGGCCCTGGAGTGGACCAGCAGACATGATGGAATTATTTTATATGGCAAACATGAAGGCATTTTGTAGATGCAATTAAAGTCCTCCATTGGTTGACTTCGGGTTCTTCAAGAAGGCGATTATCCTGGGTAGGTCTGACTTAATCAGACAAACCCTTCAAAAGAAAAAGAGGAAGAAGAGGAGGAGGAGAAAGAAGAGAAGAAGGAGGATAAGGGAGAGGAGAAGAAAGAAAGGGAAGAGGAGGAGGAGGGGTGCTTTACTCTTGGACTTGAAGGAAGAAAAGTGCCCTGTTATAGAGAAGGGTTAAAAGAAGGCAGGAAATGGTGAGTGGCCTCTCAGAACTGAGAGCCTAAATCCTCCAACCACAAGGAATGAAAATCTGGCAACAGCTAGTGATCTTGGAAGAGACTCCTAAACCTCAGATGAGATTGAAACACTGGAATCTTATTTAAGCTTACTGAGTCCCTCAGCACAGTATTCAGTTAACATATTTGGATTTCTGACTCACAGACCCTGTGATATAATAAATTTGTTTTCCTTTAAGCCACAGAGTTCATGGGAGAAACTGGAGAAACTGCAGAGACTGAACTGAATGCATTTTTTCCCTAGGGCATTTCTCTCTTCCTGCCCTTGCCCATCTTTTCTTCCTTGTTTGTTGGGAATGAAGATGGTTCTGTAGAAAGAAGTACAGTGCACATGAACAGGGGCTATCTTTTCAAAGCTTGCTATAGTGAGGGAATCTGCTCTGTTCAAAGCTTGTCATAGCAAGGGATTCCATGACCAGTGCTTGCTCTTGGCAGATGCCAATGTAGGCAGGGGAGTGGGGAAGCTTTATAATGAAAACAAGGGAAAGCTTCAAGTGTGCTTCAGTTGGTGATCATTGGCAATGAGAAGCTGGAATCAAGCTAACTAGATGAAGGGACCTCTTATGTGATTGGTTTGGATAGCAAATTTGGCTTTCTGCAGTTCTTCCTGAGTTTGAAGGTGGTGAAGGGATAAGAATTAAAGCAATAGAAGAACAAATAATCCAATCAAGAAATGGGCAGAAGACATGAACAGACATTTTGGCAAAGAAGACATCCAAATGGCCAAAAGACACATGAAAAAGTGCTCAACATCACTCGGCATCAGGGAAATATAAATCAAAACCACAGTGAGATACCACCTCACACTATTCAGAATGGCTCAAATTAACAAGTCAGGAAATGACAGATGTTGGTAAAGATGCAGAAAAAGGGGAACCCTTCTACACTGTTGGTGGGAATGCAAGCTGGTGTAGCTACTCTGGAAAACAGTACGGAGGCTCCTCAAAAAGTTGAAAATAGAGATACCTTATGACCTAGCACTTGCACTACTGGGTATTTACCCTAAAGATACAAATGTAGTGATCCAAAGGGGCATGTGCACCCGAATGTTTATAGCAGCAATGTCCACAATAGCCAAACTATGGAAAGAACCTAGATGTCCATCAACAGATGAATGGATAAAGAAGATGTGGTATATATATACAATGGAATATTATGCAGCCATCAAAAGAAACAAAATCTTGCCATTTGCAATGACATGGTTGGAACTAGAGGGTATTATGCTAAGTGAAATAATTCATTCAGAGAAAGACAATTATCATATGATCTCTTTGATACGAGGAATTTGAGAGGCAGGGCAGGGGGTCATGAGGGGTAGGGATGGAAAAAATGTAACAAGGTGGGACTGGGAAGGGAGACAAACCATAAGAGACTCTTAATCTCATGAAAAAAACTGAGGGTTGCTGGAGGATGGGGTGGTAGGGATAGGGTAGTTGGGTTATGGACATTGGGGAGAGTATGTGTCATAGTGAGTGCCATGAAACGTGTAAGCCTGATGATTCACAGACCTGTACCCCTGGGGCAATTAATACATTATGTGTTAATTAAAAAAAGAGTTAAAGCAATAGAATTATGGGGCTCCTGGGTGGCTCAGTGGGTTAAAGCCTCTGCCTTCGGCCCAGGTCATGATCTCAGGGTCTTGGGATCGAGCCCTGTGTCGGGCTCTACTCAGCAGGGAGCCTGCTTCCCCCCCCCCTCTGCCTACTTGTGATCTCTCTCTCTCTAATAAATAAATCTTTAAAAGAAAAAAAAAAGCAATAGAATTGTAATTCTGATTGTGGAAATGGGGTAGGAGTTCCCAGTCTGGGTTCATGTACTAGAGTTCTCTGTATGACTCTTCTCACCATCAGAGACATTACTCTCTTAACACCAGGTAGAGAAATGTTATCTCTGTATGGCATGCACTTGGCAGTCTTCCAAAATGACAACAAATTGGCACAGCTTTTATAAAAAAATGTTATAATGCTTTTCTTTTTTAAAATTTTTAAACTTTTATTCATTTTTTTATTATGTTCAGTTAGCCAACATATAGTACATCATTAGTTTTTGATGTAATGTTCAACGATTCATTAATTGTGTATAAAACCCAGTGCTCATCACAACACGTGCCCTCCTTAATAGTGCTTTTCTAAAGAAGAACACTCTTGGTTAAAGGTAAGACATCTACCTCATCCTCTTGTTTAAGTCCTAGGTAGTTGGAATTGACATTATTTTCTTTTTCTTTTTTTTTAAGATTTTATTTATTTATTTGACAGAGAGAGAGATTACAAGTAGGCAGAGAGGAGGAAGCAGGCTCCCCGCTGAGCAGGGAGCCCGATGCAGGGCTCAATCTCAGGACCCTGAGATCATGACCTGAGCCGAAGGCAGAGGCTTTAACCTACTGAGCCACCCAGGCGCCCATAATTTATTTATTTATTTATTTGTTTACTATTTGTTTTCTATCTCCCCATATCCTTCTAGGATGAAATTTCCATGAGGCAGAAATCTAAGTCTATTTTATTCACTAATGTATCCCAAGGGCTCAGAAGGGTACCCAGCCAATAGCAAGCATTCAATAAATCTTTGTTTGAATGAGATGAGGTCCCAGATCCAGGATCTTTTCTATAATAACACAACTGCCTCATTAATAGTAATGAGGATGACAGTAATATGAATCATTATAATACATGCATAATAACCATAGTTTATAGCATGTTTTCCCACAAATAATTTAAGTAGGTCAGAAAATTGTATAGCTTTGCTCTGCTAGGCTTGTATTTAAAATGGCAGCTATCTAACTGGAACATCAAGTGTTAATGGAGCAGAGCCTATTATAAACAGCAACAAGCTATAAACTGTGAAGCTACAAAATCAGTAGCAACACTTTCATTCTTGGGAATTTTAGATACATTAGGAACCTGTAATTACTGACTCCATCTGCCTACTCTGTCTTGAGCTTAATTATGTATTTCAGAAGAAACGCTTCTCATGTTTTCATTTTTTGTATATATAAATATTTAGCTACATCTCTTATCATTTTCTGCTTCTCTTTCCCTCTGCTTTTGCCATTTACAATCTCCTGAGCTATTTTTACTTCCAAATTGCGATGTCTTTCCTCAGAATCAACATGAGAGAGATCGGAGCCAAGAAATTTAGTTCTGCCAATGTCTCCATAGCATCTCTGAAGAGGGGTTATCAAGCCCCAAACATGCACTTACAGATGGTGGGGAGGGGACAAGGGCAACTCTAGTATCTTTCCCGAATCAACATGTTCAAAATATTAGCACAGTCTCTAAAATCAGTAAGGTACAGGATCTTCCTGAGGAGATGGGGACATAAATAAAATGGGAAAACAGTAAGTTAAATAGTGTTTAATCAGATTTTTATATCAGGATTTAGAACGGCTTTTTAAAATATGAATGTGGGTCTCTAAAAAGAGAATACAGCAGATGCTGTTTCCTAGAATTATTTGGACACTAAGAACAAACTTTTGGGGGATAGAACACACCTATTAGCATTGCCCCCAACAATATTTTAGAAACTGATGATCTCCTGAAAATCATTTTCTTTAATGACATAAGCACACTGAAATATTAATTGGTGTTGGCTGGATCTTTAGTAATTTTAGTATTCTTTCCACTTCAATAAAACATCAGAGAACCGCAAGTACAGGTTTAAGTGTGGCAAGAAAATACGCAGTGAAATAAACTTTCATCTCATTCTTCTTTGTGGAAGAGGGAGAACAAAATGAAAAAGTGCTTTTATTTTTCATTCCCTCCCACTTTGATCCTCCAGGTCAGCTAAGCCTTTCTATCCTATCACTTTAAATTCTTCTTTACACACCCCTTGCCTGCCTCCGCAAATGTACTGAAGAAAAACTCCACCCATGTCTGTGTTTAGAAGTTTCACACCAAAAGACAGAGTTGTCCCTGAAGGCAGGGGAGTGTGGCAGTGCTTGGACATGAAAAAGAGTCATCTAGTTCAGTAGGAGAGACTCACTGCTGGACCATGAAAAGGCTGGACTGTTGATCAGTTTTGTCTGGGGAGGGCAGTACGTGAAGATCAGGTGAGGGAGATGTCCACCTGCTTACAGTCCCTGCCCCAAGTGGAAGGCACAGCTGGTCATGTCCTTGTAAGGAGTGGGGAAGCTGTACCTTACCCTATGATGGAAAAAATAGGCCTTACCCTCCCTAGTGGGTCAAGGTTAGCAGGAAGTGGCCTTAAGTCTGTATCCGAAAGAAACAGCTATTGTTCCACCTTTAGGACAAGAAAATTCATATTTAACCAGACTAAAACACCACTAATTTCTATTTAACTCTTAATGTAAAAGTTTAATTATGGGACTATCTACAATGACCTTTAAAATCCTATGTATTGTTTGTAATATCACTCATAAGAAGAGACTAATTTGGAACTTTAGGACAGGATAATAAGGATTAGATCAGCAGCAGGAGTCCGATTCCTACTGGCTTCCACAATGGGGACGTTCATTACTGGCCTTGGGACTCCAGTGGCATTAATTCAGTCAGCATGTCTTCTAGACTACATGTAGTAGAGTGAGAAAGGACACTGTGGATAACTGGCTGTGGAAATTGTGTGTGGCAGGGAACAGGGGTGAGGGGTAGAACTAGTGACTGGGGTGCTCGCGGCAGCAGGGTAATGGCTTTTGGAAGCAGTACAAGAGTGTATAAGAAGTTTTTAAAAAAATCTATTGATTATTAGGTGCCTGGGTGGCTCAGTGGATTAAAGCCTCTGCCTTCGCCTCAGGTCATGATCTCAGGGTCCTGGGATCGAGGCCCGCATCGGGCTCTCTGCTCAGCGGGGAGCCTGCTTCCTCCTCTCTCTGCCTACCTCTCTGCCTACTTGTGATCTCTCTCTCTCTGTGTCAAATAAAGAAATAAAATCTTTAAAAAAATCTATTAATTATCTATTACTTGGATAATCATATATTCTGTACCACATTTGTGTTTAAGTGTAATTATTATTTGGTATATTGTGATTTGAGTACATTTCCTAAAAAAAAAAAATGGATTTATCTTACAATTTGGAGCTTAGGAAAGCTATCTGCTTAAGTTAACAATGTTGGGCCTGGGCCCTTACAGAATTCTTGGACAGTGTGGATCTACTTCTGAATGGACTAGGGGTGGGGTAACAAGAAGTAGGTTGCCTCTACCATTTTGCCGAGCAGGCATCAACTCAGGTTAAATGGCTGACATTACCAAGTTAATCCATCTCTAAACAACTATTCAAATTCACATGTTTCAAGCTCTTCTCTACCCTAGTAGCTCCTGTCCCCTTGGTTATGATTAGCTAGAAGCTTGTCACAAATACCAATTTCTTATACCTAGCCCTAGAGACTCTGATGCTATAGGGTCTGGTTCCGAGTAGCTATGACATGCAGACAATCAGGTACTTGTGCTGTATAGGGTTTGTGAATCACTGCTTTACTTTCAGTGTCACTGAAAAGGGAGGAGCAGTATCATTTTAGGCAGAGCACGGTGGGGTGAGGAAAATAAACAATAGAAAAGAAAGCCTAAGCAATGTGGCTGTACTTAGGGATATAAAGTCATTCCTAGAAGAACTAGGAAATGCTAGATGGAGGAAGCCAGTCCTGGAGAGCAGTCTAGGTCAAGGACTCAAGGACAGAGGAACGTTGTTCCTACAACTGGTAAACAACTGGTGGTGGGAATAGGTGCAGTCCAGAAGAACACATCTGTTTATTAGAACAGAGCTTATGGGGAGGGTGTGATTTAATTAGACTCATCCTTAAGTCACCAACAAAGATAGCACCACTGTTCATTTATTCATTTATACATTTCACAGATTCTTTGATCCCACAAATATTAGTTGAACACCTAATATGTGTTAGGTGCCCTGCTGCATACCCTAATACCCCCAAACAGATGTGATATCTGCCTTGTGGAGGGTACAGAAGAGTGGAGATTTTATCACTAAACCACACATGATAAGTGCAAGGAGAGAAATGAACTGGGAGCTGTGATGGGGTGGGGATAGGGCTAAGGAACATTAGAAAGAGGAGGCAGAGAAGGACTCTGACAATGACTACTTTAGCTGCAGTGACAAAGGAAAGCAGATTACTCTCTTCAGTGTGCAAGAGCATGGTGCTAAACGACGAGAAACATTTTTCTAATCTAACACAACAGTCAGAAAACAACTCTTATAAGAAAAATATTTGGACATTTCTTTGAACACATAAAACTATTTTATGATGTAAAATATACTCCTGTAACATCGATGAGTGATCACTACCAAGCTGGACTCCTGCAAATGTGCTTCTCTGTGTGATTTTTGGGACTGTTCAGTCACAAATATATCCACATTGCAATGTCTTGTAGGAAGTTTGAGCTCAGTCTAAGACTGCACGATGTAGGTGTAAAAGCCAGAGCTGGAACTGAAAAGTACTGATGGCCGAATCATTTCTGTGAAACGTGCTTAATTCTGATTTTCTTTTTCCCCAAGCACAATGAACGTCTGGGAAGAGTCTGAACCAGTCATATCAGGCAGTGATGCAGAATAGGTTTTACCTTAACTGCCAATTCTCTGATGAGAGTGGCCCCAGGAAATAATGAGGTTAATAGTATATTGAGGCTCTAACTGGACTCAATAGCAGAGCACAGGCACAATGGAGAAAGAACAATAACAGAGATCAAGAGCTAGCTATCCATTTTTTAGCATTTGTTTTCAAATAAGCAGTGAGACCCAGAGGAAAGGGCATGAGGTTAGTTAGGAAGAAAAGTTAGAACCCCAGGTAGCTCTGTGAGCCAAGTCTTTCTAGTTCCGTGATCTTGGTTATTTTATACTCTGGGCCTCCGTGTCCTCATTTGCAAATGGGAAACACAGCCCACCTCACAGGCTTTTTAAGTGGATGAAATGAGATAATTAATGTGCTTCTTTTTTGCAAATTCTCAAGAGCTAAAAAAATGTTAGAGTAACTAAGATATCAGCTGAAGTTACCTACCCACTTAAAGTAAGATAAAATTGGCTCCAAAGCCAATCCTACATCCTATGGAAAATCTAACACTCCAAGATTTCTTCACATTCTGAAAAACTGTATTTCTCCTTATCTGTTCTGGCTCCGATTTCTGGCTTCTATGTCCTGCATCTGTTCCTCTGTTTCTACATTCTCATTCACTTAGATGTCAAAGACAGCCTCAATCTCTTAAACACTTGCCCCACAAATTCATCTCATGTGAGGCAGGGATGCCCTGGAAACTTTTACTGGAGATTTGAATGAACAAATAGGAGCTTACATGACTATAAACTACCTGATGCATAGTAAATAATTTAAATATTAGATTCAAGGGATCTTAAAAATCCCTTTGGCCATTCTTGCCGTTTGGTCTCCATGATCTTATCATTCCATGGTCCTACCCCCTCCTTTCTATTATTCCCCCTACAACTAAATTCTTGTTTCTTGGGCCTTTGTTTTTTATTTCCTACTCACTCCCTTCCTTGTATTCTTCTTGTCAGAATATTGAGGAGAAGCTTCCAGACACATGAAAGGGTAAATTTCTTAAGTATTCCTTGGATATCTAGGGAGTCCTCTTTCAGACTTCTTTGGTTATATCAGCCCAAGAATATTATATGCAAAAAGTTGGATGTATGCACATCTATTTCTTCTTGAGAAGAGAATTTATAGCTTTTATAGGCTTCTCAAATGAGTTTCTGGTCCAAAGAATTTAAGTACTATGGTTGTACAGCTTTTTTTGTTTTTTTAAATGGCAGGAAATCACTATAAAGCCTTATTTAAGAGAGAGAGAGAAATTGAAGCAAATAATTCTGTAACACATATGGGATATAAGCCTCATTCAAGTAAATGTAAGGCTGGTATACAATTATTTGTGTTAATAAAAAAAGATAAAGCACGAATTTGGTAAGCTAGAAATAAATGTTGTTTCACCAATTGACTCACCTTAGGATTTATTTAAATATTTTTGTGTGTGCACAAAACATTTATTTATGTATTGTCTTAGTCTGTTTGGGCTACATTTGTAAGGTACCATAGACTAGGTGGTTTATAAACAATAGAAATTTATTTCTTACAGCTCTGGAGGCTGGAAGTACAATATCAGGGTGCTGGCAATTTCAACGTCTCGTGAGAGTTCTCTTCCTGGTTCCTGGATGGACGTGTTTTTGCTGTGGTCCTTTGATGGCAGCTGGGGTGAGTTGCTCTATTAGGCCTCTATTATAAAGGTATGAATTGCATTCATGAAAGTTCCTCCCTTATGCCCTAATCACCTTGCAAAAGCCCCCACTTCCAAATACCATCACCCTGGAGATTAGGTTTCAACATATGAATTGGGGGGGGTACACAAACATTCAGTCTATAGCATGGATCAACAAGTAATTGAAGGGTTTGAAGGAAGGTAGAGTGTTAAAATCAGAGACATAGTTTTATCTTAATGTACAGCAATTCACATTATTTAAAATCTAGCAGAAAGGACTGTTACATAGCACAGAACTGAATATTTAGAGACATGACTTATTGTGACTTTGGTTAAGCTGCTGTAACTCTCTGGTTTAGGGACTACCCACCTGCAGACTGACAAAGTATGAGAAAAGTGGTAGTGCTGATGATGAAGATTTAAAATGAGTAAAGGCAATAGGAACAAAGTTTTTCATTTACACAGGACTTTTAAACAACTCATAGAAGTAGTACAGCTGTGGTTCACCTGTCAAAGAAAGTGGTCTAGAGGCCTAGAGATGGGTACCTGGGACCCTTCACAAGTGCTTCCTGCTGTCCAATCAACTCACTGTGCTCTTTCATGGTTCTCTTGGGCAGTCCTTGCATAGATCATGGAGCCCTTTCTGAACTTGAATTTTTATCTTTGGTAAACCTGTTTGTTACTCAGTGTGTTAAGAACATAGATTCACAGTTAAGAACAATGAATGACTCATGATAGTTTTGGAGAGTGTAGCATGCTCCTTTAAGAAAAGGAGCTGTCATTTCGTCAGCTGAAAAAGAATTCTTTATTCTCGCCTTTCAACAGTGCTTACTAGTAATATTATGACACTCATAATACAAACAACAATCTCCACTTTCTCTTACTGAAGTGTTTTAGAAAATTATTGCTAGCTGGGCACTGTATCAAACAGAAAAAGAAAGTGACTTGTTTCTTTTGGGCTTGAGCATTGCTAATTATTTTGGGGGTTACATTTGTAGCACTGTATCAGGGCTAGGCTGTTCTGAGGGTCAGCCAGAGTTGTACCTGGGGAAACTGCTATACAAGGACAAATGTGTTCTCTGTGTTGAACAGTGAGGCTTACTGTGCTTTAGAGAATTTTTATGGATATAGACTGTGAAAGAGAGGCATGCAACCCCATGGAGATGGCTTCCTTCCTAAATATGTCTGGTGAGACATCTAGGAACATGATATAGAAATTGGAGGTATACATAGGAGACACAAGATTCCGAAGGATTTGAAAGACAACCTGTCAGTCTCTTCTAACCACCTGTTACACTTAAAGGAAGCTACTGTGAAGTGCTACTGTGAATGATCTGAGGTAGAATACTTTATTGGTCTGTTGATATGTGCTTTAGCGGCCCATCCCTAATATTTACAAGGTCAAGGGCCTGAGTACAAAAGAAAAAGGCCAACATACCCTCTATCCTAATATATGAGTCATAAACTAAGAACAGTTAAATAAAATGTGTTGTACCTCATACTTTGTAGCAATACCAAACCCCAGATTGAAATCATATATCTTTCTGTGTTACTCAACAGACTCTACTTTTCCTTCCCACTGTCAGTTCCATTGTCCTGTGTAAGGATCTCATCTGCCTATGTGTGGATACTCCAGCCCCCACAGTCAAAGCCCTATTCATACTCCACAAATAGCCACCCCACCAGTGGTTGGGTCCACTCTTGGAAGAATGGGCCCTGAGAAGATGCACAGACCCTAGATCATCTAAGCAGGAAATTCTTGGGTCCTAGTTACCTGAATGTGGTCCTTAAGATTTATCCTGTGGGAGGGGGCACCGATGGAGAAGGATCAGAGAATCAGAGTGAAGTTCACTTGCAGGCTCTGCCATGTCTAAACTTGGTGACCCTGGGCACTTAATTCTTATATACTTTGTTTCCTCAGCTGCAAGTGATAACGATGTTACTATTATAGTATTATGATGGATATTTAATGCCTTAGTGTCATGTAATAACATTCCATAAATAGTAACTAAGAATTATCATCATTAATCATCATCATTAAAATATGTGCCACATCTACTGCTAGACACAGGTAGATTCAATGAAGAGTGAGAAAAGGTTCTCTCATGAATTCATAAGATTTAAGAATATCATGGAAGTCAGCTGGGAGAATGAAATTTACACAAAGTGTCAAGCATTAGTCACTGACCAAAGCCAGATAGCATGGCAGGCATCAAATCTTCCTCTTCTTCCAGGTAGTGGGAGGAAGGAGGTGCAGAGACTATGCAGGGTCTCCACAAACAGATAAAAAATGCAAAGGAGAGAAAAGAATGGTTAAGACACTTCAGTAATATGGGCACCTAGAGGGAGACTTCAGATTAGTCTAGTGATGCTGACACGTTCTTAAAGCTGAGATTTTTGAGCCACACCATACTGGATCCATAGTCAAGAGGGTTAGTGATAAAGTGCTTTGATGTGAACTTCTATGTTTTCTCTTTATATAAGCTTTACTGGTAGCTGGATGGTGATCAAGTCCTTATATTTGCCCTCAAGAAGGGGCTTAGAGGTATTCATATCTAAAATAATGGGGAGCATTGGATGGTCCTTGAAACTGGTCACTCTGTGGATTCAGTTGTAGTAAGCCTACTGCAGTATCTAATTGAATAGGAATGCCTTCCAAGTAGAGGGAATACAGCATAAGTCACTCCGACTAGAACATGGGTATGAAAAACAAAGTAATAGGAGATGTCACTGGAGACTTTTTTCTGGGGAATATTATGGGTGACAAGGAAGAGAGTTCATATTTAAGTTGGTGTCAAAATTAGAGTTGTTGGTTGCAAATAATTGTATGTACTCTGCTTAGTAAAAACAGAAAAGGGAATTATTAGAATATTAGCTTTCAGAATCTCTAGGAATTACAAGAGCTAGATATTGAGCTCCAGAGAAAAATCAATGCTCAACCCCACGTCAGATGGCATGGCACAACTGGGATGTCCAAGACTGAAAATTGGAAGCACTGCCGTTACCACCTGTGAAGAATTGGATTCATCCAACTTTCTGCTTTCCTAAAGTTTAACGCCCCAGACACATGGCTTCCTTGGGTCAATTAGTTCTCATTTAGATTCTTGCAGAAGTGAATCTTACTGGTAGAGTCTAGGTCAGATTTTCTACCTTCTTCCTTAGGGAAGGCTAGGCTTACAATCTGACAAATACTAGAATAGAAGAGGGTTTTCAAAGATGTTGGTTAAGCTCAAAGGAAAACATTGTTTTAGCACAGGTCAATAGATGTCAGTAAAGTCATATGGGATGAGTTGCATTTTAGAACGTTATTAATCCAGATGTTTTATTTTTTTTAAACTGTCAATATAGTGAAGAGGAAATAAAAGTCTATTTGAATCTTTAGCAAAACAAAAATGATTAAATCTGGGAATTTGGGGTACATTGAGCTGGGTGGCAGCACAGGCTGAAACAAGGACCTTAGAGTCAGAAAGAGAGTTTGAATCTTCACCCTGTCAATTAGTGGTCAGGCCATCTTGGGTGACCTCCTTATCCTCCTCTTCTTCATCTATAGAACAGGGACAGTGATGCGGGCTCTGCAGTGTTGTTGTGAGCAGTAAATGAAATAATGCATGCAAAGTGCTTAGAGGAGAATTATCAGGAGGCATATCCTCAGCTTTATTATTCAGCACTCTGTGCCTCTGAATTAGGACCAGGATGGTTTCCCATTATTGTGAACATCAAAAGCGCTGGCTGTTGCCCTCCTCCCTTTCTTTTGGCTTTCTGTCTCTAAGGACAGCAATAAACCATATATGGGAGTCCAATTAGGCATGCAGAACTCCTGTCTGTCTTATCTTAATCCCGCCAGTAATAGAACAGTAATTGTTCGAGAAACTACAAGGGAAATTGTGAATGAGGAGAGCAGACAGTGCTCCAATTGATCTCAATTACTGTCATGAAATTGAGTCTTCTGTCCGACATCTAAATTGAATGCTTCTTTTTCCCCGAGGATCTGTCCTTCCTTGTTGCATCCCATTGTATCTGTAGTTGGCCTGTCACCACCTACATTGCGCTCTTCATCAGAATGATGGAATTGTTTTCATTTACCTAGTATCTCCTCTCTGTGCTGTTTGTTTCCCAGATCCATGCTCTAGTCTTCTGACGTTCCTATCTGAATCTTTTCATTTTCTCTGGCTCAACACCCAGGAAAGAACTGTGTTGTGTTTTGGCATCCAAAGAATTGATTTCCATTTATGAGAAAGAAGACAATTTTTCAAATCCTAAACAAGATGAGTGTAGGCTTTGCCCAAAGGATGAAAACATACTCTGAAGTGAATTATTTCCCTTTTTTTATGGGTACAATTAGGAAAGTTAATGATGGGTAATTTTCAGCGTGCATATGCTTTCACTTTGCTGATTTATAAGTAGGCATAAACATAATTAGGTGTGCATATGCATGCTTACAGTTTAATGGGCCCTACATTCCCGGTAATTAGGAGGCCCAGCATGTTGTTGATGTGTCATTTTTCAGACTAAGGTATAGAAAGATTTTCAGATTGACTATCCCCAGGAAATTACATGGAAACGCAAGGTATATAGTTATATGAGAAATAATGGCATCTTAGGATACATTCACCATCTGTTTTTCTTCTTAAATAGATTCAATAGATTTAGAAAATGTGTCTCTCTAAAGTAGAGGTTCCTTTTTTTAAGTTGTAAAGTTCTCTGTATTTAGAAATTAACAGATTTTATAGTATTTTATAACTAGAAGTACATAAGAGAGCATTAAGTTTAGATGCGGTTTTATAGGTGAGGTTGTCGAGATTCAGTAAATCGAAGTGATTTCCCTGAGGTTATATAGTTATTGAGGAACCTATCAATGGCTTGCCAAAAAATGAAAAAAAACAACAACAACAACAGCAGTTTTTTGATTGTTGATACAGCATCCTCATCACCCTAGATTCCCAGCTTCAGTGCCAGCAGGATCAGATACATAATTTGCAGGAACCAGTGCAAAATAAAAATTCAGGTTCCCTTGTTCTAATATTAGGAAGAACAGATAGATGGTGAGAGTAAGTATTAAACCAAGCACAGAGCCTTTCTACTGACTGCACAGGTTACACACTTATGAAGTTGGCCCTGAATACCTGTACTGGATGACAGAGAATGGGCCACCAGGGAATGGTGAGCATGAAGGCAAGGAGGCCAGTTGTGTGGAGAAACAATGGTGAGCAACATTTCCATGAACGCCGGCCAAAGGAAAGATGAATATTACATCTTAGAAAGTTGACTTAATTAATTTTGAACAGCAGCTCAGTTGCTAGGAATAGGGATTTTTTTTCTGATTAATCAGTAGCCAAGGATATGTGAGTTATGCTTGGAACAGAGCAAAATTATTCTGTTTATTGGAACTTCCATGTTTTGGAAAAACAAGCAAAGAGGTAAGACAATAAAGGCATACAATATCTTTAGAAGGGCCCACTTGTAATAAAGATAATACACATTTTTTGTGGGAGTATCTATTATATTCCAGGCACTATGTTAGCAAGTTAAGCTCTCGAGGAGCTTTCTGTCAAGTAGAAAAGATATTATAAAATTTCTTTCATAAAAATTAGAAATTTCTGAGAGGTTTATTTTTTATTTTTTAATTTTTATTTTTTAAAGATTTTATTTATTTATCTGACAGAGAGAGAGAGAGAGAGAGAGAGAGAGAGAGAGAGAGAGACAGAGAGAGAGATCACAAGCAGGCAGAGAGGCAGGCAGAGAGAGAGAGGGGGAAGCAGGCTCCCCGCTGAGCAGGGAGCCTGATGTGGGGTTCGATCCCAGGACCCTGAGATCATGACCTGAACTGAAGGCAGAGACTTAACCCACTGAGCCACTCAGGTGCCCTCTCAGAGGTTTAGATAGTAATTTCAGAGTTCAGAGAAATGAGGCAGACTAAAATGAAAGAGAGATAATTTATATTTATTATTCTTATATTACATGCCAAACTGTACTAGTGAACACTTTACAAAACAACCCGGTCAAATAAGTGTTATTATGTCCAGTTTAGTGATATGGGATCAGAAACTAAGAGAAATTAAGCTATTTGATCATGACCACAGACATAAAGCATGGCTTCAGGATGAGATTTCAAGTATATCTGATTCCATAGGCCAGCGGTTCTCAAATGTGGTTTCTGGACTAACAGCAGCAGCATCACTTGGGAACTGTAGAAATGCAAATTCTTGGGGGCCACTCAAACTACTGAATCTGAATATCTAGAGGTAGGCCCAACAGTCTCACAAGCCCTTCAGAGGTTTACTGTGTTTTAATGGAGTCTGAGAGTTACTGCATCAGAGAGTGTCCTCTCTCCTGCCTTGTGCTGCTTTTTAGTACTAACTTAGTGTCTATTATATGGGTCAGATATTTTGCTAGGTCTTCTATGTATTTTCACTATTTAATCATTATAAACATCTAGCAAAGAGAATGTTAAGCTTAATTTTTGTAGACAATGAAACTGAGGATCACATATACTAAATTACTGGAATAACTACATACTTGCTTCTTTCTGTCCTCCCCACGAGAAAATGAGTTTTCTGACAAGAGAATTCTTTGCTGACTGATTCACATTTGCATACTTTGTTCTTGCATGAGGCTCAAAAGGTGCTATGTACTCCATGAGTGCCTAATAAGTCAGTGAATGAGTAAGTGCACAGACATGTCAATTTTTGCTTTAGCCCTGAAGAGAGGATGAGGAGTTGTTTCTCTGGGAACCATGAGATTCTTAATTAAAGCAACACTTTTTCTTCAGTGCCTGTAGTGATGGATTTTACGAGACCAGTGCTCTAACCCCTGAGCTACGGAGCCAGTAGTGATGGATTTTAATACAGAGAGTAAGAGAGAAACATTTTTCCCTCTCTGGCCTGCAATACAGGTAACCTCTAGTAATAATTAGCAGAAAATTTTTGGTAATACATAGCTTTGAGTATATTAGTAATTATCTCCTTGACCTTGAATCTCCGCCAGTCTGAACATTACTCCCAGAGACATAGAGAACGTGCCCACAAGCTCCATGTGTCCTCACAGATACCACTCTTAGAATCTTTGCATACGGGCGCCTGGGTGGCTCAGTGGGTTAAAGCCTCTGCTTTCGGCTCAGGTCATGATCTCAGTGTCCTGGGATGGAGGCCCGCATCGGGCTCTCTGCTCAGCAGGGAGCCTGCTTCCTCCTCTCCTTGTCTCTCTGCCTGCCTCTCTGCCTACTTATAATCTCTCTCTCTGTGTCAAATAAATAAATAAAATCTTTTAAAAAAAAAAGAGTCTTTGCATACATATCCACTTGGCTTTCTCCCTCACTTCAAATAGGTTTCTGCACAAATAGGTGTTTCCTGACTCTCTTATTTAAAAAACTTCCCCTGGGGTGCCTAGGTGGCTCAGTGGGTTAAAGCCTCTACCTTCAGCTCAGGTCATGATCTCAGGGTCCTGGGATTGAGCCCCGCATTGGGCTCTCTGCTCAGCGGGGAGTCTGCTTCCTCCTCTCTCTGCCTGCCTCTCTGCCTACTTGTAATCTCTGTCTCTGTCAAATAAATAAATAAATAATCTTAAAAAAATCACACTGTATCACACTGCATTTCCTTACTGTCCTTTATTTTTCTTCATTGCTTTTGTCATCACTTAGCATATTCTCTATTTGCCTACTTACGTATTACCTATCCCCTGCCATGTGAGCTCCCTGAAAGTAAGAACTTTGCTTGTTTCATTCACTGCTCTACAGTGGCTCAAATAGAGAATGCAATATAGGAGGTGTTCAACAAATATTTGTTGGATGAATTAATTATGCCAATGTCACGGGAGAAGAGATGCTGGCTGAAGTATTAGAATCAAGGCATTGTAAAAACACGGTATAAAGGTTTATGGATTATGAGTGATTCTTCAGTGACCTTTAGAAGTGATTATGACAGGCTTGGTAAAGGTCTTGACAGTCCCCCACTATGTAGGGGAGGAATTGGTTGGCATATTTTTAGTTATTACCACTAATGTGACTTCACTTGTATTTCTGTCTTGGTGGGGCCTGGAAAAACGTCAACATCCTTTTAAGTCCTATCTGTGATTGTTGTGCATCAGGGACTAATAATAGCTCTAGAATTGGGATCAATTGATGGATATTTGGGAACAGGGCACTGCTATGTGATATGGGGGTGATTCTGAGTTCTTTGGGTATCATTGATGGTATGAAGACCGGGAATACTCAAAGTACTATGATTTTAACTCACCATTTGTATTTTAATTGAATGTGAAACAGTAGTTTAACTGCACGGGGAGTTTATTCTTTTTTTTTTTTAAAGATTTTATTTATTTATTTGACAGAGACACAGAGAGAAAGGGAACACAAGCGGGGGGCGGGAGAGGGAGAGGAAGAAGCAGGCTCCCTACCAAGCAAGGAGCCCTACGTGGGGCTCGATCCCAGGACCCTGGGATCACGACCTGAGCCGAAGGCAGCTGCTTAACGTCTGAGCCACCTAGGTGCCTGGGGAGTTTATTCTTGACATCCTGGAGATGTTTTCATAATCCACAAGTTTGCCCTGGTGTTGCTGTTACCTTAACTGAGAATCTGGCACTTTGTCATCTTCATTGTGTCTAATGGTCACTGTTCACTATAGTCCTGTAATCCTGATACTATGCATATATCCTTTGTCAATGCCCCATGGGACAGACAAGGCAAAGTCATTATTTAATAAGATCTTACTGAAGATGTTATGATAACAGAAAGAAAATTCAACAGGGAAAGACAGGATTGCTGCAACATGTAATTTTTCTCAGAAGCTACAGATGAAGACTTTCCCATTTGCCTTGAAGAGCCCTGGAAATGCTCCATTTATTCTCCATCACCATTTCACACCCACTCAAGATGCACAGTAATTACTGTTGAATAAACTATATATTAGACATCACACAAGATAGAATTCAGCTAAACATGATCCACTTCCTTTTTAGTCTTTCTCTTTTTTCACTGTCGTTTCCTCTGTGTTTTTATCCCATACACAGTTCCTGAAGAACTACTTTCCACTGACACTGAGTAGGATTCCTGCATTTGCTTCTGTGTTTTTCAGTTTTCATTTGTTTTTTCATATCTTATTAAACAAGGGACATTTGTTCATCTTGTAAAGTTCAGAAGACACAAATGGACAAGCTAAAAGTACAAGCATCAGCAATTAGTGACCACTCTCAAAATAGCAATTGTTCTTTCTGTTTGCGTATATTTATATACACATTTTAAAGGACCTACATTGGAATATTGTTTTACAGTCTACAATGTGGCATTACTTATACATGTCTAACATGTTTAACAACTTCGTAGAATTTCCATGAACAGATATGACATAAGTTATTTAATCAGTCATCCATGGTAAGGTGTGTAGATTGTTGACAATGGTTCACTATTATTATTTGAAGGCTGTCATGAACATTCTTTTAGCTATATATTTGTATGTAGCCATGACTATTTTTTAAAAGATAAGTTTCTTGGGGGACCTGGGTGGTTCAACTGGTCAAGAGTCCGCCTCTTGGTTTCAGCTCAGGCCAGGATCTCAGGGTCCTGGGATGGGGCTCCCTGCTCAGGGAAAGTCAGTTTTCCCTCTCCCTTTTACTCTGCCCCTCCCCTTGCACGTGCACTCTCTCAAATAAATACATCTTTAACAAAATAAAAATAAAATATGAATTTATTAGGAATTATTGGATTAAGTTATATGAAACATTTGAAATTTTATAATAAATAATAGCAAATTGACTTCCAGAAAAATTGTGCCAATTCTTGCCAACCAGCAATGTTTGTGAGTGGCTATTCTCCAATATTTGTACCAACACTAGCTATTTCTTATCCTCCTTCTCCTTTTGTGATATTTAAGATATTTAAGAGTTGAAAGGTTAAACGTGCTTTTTCATTTTTCAGTTTGTAATTCTTTCCTAGTAGGTTTTCACATTTCAAAAATATATGTTAGTTATTTGTACTTTTATTTCTTTGATTACATCCTTCATCTAATTTTTAATTAAGGTGTTTCTTTTTTTCCTTTTTATTACTGAACTCTTCCTTCATTCAGGCCTAAGATGGAAAAGTTTTTGTTTCAATTTTGAATATGAACTATAGTCAAATATCACGGCTATGAGAAAGGGTTCTTTTCTCATTTAATTACTCTAAAATGTGTTTTTCTGCCTTCACATTTGCTGAAACCCTCTGCCCACTGGAGGGCTCTCTCCTAATGCTCCTCCCCTAAATGAACATTACCAGTCCCTTAACACCTAGATCAATGTTTATGAAGGGTGACTATTTTAGTCCTGGAGCACTTGCAGGAGCTCACTACTTTTTCTTGAATGGAACTTATGAAAAATTGCTTAGTCTATTTTTTGTGTTTTTGTGGGGTTTTGTTTTGTTTTGTTTTGTTTGTTTGTTTGTTTACATTTGATTTCTTTAGCTGGATCACAACCTCTCTTAGAATTGGGACCATATCCCTATTCACAAAAAACTTGGGTTCAATTTCACCTTATAGTAAAACAAGGATGTTGGTTGAGGTGAGACAACCAAGAACCCAGAGCTCCTTTTCTATGAAAGACACTAACTTTTCACTTTTGAAAAACTTGACACCAATCAATAAGATGTTTTGTGATTATTTTCCCCATTTTTCTAAAATGGAAATCATGGTCCATAGAGGTCAAACACCTTGCCCAGGGTCACACAGCTAGTAGGTAGTGGAGAGAGGTATCATGATTTGTCTTTAGCACCTATATTTTTGTATTACTATCATCCCACTCTTAGCAGCCTTCTTCAAGTGGCCAGCTAAGTATGTGCTTGCCAATTGGATTTGTGATTTATCTAGTAGAAGAAAAATATTGTGGGATTAAGTGTTTTGTCCATTTCTGCCTCATTCTGATTCTAAGATAACATTTTGGAATTTTATTTCATTGAATAATGCTGGTGAGTATACAGATAACTTCAAAGCTGTAATTCATATCAGTCTTACCTCCTCTTGAGAGGCCACTAAAAATTGCTGGCCATGTCAACTCCCTTCAGATACCAGGAGTTATATTACCATTTTCTATAAAAATATTGAGACATGCACAGACACCAAACCAAAAGAGGTTGTTATATCCCATTTTCTAAAATTGCAGCAAAGAGAGTGAATTTTCTCCCTCCAGAAACCACATTGTCTTTTTTCCCCTTTGTTCTTTTATATATATATATATTTAGTGTCATTTCAGCTCAGAGAAACTGGTTTATATTTCACAATAGATTTTCTCTGATAGTAGTATGCTCTGCTCACCAGGTATTGATGAGTTTGGTTGTTACCATTATTATAGAAATAAAAAAGGAACAGTGCAATGAAATACTGCATAATAGGCTGAGTGATTTGGAAGCAGAATTTTGAGTGCTGCATCAGTATCAGGTCATGATTTCTTAGGGAGATGGTAATATTAGTTTTTTTCTGCTTCCCAGGATTTATCTTATTTCCTTAGAGAATTTGAATATTTCATTATCTATATACAGATAATTCACATACACACATAGAATTTCCCTTGTAGTTCAGTATTTTATTGATATATATATCTAATATTATTTTTAAAAATGTGCTTTAGGTACATAAAATACATTATGCATTTTTATGCATGTTTATGTACTTCTACATTATATATATTATATATTATATGTTTATTATTTATATATTTTTGTATCATTTATTTATATATTATGTATATACTTATATATGTATTATATTCCTTATGTTTAATAAGGAATTATGATTTATACATGAATTTTATGTATTTTTATATATTTAATTTTCTTTAATTTTCTACCTCAGTAGATAGATACAAATACAGGTATAGGTGTGGTTCTTCTGAGCTTTTTCTTGTATTACCAGACTAATAATTATTTGAAAGTAGAGACTACAGAATGTTAGTTGCCATTTATAATTACACTTACTAGCACTCCAGGTATTTGTTGTATGTATAAATAAGTGAATTAATAGATATGAGTGTTATGTGATTCCTTTCTCTTCCTCATCTCTCTATTAATCAATTACAGAGTTTTGGTCTTTCCATATTTTTTTTCAGTGCTTTTCACTCTACCCCAGGCACTAGGATGAGAATTGAACAGTGATTCTTTTCTCAGTAGAGAAATCCCATCAATTTCAAAATCCTCTCAATTCATTCCCTTGGTGCAGGAACTGGGTTATACAACATGAAAAGTTATTTGTCCAAAAAGCAAATTTTTGAGTACTCCCTTTTTTAAATACTTGAATCAGTCTTCGAAGGTGAACAAAACATCTACAAGGCCCTTCCACAACTCTTGGATAACGTGGATAAGACCTGCCACAAAGTGACTTTTCCTAACTTCTAACCTCACTGGGAACCCCATCTTCTGGCCCAGAATTTCCCATGTTTCTATCCCAGCATGTCTTCTCCCACAAAAGGTCCGATAGTTAAATAAATATGAAAACACATCTTTATATCATAGAACTTCTCAAAGACTTGTTCTGCAAATGGATATGGTAAATTTAAGGAATTGCATGCCATGATTTCAAGATTGTTTCACATTGATTACCCTTCTTTGTACTTGCCCTCTTTTATTTTGAACAACATCTAAAAATGCCCTGCCATGCTAGGAGAAATGTTATGTTAGCCCTTCCTGAGGGTAGTATCCACATCCCTATTTCTATCTTTGCTCTACTATTCTGCCTTAAATATTCTCTACATATCCTGCCTTTTCCATCTACTTGGACAAGTTTATGCTTATTTGAGAGAATAAAAATGGTTACAATTTGAGTTTGTGTTTACATCAAAATAGGTAAGCTAGGTATTCAACTAGGCCTAGAAAAAATGGGGCCTGATAACCATTTGAGGATTTCCAAGGAGAAGGAATAGGTTCTAGTAAAAGAGGAGAGTTAGTCAAACATAAGACAAAAACAGGAAAATGCAATGTCACAGGTACTAAAGTGAGTAAAATCTGCTGAAAAGTTTGATGATGCCAAATTACACACAGAAGTTGGTAATAATGGAGATCAAGACAGGTGAGAGGTCAACAGTCACCTTTATGAGGTCTACCTCATTAGAATAAAGATGGTAGAACCCTAATGGGAGGGAATTGGCCGAGTGTGGATATATCACAGTGTGCCAAAGGATACACACCACATGTTTCAGAAAACTGATAATGAACTGGCAGAGAGTTATAGGGTCTAGCTTAAGGAATACAGGGTCAAATAAGAAATTCTTTCTTTTGAGTCAGGATAGAAGAAAAGTGTGGTGCATATTTGAAACCGGAGCAAAGGGGTCTAGGATGATGGAAACACAGTTCTGGAGAGAAGAAATCTAATTGTAGGTGTAATAATCCATGAGTTGGGAGAACAGGGTCAAAAGCAAAGGAAAATGTTGTACAGTGCTGGAGCAAATGAAAACTGATGCAATCTTTCTGGAAATAAATTTGATAGTAGCTATTAACTTAAATGTGGTTATACCCTTTGGTCCGGCAATTCTGTTTATAGGAAACTTGCCTGCAGAAAGAAGTAGAGACATGTACTCAGATTTATAGCTAAGTCTATGCATTACCACGAAACTACCAGAGTAGTGAAAAATTGGAACCAATTCCAATTCTGAAATATGTGTATAATTAATTATGTCATGTATTTCATGAAATATTGTACTTTCAACATACTTTAATGGTCTGGGAAAATTCTTGACTATTAAGTGAAATAAATGCTATTCAAACACTATATATGCAGTATGATATGCATTATGATAAATACACATACCTGAGGGGAGAAATGGAATGGAAAAAGTTAATAGTAGCTGTTTCTGGATTGTGTGATTATATTCTTTTGATCTGCATCCTGTATGTAAAATTTCTCCATGAAAATATGTGTGTGTGTGTATACAAATATATTTATTCATTTTGTACTCAGAAAAAATACTTACAGGCATAGGTTTTAGTTCTGTTACTCTTTACATCTGAAATTATTTGAGATTTCTTTTTTTTTTTTTTAAGATTTTATTTATTTATTTCACAGAGGGAGAGAGATCACAAGGAGGCAGAGAGGCAGAGAGACAGGCAGAGAGAGAGGGGGAAGCAGGCTCCCCGCTGAGCAGGGAGCCCGATGCGGGCCTCGATCCCAGGACCCTGAGATCATGACCTGAGCCGAAAGCAGAGGCTTTAACCCACTGAGCCACCCAGGCACCCTTATTTGAGATTTCTTAAACAAAAAGTGTATTCAGTCATTTGCAGGAAGTCAGGGGGAAGGATGTGCTGCCACCTAGCGGACCACTATTTGATACTGAGGCAGCCCAGTGTCATTGCTACATTTTTTTTTTTTTTTAAGGCCTCAGGAAATCTCATAAACTTATTTGTCACAGACACAGGACATTTGCTGTCCTTGCCCTCTGCAGGATTGACTTGCTTTTTCTTCCTAAGCTGTTTTGTGGAAGGTTTTTGTTTGTGAGGCAGCTGAACCAGAATCAATTTCATTCCTTGTAAAGGACAGGGAATGGAAAGCCACACCAGCATTCCTTAACCCATTCTTTGCAGAGTTCTCGTCAACCCCAAGTGAGAAATGAACAGGACACAGACAGAGAAGAGGTAACCAAGGAGGTACCTCAGCCCCTAGGGGGAACATAGAATCTAGATGGCAGAGATGTTGGTCTTCCAGTTTTGCACCATTTTTCTGGCCCTCCAGGTAATAGAAAAAGAACCTGCTTTACCTTCACCCAGTGTAGTGTACAGAGAGAAAAACAAGAATAGTGCAGACCACTGTGCAAAATGGGTTTCTCCATTCCCCTCTTGGACCTACAGACATCTTCCTGGTAGGCTCGAAACTGTGTAGTTAATCAAAACCTCTCAAATATAATGAACCCATTCCTCAGAGTTTTGCTGGGGGGGAAAGCATGGGATAGAGAAACAACATGGATCTTCAATCTGTTTTAGTCACTCCCTAGCAATATGATCTTGGAAAGTTATTTCACCTCTATGGCCTCAGTTTCTTCAATTTTAAATTGATAATAACAATGATCATGACATAAATAGGTAGGATGACTTGAGAAAACATGCATGAACATGTGAGTTAATGTGAAAACATCATAGTACTTGATACCTGGTGGTTATCAAATAACAAAAACCTTTCTCCTTTTCTTTCTAGGCTGTGTTCTGTGCTGGTAAGGGAATCATGGTGCAGACTGGGGGGTGGTAGGGGCTATTCCAGGGCTCTCAGAGTTTATCATTTGAAGCAGAAAGTTTCTGTGATCATTAAGACTGAAAAAAGAGTCCAGCCTCTAGGCTGCAGGTGGGCAAAGTAGAAAGTGTCAATCAATTACTTGGGGTCCACTGTGGGTTATTTCTTGGTTAACATGGTTGTCTAGGAATCAACTGACCTGGCCTCCAAGCCCAGTTATTTCATTACCTCTCAGTGTGCCTCAGGGTAAGCATGTATCTTAGGCATTTATTCCTATGTCCAGAGAGGTGAAGTGGTTTGTTCTATTTTGCTTATCTGGTCAGGGCTAGATTTCAGATCCTTTGTCTGATTTTAAATCCCAGTACACTCTGATTGCAGATATTTTGGAGCAAAATATCCCTTTAAATCATTTTGAAGTTGAAGGGTTGCCTACTCAGTCTATCATATAAGTAGCCCTGCCAACACTAATATCTTTCTCACACTGCTAAAAAAACCCACAAGAGTTTCTAGAGAATTTGTTTAAAATAAGGTGATTCTAAATGTTTACACGTCACCTAGAATCTGAGATTTCGTTACTATTTCAGACTTTTTTTTAAGCCTACACATATTTTATCGCCCAACCTAGAGAAGAGACTGGATTTAGGGAAATAATGTAGGCAATATTAGGAGAGGAAGAAAGGGGCTCTTTAGGGTCAGTACGGTTTAGAGATAGGTGAAGATTTGAACACTTACCTTCTCCACCCTCTTGCTTGCTCTGTTCCATGTTCTACTTCATCCTACCCACCCCCACAACTCTATATTCAGAACATAAAGGTCATATTTCTGTATACTCTTGGCCCTTTCCCTAAAAGTCATTGTTTGGAAGTTTGGAGTCAGAGGACCTGGCCTTAAATCCTCAATCTGCCACCTAAAGAATATACAAGATGGAGAAAGCCCCATTAC
The DNA here is from genome assembly GCA_002007465.1 of Ailurus styani. Taxonomy (NCBI): domain Eukaryota; kingdom Metazoa; phylum Chordata; class Mammalia; order Carnivora; family Ailuridae; genus Ailurus; species Ailurus styani. The sequence goes on along the minus strand of LNAC01000371.1, from coordinate 873,051 downwards.
TCTTTGATCTTCAATATTTTCATCCACAAAATGTGGATAATGTCATTCCATCTGAGTGACATTGTACAGATTAAATCAAACCTAGAGCATACACACCAATTTATGAGAAGTCTTAAACCTTCAATTGGTCTATCACTTTCTTATTCCAAGTGCTTCTAAGCAACATCTTGACATCATTCCCAGGACCCATGCTCTTGATCTCTTGGTGACTTGTGAACAATCTTGGGGTCATAGGTAATTCATTATATGTCATTGGTCCTTAGTAAAGCTAAATCTTCTAGAAATGGCTGTCCTGTGTATCTCTTCAGAAACAGGTATAGTAGGCAGTATATCAAGATGTATGTTGCCTTTTTTGAATGCTCTGTTGTGTAATGATTCCTTATTGTTGATCTGTGAGAAAAGTAAAGCACTGTGGGATTTTCTTTTGCATTGGTTATACCTTAAAAATAATTGTGAGGGACAAAGAAGAGGAAAGTATAATATATAGGAAAAGAGTCCCTTGTGATGTAGTAATGCAGAGATGCAGCCATGTTAACATGCACACACATACACACACATAGGAAGATATTAAAGTGTTCATAAAAATGAATAGGATTTTAATTTTATACCATTCTTAGGTTATAAAAATAGCATACACTTAATAAAAAAAGTAATAAAAGCAGAAAAGAAAAAAAATTCCAAGGATATGCCACTGGTAATCCTGCAACCCAAAGCCGGCTTCTGTTTACATTTTAGAGCATTTTCTTCAAATAATAAAAGCTTTTTATAAACACACAAGCATAATCTGAGCTCAGCATTTAAATAAAACAAGTTTCTTGCGGTAACTCACTTAAGAATGTTTTGCTCTCAACATCTTTTATTAATTCTTACATAGCACATTTGGTCTCAGAACAGGGTGGGTGTAATAAAAGAAAAAGGATATTTAATAACAGGCTTTCTGGTGCCTAGCTCAGAGGGGAGGAAAGGATACCTGAGACTATGGCATGGTAAAGTCAGGCCACACTTGAAAGGCCTTTAAAGAATTATAAGAATTCAGGACCCAATTACAATGTGTGTATAAGGGTCACACCAACAAGAAATTCTCAGACACCATCTGGGTATCTTACAATTTAACTCAACTCTGCCACTATCTACCTGAATCAGATTCCACAGGTTAAGAACTCGGTCCCACAAGACATGCTCTCCTTCCCCTGACCCCCACCCACATTTCAGACACCAGTAGCAAGCCCAGGTTGTCACCTATGCTTCTGACTATATGGCCTGAAGATTCCAAGGACCCCCTCCTTGGGTTCGATTAATTTGCTAGAGTGGCTCACAAAACTCAGAGAAACATTTTGCTTACTAGATCATCATTTGTTATAAAGTGACGCAACTCAGAACAGCCAGATAGAAGACATGCATAGAGCAGTGTATGGGGAAGGGGCACTAAGCTTCCATGCTCTTCCCAAGTATGTCAATCTCCCCAAATCTCCATGTGTTCTTCAACCCTGAAGTTTTCTGAACATGGTCCTTTTGGGTTTTTATAGTGGCTTCATTGCAAAGGTATTATTGATTAAATCACTGGCCACTGGAGACAACTCAATCTTCAGCCCTCTGCCTTCCCTAGAAATTAGGGGGATAGGACTGAAATTCCAAACTTCTAATCCCATGGTCAGTTCTCCTGGCAACCAACCTTCATCCTAAGGTGCTGTCCAAAAGTAACCTTATTAACATAACAAAAGACACCTATATCTTATCACTTAGGAGCTCTGTGCCAGAAATGGCAAATATATACCTCTTATTATAAATCACACTATCATAGCTTATTTCTGCTTCCATGATGTCTTTGTCTTTTGAAGTAGTAGCCCAAAGATTCCCCTAATGGAAAAGTCCTGAGAAACAAGTCTAAGCAGTCTTGCCACATTCAAGTGGACTCCCTAGCTATTGCCAGACAGTGGGCAGCCTGGGCATTCAGGATCTCTTGCTTCAAGTCATAGAATCCACGTGCACGTATTTGTTGCTTTCATTCAAATTGATTCATCTTAAATGGCTGGAGAATGGGTGTGAGAATAGGATGAAGAGAGAGGGCTAGAAAGTGTCTTACATTGCTTTGGTAATGCCAATCTTCTGAAATTCAGTAATGGTAGAGAATTGCTTCCTAGTTTGCTACTAGAGCCTAGTAATACATTTGGAAGAAACAGGAGCCATTTGCCTTACTGACTTTTAAGGTTTTATTGTCCCTATAACATTAGAATTTGAAAAGTTTTCCAATTCAAATCTAATTCAATAAGAGAGGCATTTATAATGAATTAACCTCTTCAAAGTTAATAAATTCTCATCCCCCAATTTCAGATTCACTTCCACACATGAAGTGATTACCCGTGTCAATGGAGTTGGAGAACTAGAGAGTATCAGGAAAGAGTCTACTCTGGAAACAATTGCCCTTTGTCTGGAAGTTCTCATCTATTACTCTAATTTTCCAAAGATTCCCATCAGGCTAGTTGGCATCCTATGGTAACCCTTAAGAAAACCGAAACTTTAAGTTTTGTATCTTGGAAACTTATCATTTTCCTCTTCCTTTGATAAAGATTGACATGGTGCTGTTCAGAGTGTGGTGTAGTGTTCATGTAGCAGATATATTCTAAACCATGGCTGGAGTAAAGGAACGCCTCTATGCATGTATCTGATCCATAAATCCATCCTGCCTTCACGAGTTCTGGCGGAGATGGGAAAAGTTAATTTCCAAGTCTGTTTCAGTAATTAGACCCCCGTGTACTTATCATTCTACTTCAACAAATGCAGGGAAGGGATTTGACAATGGTTCTAAGAAAACATGACTGAACGTCAAGTCTGAAGTGTGAAGGGTAGTCAAGGTAAAAATGAGAAAGTCAGTAACAAGGACACCATTCAGAGATTAAAGAGCAATTTGAGATCATATCACGAGTAGAGTGAGTTGACACCACACTTTGGGGTTTGGTCTGTAAATCTATCCTGCCTTATGGAGTTTCACCAGGGGAAGTTTCACAAATAGAAAGACCTGGACAAGGATAAGGACAGGAAACGTCTCCTTTCTACAACTGTGGAAAAAGAGATATCAGGGAGATTTATTGCTCAAAAGCCCAACAGGCAGTCTGGTCATTACAAAAGTCTTGTCAAGGTCTCTTGTCTCCAAGGCAGTGTCCAACCTGGATCAGAGCTGCCCTCTGTCTGGATCCTTTAATAGGACTCTAATTGGAATCTCAGGTGCCTCACATCCAGTGATATTGGCTTCCAGTCCTTCTGTGTCTTGTGTTCTATTCCTAGTGACCAGGCTTCTACCTGTCTCCTGGGAAGGAGACATCATGTTGTGCCCCGTATCTAAATTGAGGCCTACTTGTAATCCTCAGCTCCAAATGTGTTCTGACAAAACTAAAAAAGCCTGGTTTTGTCATTTCCATTCCTTCCCCAAATGAAAATTCTTCCCCCCACTTTCACTCTCTACTCAGTTGGGACTCATGTGATGTGCTCTCAGAAGCCTCTCCGTTGTCTCTCAGACTCTCCCCAGTGCTCTTATAATTTCTCCATTGCTATTCTCACTCTACTTGGAGGGAAAGCTCCAGATTTTTCTAGTTTTCTAATAATGTTCCCCAAAGCTTTTTCTAGCTGGACTTCTGACAACTGCCGGCTTTTCTTCTTCAGAGCTACCCATGACGTTGATTATTACCTGCTTTCCCTGGAACACAGATGTTGGAGGTGGATTCCTACTGTAATTTGCCTCACATCTTAAGTCCAGATGACTTTGGTACTGTTTTAGGGTTGTGCACAACAATCTCTACCTTAGTTTAGGTTCTCAAAGAAACAGAACCATATATATAATATAATAGATAATATACATGTTTATATGTAAACATATAATATAAAATATGTTAATATATGTAAGCAATATATGTGTCATATATATTTATTATGAAGAATTGGCTCTTGTGGTTATGGAGGCTGAGAAGTCCTAAGATCTGCAACAAGCCAGAGACCCAAGAAAACTGATGATATGGCTCCAGTCCACATCCAAAGGCCTGAGAACCAGGAGAGCCAATGGTGTAAGTTTCAGTCTGAGTTGGTCCAAATGCAGGAGAAAACCAGTGTACCAGCTTAAAGACAGTTAGGTAAGGAGAGCGAATTCCCTGTTAGCCATTTCTCTTCTACTCAAGCTTTCAGCAGATTGGATGAGGCCCAGTGACATTGGGGAGGACAATCTGCTTTACTGATTCAAATGTTAATCTCATCCAGAAACACCCTCACAAACACACCCAGACTAAAATTTAATCAAGTTTCTGAGCATCCCATGAGGAAGGCAGGTTGACACATAAAATTAACTACCACATCCTTTTCTCTTTTATTATTGCGGCTGAAAAGCATACTTTCCACTATAATCACTGAATTTGGGGTCATCAACCCCATGAATCTGATGCTCCAGGAGCAAACTTGGAATGCTCAGACTCGAGAAGTTGCTTTTGTTATCATTTTTCTGTTTCTGGTCTCCATTTTGTCCAGAGAGATTCCTTATATACCCACCTACTTGTCTTATCAGACTCTTGCCTCACCAATCCCACAACCTCTACGCCTGCCTTATCCCACAGCCTCCATCCTTGCCACCCTGGTCTTCAGTTTCTGCCCTTGTATGAACAGACTGGTTTCTTACCTTATTTTTTGCTGAAAAAAAAATTCCCTAATGCATTATAATAGCTACAGCAACAGTTGTCTTCTCTCGTGTACTTACTGTGTCCTGTATTTTATGTATATTAGCATGCTAAATCCTCACAACAACCCTGGCAGTGATGACAATTCCTTTTTTGCAGATATTGTTACTGAAACGCAAAAGTATTATGAACTTGTTCAAGGCCACACAGCTCTTAAATGGTAGCACCACAATTTAAGCGCACACATAACCGATGGCCAAACTCTGTGCACACCATCATTACACACTTTGTTTCCTGTCTCCGCCTCTCGAAATTGTTTCATGGAAGGCTGAGTAGCTGGCTCAAATGGAAAATTTCTTCTCTGATTCAGCCTTGTAGCTCTACATAGATCCAAACTCAGTGATCTTTTCCAAGCATTGGCATAAACAGGAGGATTAAAAATCCTATGTGACTTCTCTGTGAGCAATTAAGAGGCCGCATTCTGTACGGTGCCATTCACTATTCACTATTCAGCATCACAAACTTTCAGACATGCTGAAGGTCACGATTGAAAACAGTTATTTTAAGAGATGGCATTGTTCTCAAAAGCCACAGTAGGACAATTGCAGATGGATTTTAACTCAGATGTATATTCAGAGATGAATTCTTTCAGCTCAAATGACGCAGGTTTGTTAGTTGGGGTATGAGTAGGAGGTGAGAGTTAAATAAAGGGGGATAAGTACTCATTCTTATCCATCTCTTGCTCACCTTTTCATAGTTGTTTATTTCCTCTGTACCTGGCAAACTCTTTCAGATTCCTTATTTCAGCCTGCAACCCTATTTCATTTAATTTATCATAGGAATATTCCCCAACAAGGGATTTGAGGAATCAATTTAAGGAAAATTGAAAAATAGAAGACACTTGCATATGATTTTTTTTTTTTTTGCAAAGAGATGCAAGATTTTGTTGGGTCATGTTTTCCTTCAAATATATGGTAGGGAATATGTGATGGGAATACACCCACTTTTCTCCTGAGATTTTTTTTTTTTTGCTTTATGCTCACTTTCTCTACTCCCATAACTAATCACCATTTAAGATCTGAAGATTTGTGGGCGCCTGGGTGGCTCAGTGGGTTAAAGCCTCTGCTTTTGGCTCAGGTCATGATCTCAGCATCCTGGGATCGAGGCCCGCATCAGGCTCTCTGCTCAGCAGGGAGCCTGCTTCCTCCTCTCTCCTCTCTCTCTCTCTGCCTGCCTCACTGCCTACTTGTAATCTCTCTCTCTGTGTCAAATGAATAAATAAAAAAACCTTTAAAAAATCTGAAGATTTGTGGCACCAAAGTGGGGAGGGGGAACTACAGTATATACAAATAATGCTGGATTTGAATACAGGTTGAGAGTCATTTCAGCTCTGCTCCCTGTGATTCTCTATTCTGGGACCAGTGGGCTATTATAGTGTGTTCTCATGATAATGGCCCAAGTGCAAGAAGGCAAGACTTTGCTCGTGATACATCCACTGAAACCAGCTGGCTAAACAAGTCACGCAGGCAAACCCAAAGGTGGAAAAGCATGCTGCCCAGCAAGGCAAGGGGATGAATAAATAATACTACAGAGAAGTAGAGGATTAAAACCAATAGCTCAATCTACCCCAATATATCACCATCATTTGTATATACTGTATTTAGTGGTTTACAACATATTCACGTATTTCTCTACCCCCCCCCTGCCCACATTCACATGCGTAGGTAAAGATGGTTGGAATTACTCTATTTTACAGATTGGGAGACTGACTGACCGAAGTTCTCCTTAATCTGACTGAGCTCCAGACAGGTGTTTTCCTGATGTTAAGCCCCTAACTTTTCTTTTTAAAGATCACTTACTTTAGAAAATTTACAATGATAAATTATCTGCTCCTTGACATGGAAATTTTCTCTCAGACTTTTACCAGTTTTACTACTCAGGAATGTCTTTTTCTTCAAGATTGGGCCCTATCTCCTATTCTCTGTGAAAGGGTAGGACCCTAACTTCCAAAAGTATCAATTAGCAAACACAGATAATCTAATTACATTGATCAAACTTCCCCTTAAAGTGCTCCAGTGCTTTTCTACTAGCTCTCGGCCCCCTATTGCAATTGTCTTAAATAATGTATTCTTTGCCTGTTTAACTCCACCTGGTACAGTTTTTCTTTGACATGAACAGGGAATGATTCCTTTAAGAATCCTCAGTAAAGGGACACTTGGGTGTCTCAGTCTTTAAGCATCTGCCTTTGGCTCAGGTCATGATCCCAGGATCCTGGGATTGAGCCCCACATCGGGTTCCCTGCTCTGTGGGAAAGACTGCTTCTCCCTCTCCAACTCCCCCTGCTTGTGTTCCCTCTCTCGCTGTGTCTCTCTCTGTCAAATAAGAAAAAAAAAAAAAGAAAAAGAAAAAAAAAAAAAAGGAATCCTCAGTAAATGATTGCCAGGGCTTAAATGCAGTCACTTGGTTTCAGATCTAACACTTTCTTCTGTCATTTCCTTTTCACTCATGCTCATTTGTTACTAAATTATGTCTCTTGCCTTTTCTTCTTTTCTCTAATCTAGCCTTTATAAGGTTTCACTTTGAACTTTTCCTTCTTCCTCCCTTCCTTCCTCCCTTCCTTCCTTCCTTCCTCTCTCTCTCTCCCTTTCTTTTTTTTTCTTTCCTTCCTTCCTTTCTTCCTTCCTTCCTTCCTTCCCTCCCTCCCTCCCTCCCTCCTTCCCTCCTTCCTTCCTTCCTTCCTTCCTTCCTTCCTTCCTTCCTTCCTTCCTTGTCTTTCGTTAGATGGGATGAAGGAGCCTAGGTTCAGAGCCTCAGCCTTTCCCCTTGTGTAAGAGAGGTTTGGCCTCTGGCCTTTAGAGACTGTTAGTGTTCTCAGAGGATTGCTTTGTTTAATACTCTAGACAATGCCCCAAAGCCTGTCATTTGAAGCAGTGGTAATGTGGACTCAAGATATTTTTAATTAAAAGTGTATTGTTTGAAACGAGCCTTTGGCCTCCTATTTATCATTAAGTTTCCTACAGTGCTGTCAGCTAGTCACTAGGATAAAAATTTCTCCTTAGCTCCACAGGATGGCAGTAGAAGTTAATGTTAAACCTTGTCATACATATCCCTTCAAAATCATATAGCAGGGTTTTGTTCACAATTGGCACTCAACTGTCCTTTTTGCCATATGCCCACAGCCTCCTGCAACCCCTGCTTTAAACATTTCTCACTTCCCCCTTTTCTGTATCAAACAAAGGCAGCCCCTTCCGTTCAAAAAGGACATTTATAAATGAAGATCCTTACAATACACTAGTTTCATTATAAAAGACCCCAGACATAGGAGTCCAGAGTCTATCTGCCCACAAAACCACATGCAGTTAGGCCTTAGTTTTGGGGCTGCTGAGTAGTTGTTTATAAATAGCAGTGGTCAGTTACACATTGTCAGCAACTTGACCTAATCACTGTTGATCAATAAAGTCATTGAAGTGTAATAGCCTCATTGGCAGTAGATTGGCTCAGGTCCAGGCTAGAAGGAAATAGTCTTCCTGAGTAGTCAGATGGTAATTATTTAATCAGAGGAGTGTGGCCTCCAACAGATCCAGTATCGAGAAATGACTACAAAATCCCATTTGAGATATCTTTCCTATACTCCAGAAAAAAGTAAGGCAAATAAAATATTTTTGAAATTGGGAAAATTGGGTACTTTTGGACTTTAAATAAGAAGGAACAAGGATATCCCTTGAACAAATAATTAGAATAGCATTCTATTCTTTATAAGGGAGTCATTTTTAAAAACTATCTTTTCTTCTTTTATCTTAAATAGTAAGGTGATCTTCTTAGGTACATAGGTCAAGTATTACATCTTCCAGAAAAAACAACTGCCCTACACGTGAAGCTTTTTCAACTCACAGTAATAATGTTTTCCCAATTGGGAATCAATCAACAAGAAGGTATGCTATAACTAGAAATGTGTCTTTTTAACATATTTTTATACTATTCATAGTAGAAACATCTTTGCTATTATTTCCTTTCCATTGGTCCTTTTTTTAAAAAAATGATATTATAAATTATTTAAAAGCCAGTGATATCTCTTGTTCTTCTTCATCTTCCACAGTGCTTAGTGCAGCTCATAACAGGCTTTCCTCTTGAAATATTCATCAATTAACTCATTGCTTAACAAACAGCATGAAAATAAATTACTGGAGATCTTTAAACAATGGAGACCTAACATTTCCAAACTGAAAACTTTATCAAGGCCAGAGTAAATACCAACACTGAAAGATCACTGCCTATACTTCTGCAACAAAATCTTACCCCCAAAAATTCTTGGAAAGAATCTCCTAAGATTACCATGGAAAGTCCTAGAAATGAATAGAAAACACGGTAATCTTTAACTTTAGGCTTTCTTTCAGGAAATAGAGGAAACTTATTATGGTATAATACAATAGAAGCAATTTTCCTAATATTACTTTCCAAAGCACAAATGTGTGTGTTTGTAGGCTTGAGGAAAATGATGTATTTTTGAATGCAACTGGAGAGGTTTAACAAAGAAAACCTTTTCTGGTCCCTATGGGGGGAAAATCAGCTTTAGACTGTTAGCACACACATCTAAAAGTTCAATGAACTTCAGTTAGTTGCTATGCCAACCAACAGAAGACCTGTCCAGATATGAATTGATCACACAAATAAAATCTCCCCAAAGATGATGCTTGTTTGGCTTAAGGGCATAGTCTTTGTAACAACCCTTGAAAAATCATAGGTCTGTCAGTTTGGAGGATTTATTTGGACCACTATCCAAATTTCCTCAGTGTATTACAAAATATTTTTTTTCCATAGGAAACTGAGCCGTTGCATGTAAGAAGGAAATCGTTTTTTAAAATTTCTTTTCCTTTCCTCAGTTAAAAGTAACAAATACAGAGAGAGTTACATATAGGTTCTGATTATGAGAAAGAAAGAGCGTCTAGGACTAGAGCAGTAATTCTTGGGGGATGATTTTAAATTCCAATATCACCTTGTGATATGAAGTTGGGCAATTTACCTTCATATCTTAACGTACACCTCCCACACCCTGCCATGGTTAGAGTCCTTAAGCACTCTGCAAAAAGTCCCTGATGAATGTCTTTTGAAGAATTTCTTTGTATGGTTTGCTTTGAGGTTTTGTTTGCTCCATATACAGAGGGAACTAATTTGAGACTAAATAAGTGGGTAACTTTGGTATCTGGTTGTTAATACCAAATTCCAAGGGGTTGGAGGAGAAAATGGTAGGATGCTATCATATGTTTTCCATGTATCTCCCATTGTTGTTCTGCTGGAAATTTAATTTGGATGATTTTGTTGTTGTTGTTAGACTCCTCTGCAGGCATCAGAGGTAGGTCGAGTCTAAGAAATGGACAAGAGTTGACAAAACATTTTGGGAATGATAATGGCATATTATATGTATATTCTGAATACATACTTTAATACATATGCCTAGCAACACAAACCCATGAAATAAGTTGCAAAACATTTATTATGTCTGTTTTGTATATGACAAAACATATTGTCATGTTTCGGAGTCACTCACATTATTCTTATTTTAATTCTACTTCCCTAAATTTGTTCAGAAATTGGATTTTTAGCAGTCATCTCACATTGCAAACCCTGTATTCACATCTTGAATTCAAACATAAATTTGGATTCCCTAACGTTGATCCTTGGTGATAGACGCAGGTCTCACTTTTGTAATCATTACTAGGTTTTACTTCTAGATCATCCCACTGACTCCTAACTTCTTAATCTACTTTGCATTAGCTAATTTTGTCTTTGGCCTCTTTAAGAGAGGCTTGGATTCCCCATCAAGGGGATTCAACAAGGTGTGGAGTAGATGTAATGGAATAGTAAGTGATTTCAGATAAGTGTCTTCCTATAGCTCAGATTAAGAAACAGATCAGTGACAATGGATATAGGGACTGTAATGGAAATTTCTGAAGAAAGAATATTGACTATCTAAAACATGCTCAGTGAAATTCACTTTCAGTCTATGGGAATAAGAACACAAGCCAAAAGTCAACTACTACATCCCCGAGGGTTTTCTTTTTTTCTTTTTTTAAAAGATTTTATTTATTTAGTTGACAGAGAGAGAGCACAAGTAGTTAGAGCAGCAGACAGAGGGAGAAGGAGAAGTGGGTTCTCCGCTGAGCAGGAAGCCCGATGCAGGACTCGATCCCAGGACCCTGGGATCATGACCTGAGCTGAAGGCAGCCACTTAACAGACTGAGACACCCAGGTGGGCCCCAGTGGGTTTTCTTTATTTTGAAACTCTCCTTTACATTATTGGTACATCAGTAACAAAGGAATGCCCACCTTTAATATGATTGGTCTGTTTTCTCTTGATTGTTATAGCTCTAACAATAAACTCATGGGACTATTCTTCTTTCGTTCCTATCTCACAGGAAATAATATGATTCTCTGCAGCCCAAAGCGAATTTATTCCAGATTTATATCCCAAAGCAAGTCCAGCGCTCAGAAATACAGAGCCTTCCACCTTTCTGCTTTTAAGTAATGGTTTAGATTCAAGAACTCATCTGGAGGAGAAAAAAAGAGAAATATCTACATTAGATAAATATTCACATGGTTACGTGTTCCCATAGGTAGCGCGATAAAGGCTGAGGCTTAGAAAACCTTCAAATTGATAACAATTCTTAACCTCTTTCTCTCTCTTTGCTCTGTAATAAACCAGAATCAGGCTATTTAAGGAGAGAAATCTTAAGTTAAAAGGCACTGTCTAAAAATGCTTCCAAATAAATATTGATGTTCATGAACCAGGCTATTTAGAAGATACTCCTCGTACAATGTGGATGTTTTCTACCATTTATTCCCAGTATCTCCTGTGAGACAAAATATGCAATCAAGACTTAGCCTCAAAATATAAATGCACATTCTTCTATTCATAGGTCTTCCACACCCCAACCCCATGAAAAATAATGGTGAGGTAAAAGGGGGAGCATTTTGTGGGAAATAGTATTTGAGAGAGAAGTCTGGATGATGAACAGAACCTTCTGATAAGTTGTGTGGCTGGTGACCATTAGGGGGACGGAAGTTATATTGACTGCTTTGGTTTTCCAACTGCTCTGTGGTGGCTTAAGGGCTCTGTAGAGATGGTTTTGTATTTACTTCGGAGATTTGTGGGAGGTGAGGAAGAACAGGTGAACGTCTGTTCCCCAACCTTCATTTTAATCAGAGTAGCTTTGTTTTTACATTTTATGTATTTGGGTTTTGCAAAGGATTTTATTGGAAGAATCAGGTCTAGTTTTAAAAATAGAAGAATTACAAACAGTAAAAACTTGTTGCTCATTGGGGAACTCCGAAAGAACGTCTGGGTCTTGTCCTTAAGTCAGTGAAAAATAAAGGGTGAATTTCTATGCCTTGATTCTTCACATCAGTGGTTCATAAAGTACAGTCTCTCAGTCAATTATATCAGCATCTCTTGGAAAATTGTTATAAATGTAAATTCTTGGACCTTACTCAGACCCACCTGAAGTAGGAACTTTGAGGGTGGGCTCTAGAAATCTATGTTTTAACAGACCTTCAAGTGATTCTAATGCATGCTCAATTTTTGAGAACAATAGCCATAGAGCCTAATTTAGTTTACCAAGTAAAAGAAATGAGGTAAAATGAATAGAAAGAAGTTATCAGCACAGTTTCTAAGGAAAATCTTTTCTAAGTATTGCAAATCAGTCCCATCTAGTATAACTCTTCATAGAGGATTGTTTTCAGGTTTCAGGAACAAGAAAATGGCCTTAGTCCTCCTATTCCCAAAGCTCCATAAATATCTGTCAAAACAAAGCAAAACTCTTAAACTTAAAGCTATCAAATACCCCCTTGACAGATCAACCTCAGCCCAAATGCGTTCATTTGAAAATAGGTGGAGTTATGTTGGCATCAATAATGAAATCAACAAATTCTAATTACCACTGGATAAATTCAATCTTGTATTTTATGGATTTATTAAAAAATATTGTTTATAAATTCCACCCCACCTAGGTCACTGGATGATGTACACCTTGGAAGAATGCTAGAGGAAGCTGTAGTTGGAGGGAATGAGTCAGAGTGAGGATATCATTGCTTTTCTAGGACCAGGAGATCCTTAATTGGCATTGCCTTCCTAAAGAGATGATACCTCTATGTGAGATTGTTCTGAAAGATAGTCTGGTTCCACTAGAGTTGCACATGGACTTTTTTCAAGGCTAAACCCAGCTCTTCTCAACATTTATATCAGTGATATTATACCACTAGATGGCTCCAGAGTGTCTATCCGGCAGCACATGAAAGTCCAGAAATTTGAAAATTGGAGTGTACTTTGTGAGCCATCCGCAGCCTTCTTCCTCCACTGTTGACTCCCACTCAACCGAAAGTGATGTCTCATTCTCTCCTCCATCTTCCTGGAGTAGTCCAGTGACGGCGTCTCTAAGGTAGAAAAAAATGTTTCAGATCAGAAGCGCTTGGCTTCTCCACATTCCAAACTGTAAAACCCAGCTTCAGGCAAATGATATGTGTGCACTCAACGTGTGAAATAACATTCTACCCTAAAACTTGATTTTAACATTTCACAACTTAGGAGGTTGGGGTTATTTGGGAATGTAACCCCGCAAAAACAGGTCAAAGATCCCCAGTGTTGAAGTCTTGCTTGATCAGGGGAGACATAGATAAGTTGCTAAGAATTATTATCTGAGTTGCCCTTTACTATTCTTTTTAGAAGTGTTAGAGTAGAAACTGAAGTTTTTTTTTCTGTGTTTTAAAAATTATTGTAGTTGCTATTCTTTTTAATCTATCATATGAACTCAGTTTCTCGTAGGTTCTATTTTCTCTTCTAAATTGATCTGATTTGATGATGGACTTTAAAACAGGCAGTTATGTTTATCAAACTCTCCTAGCGTGATAATGAGTTGTTTCTGAGGTAGATATTTGAACTAAGAGAAAAGCAACCACAAGCTGAAATTACCCATTTAGATGCCTAAAAGATAATTTGAACCAAGAGACAAAAAGCCTAAGTTCAGAGGAAGATGGCTCTAGGGTTGGAAAGTCACTCTGTGCCAGAGTAAGAGGTTCACAGGCAAACCAAAGCTGTAGATAATTTGAGGTCATGAGGCACTGATGGTATGAATAAGCAGAGGAAGTCAGTCTGCAGAGGAGAATGGAACATGTGTGAAGAAAATGTCAGATAGGGAAAATGTAGACTCAGAAGGATAGATCGTGTAGCTATCTGAAACATTTCCAATTTCTATCAGCACTGCTTATATTTGGTTTTGTCAAATTCCACATGTAGTTCTCTGGGTCTTTTTAATCATCCCTTCCACTGCCTTTTAAAATTTTCCTTGAGCTGACTGGCAAAGACCCCTCAAGAAGTAACTTTGTTTCCCACCAATGAAAATCTAGAAGGCATCTTTTAACATAAGTTAACAATACTAAATTCTGGATAGTTTATGAAGTAAAGGGAATTTCTGGCTTAAAAAGTACTAAAACTTACTGAAAAAATTATTTTCTAATTTTCTTGCCCTTTGATTCCAAATTGGTGTACTAACTTAGTAAACAGAAGTCAGAGACCATGGTGAGTTGGTCTTTAGGCTTGTGGCCGGGAAACGTACCCCATCCCACCGGTTCCACAACCACTGTCCATAGTTATGCTATCTAGAGAGACAAAATAACTGATTGAAAAGAAGACTGTCTCTGAGTCCTTGGCCCCAGTTGATTTTTAGTACTTTGTCACCACCATCCCTTGAAGGAATGGCAGTGTTAGTCTTTGATCTGATTCTCTTTCTTTGTTATTCTCCATCCTACATAAGAGTAAAAAAATTTTAAATTAAATTTTAAATTTATAAGGCTGATTTTTTCATCCCTTGAATTAAGCCATCTAGCCCATAAGAAAAAAATAACACAAAACAAAATAAACAGAAAACCTTAATATGGCCCTCAAGATCGTTAGTCTTGATTTGCTCATTTCTCCAACTACATCTTAAAGGCTTGTTCCCTTCATTCTCTGTGCTCCAGACATTCTGACCTTTCAGATTCTAGGAAAAGCCATTTTCTTTCCAGCCTTGGGACCTTTGGATATTCTTTTCCTTCTTCCCACAATTTCCATTTACTTTTTAACTTTTTCAACTTAACTCTTCGACCCTTCATCTTCTACCTCAAATGTTACTTCCTTAGGGAAGGAATTCATAAACTGACACCAGAAAATGTAATGTGTTTGTAATGTGTTACTTGTTTTCTGTGTAAGACTTATCTCAATTTGAAGCATTTACTTATTCATTTGAGTGGTGCCACTTATTCCCCCTCCAGACAGCAAATTTTATGAAAATAGCAACTTTTTAATGTTTTTGCTCTAAATTATATGCCTAATTGCAGGAAGTTCAGTTCATCTTAGTTGAAGGAAAGAAGGAATGAATGAATCTATGAATACTTGAAAACAAGTCCTGGAGCTTGGAGTCTATTCCGTGGAGATTTTTTATTGTTCTGCTTTATACTTCAGTTTCCTTTATCTCTGATATTTGTTTTTGTGAATGTGAGGCTGGTACAATGTGTCTATTTAGCATTGTATGGTTCTTGGAGGACCTTATATTTTGGAAGCAAATGTGAAAAACATTCAATTTGAAGAATGTTTCATTATAAACAACCTCAGGGACACAAATAGTTTTTGAATTGATGTGTATTCCTACTTGAAGGATGAAGTAAGCACAATTATGACAAGAAGAGAATTGAAGGATATAGGCAGAGGTGTTGGGAACTTCAAGGTTTTAGGGGACCTTTGGCTCTTGTCAAGGTGGATTTAAATACACAATTCTTCTATTTCCTGGATATCCTTGGTCACTTCTCAGTCACTACCACAATGAAAGCTGACTACTAGAATTACTTCAAAGTATATGAAAAGTGGGATAGGCATTGCCTGCAATTTATCAGAATTTTAAAAATATAAAGAATTTTTTAAAAAAGATTTATTAGAGAGAGGGAGAGAGAGAGAACTAGAGAGGGAATACAAGCAGAGGGAGTAGAAGAGGGAGAAGCAGGCTTCCCTCTGAGCAGCGAGTCTGATGTCATGATCTGAGCTGAAGGCAGATGCTTAACGACTGAGCCACCCAGGCGCCCAGAATATAAAGAATTTAAAAAAGTGCTAAGAATTCAATTTTTGCAGCACTTAAAGAATTTTTACTATTTTGTCTTCTGGGTGTGAAAAAAGTAAAAAATGTTCTAAGATAGCTTTCTAGACAGTTTGAAAAAAGAATATAAATAGGGAGAAGAAATCCTCTTTGTTGTCATTAACTTTATCCTGATTTGAATTTATAGAAAATTAACTCAACAAGGTATTCTGAATTTACTGTTTTCCATGTTCTTTATTTACATTTAGAAAAAGGTTTATTTATTTACTTACTTATTTCATAGAGAGAGAGAAAGAGAGAGTGAGAGAACACGAGCCCTGGGGGAGGGGCAGAGAGAGAGCTAAAAGCAGGCTGTCCGCTGAGCAGTGAGCCATTTGCAGGACTCCACCCCAGGATCAGGACCTGAGCCTTAGGTAGACGCTTAACTGACTGGGCCACCCAGGTGTCCCACGTTTATTTACTTTTTTAATTCCCTTTTGATGTATTGACTCTTTTTAAAAAATCAATAAAAGTTACAGACCTGTAGCTAATTAGTCCTCTACCATCCTCAACATTCAAAGTTTGCCAGAAATCCTCCATCTGTCCCATTCTGGAATGTATCATTTGGTGCTTTCTCTTCTCAAAACTCAGTACCATTTCTGATCTTATGGGTATTGCTCTCTTTCTAGCAGTTCTGTGAGATGCCTCCTTGCCATTTGGAAAAACTCTCTTTTTTGATTCAGCTAGGAAAATCAGGCCTTCACTTACCATTCTCCCTTTAAGTATTTTTGGAATTTATAATGCTAGACTGAACTATATGAAATCATATGAAGCTGCCAATGTTTGACTATTTATCATACACAAATGGCAATTTTATGTGGTTCAATCTAATAATAGCTAGCATTTATTGAGGGATTACTATATTTCAAGTATTATATAAATACTTTGTATGTGTTGTTTTATTTAAATTTCTCATTTTACACACTAGGAAATTAAGTATCAGAAAAGTTAATGTAATAAAAAATTAATATAATAATTCCCATAATCAAAACACTATTAGTGAAACTGGGACTTAATCCTCTTCCTAGTCCCCTTTAAAGTCCAAGCTGTTAAGGAGTTCAAGCTCTCCTTTTCAGGGGAGCTATCATTAACACAGATAAAAGTGATAATTTCAGATAAATATCTCCATGGTTCACAGACACAAAGCCAAATATAATGTGCTTTCAAGGAGCTGTATTTAGATGTTTCCAAATTGCTGAACCATAAATTGCATTTTTCACTTTTGATTGAAATGGCTTCTCATTTTGTAGATAAAAAAATTTTTATATGTTCCTAAAGCAATTTATTTTTTTTAGAAACACGACTTAGAAACACGATTTTAGAAACAAATTTTAGAGATTTATAACTTCTAGAAACAGGGTTCAATCCCTAATAGCAGAAAACATTTTGACTTCCCCTAGTTGGCACTGGAGGGGGATATAAGTATCTGGGGAAACAATTCATGCCCTATCACTTGCCCTCACAAATCATCCTAGAAGTAAATCTGCACTCTATGTTTGCCAGTAGTTTTGTTTTGTTTTTTTTAGAAGTCTTTAAAAGTCATTTTTTATAACTGAAAATGAGGTCTATATGTGGCTTTAATAATTTCCTTTTTAAATGTGGAAACTACAAGTTCAAAACTTAAGTCAAATATGCTTTGTGAGCTTTAGAATATGGGATTGTACAGCCATCTGGCCCCCAGGCCATCTCTGCATTTAAGGCATTAATAACATTTTTAATTTAAATAATAGATAAATCTGTTTCAAGGGCCTCAGCATCCATTCTCAACATTGCCTGCAGATCAGTTGATCCTAAATAATATTTTCAAGCTGTGGTAAGGTTATTGGTGTTCTGAGCAATCTGGAAATACCAAGTTCTTATGCCAGGAAATGGGTCAAACTGTAATTTCTTCATGTTACTGTTTTGATTTCAGAAATAGCTCTGTCCTTCACACACTGGGAGACGGTATACTTTACCCTTCCCATGGATTTGATTACAGCTGCCATTCTGTGTTTCAGAGAAAACTTTATTAAATATCTACTTTTAATTAACTTCACTGGTACTGGAACCTCTCCACAACCTCAATCTATTTTTATTCTCTCAGAGCTGTTTCACTTTTCTCCTTAAATAGTCATTTTATAATACCCCATCCTCTAATAATTATTACAAAATAGCACCAAACCTGCTCAGCCAAGAGAGGCTAAACAGCAAGTCAGATTTACCTTCTGATCTTAGCTCTGTGTCATGGGGCCAAGCATGTGCATTTACTCCATCATTATCTCTATCGTTTGACTATCTGATTGCAGTTATGGCCTTATCTTTGGATTCTCTCTTCATCATCATGGTGGGACTAAGGGTCATGATTCAGAGATGAGCAGGGACCACAGACATTTGAAATAGCAGAATTAACTTTCTTGTCCAAGCAGCAAAATAAATCAACAACACTTTACTTACCTCTGTCTCTTTTTTTTTCTTTTAACAAATGGAACAATAAACTCTCTGGCCAATACCAGGGTTGATATACTTACATCCACTCCTGTGGTGTTTATGGAAAATAGAATGTGAAAACCCAAGAGAATTCTTTATGGTTTGGAGGGAAAGTTTACTCTCTGCTGCAGAAAGAAGATGGCATTATCTAGAAAATGTCCCACATTGTTGACATGCCAGCTTGGCCTTGAAACATTATCTTGAAACAGCTTAGAAGTCGCTTAGCAGTAGCGATCAGGTTGAAGGATTAGATGAAAGGGTACCCAACCTATTTATATGTTGGGCTACCACACAACTCCCTATAGGGCCAGTGGTACGGATAGAAGTAGAATGAAGAAGTATAAAAATCTAGCACAACAAAAATTTCATAGACGTTATTAAGTGCACTCTTGGCTCTTGACATGATGTGTTTCCCAGCCAATGTATGGCAAGTATTGTGAGTCTGTGGCTCTGAGCTACTCTGATTAAACAGCCTTGTCATTCTAATGGGTAAATTCATGACCCAAATTTCAGTATACATCTCTGTGAAATAGGGAAGGCTTTGGAAAGTCTTGTTCCTTTGCTGGTATCTTTGATCCTATATTCCCTTTGAACTGCTTTACTTGCAGGTTCAGTAGTAAATGCTAGTAAACAACCATAATCAAGTGTTCATGATCAGTCTCCCAACTTGTATTTGCACTTTTTTCAATTCAGATAGTGTGTTTATTTGTGCTCACTTATGAGAACCAATGGATACTGTGGGTGGTTATGTTAGGACCCACCATGATGTTGTCACTGCCTTTTAGGGTAGGTAAGTCTTGAAGAGAATCAAATGTGGAAAGAGCAGCATATGCAAATAATAATATATCAAAACAGAGGGCACAATTGAAGGGGAGAGTATAAGATAAAGCTAGAAAGGGAGTTTAATGAGATCCTAGAAGGTCTTGAATGCAAACTCAGTAAAACCCCAGACTTGTAGTAACGAGTCTTAACAAAGAGACCACAGTTGTATTTTAGAAAAAGAAACCCAGAACCATGGCATATATAGGGGAACAGCAGCAATGAAAATCAGCTCATATTCACCTAGTAAGGCATAAGCAGCAATTTGCTAATCAAATGAGAAATTCTCATGTTGTTCTCTGGACTCACTTTATATTTACAGCACATAATTAAATAAAATTTAAGGCTTTATAACAAAATTTCATTTTACTAAATAGCTGTCAGATAGCATTTATTTGCAAAGTCAAACTATTTATACACATACTTTACAAGAGTCAGTAATTAAGTCTACATGCTAAGGCTTATTTTGATAGTTGTTTCCATGGTGTAATGATTTTTTTTTCCATCTTAGAGCTTCAGTTCCATTAGGTGTTTTTTTTTTCCAAAATGAATTATTTTTAGGTATTTATTCAAATGACTTAATCCATAAATTAAATTGGCCATTTTAAATGTGGTAATTGATGATTTAATAACAACCTTCCCTGTTAGTCTTCAACCAACACTTTTATTCAATAGCAATATTACATAAAATGTGTTATTGCCACCCCCATTCTGTAAATCTCTGATATAATATTTCCAACATATTAACATTTAATTATGTTTTGGGGAGAACTGACCAGGTTATAGAATTACTGATATATACTGTGGGACATAGGTTTATTTCAAAATGGGGCATAAGCCAGAAGATTTATTGTTGGATCAAACACCAGTTTGAAATGACAGAGTTCCAAAGTTGCCCTTTAGATGGATTTGTTGATTATAAGCTTTTTGTCCCCCCTCCTTTCTCTTTTCTTATCTGTATTTGTCAGGCCTAGAATAATGATCGACAAATAATAGGCACTCATTAAATGAAGATATGAGCAAAGACCCTTCATGTTTTGCAGTTGTTATGATGTTAGAAGAGGTGCCTGCTTCAAGGAATAGCTTTGTATGGTGAATTTAGTATCCCTCAATCCCCATTTCTCAACTCCTCCCCTGCTTTTAATTTAGGAAAGAGGAGATCAGGTTTGTATAATTAAATGTAAAATCCAGCTCTGACATTTTAGCTATGAGATCATGGGCAAGTGGTTTTTCTTCTCTGAGCATCACTCTTTCTCATCCTTTTCATAGAGATAGTAGCATGTCAGGACTGAGATTAACATCAAATGAAATGAACATATATAAAGTACCTAGTTCCCTGTCTTGAATATGAAAGTATCCAACAGATAAGTATATGTCTAAGTGAAACAATGCTTAAGACTGAGACATATGGGTTCCTGATTCTGCGTCTTTGTTCCCTTTCTATCTATATACATGATACACACTTGGAAGATAGGATCAGCTAGTTTTCAGCCAACGCATGCTGGAGATGTGCCACAAAGACTTTGACATTTCATAGATGCCCAACTTTATCAACACCTTAAGTATCATAAAAGCAAAATGCACTAGATATCCTCACATAAACTGTTATATTTATTATGACTAAAACTTTATAAGTATGCTAGTATCTCTGATAGCTTATCAGATGTTTGCTATTTCTCCCTATGAATGTTAAACAAATTGTCTTGAGCCTCTTTCTAGGTAGGTTTTAATCAGAAGCATTGCTAGTAGTACAGTTGGAAGAGAACAGTTTCCCCCAGATCACAATGCCATTTGAAGTGTTGCCTGACTACTTAAACTTGGGTTAAAGTGGTACTGTTTCCTCATGTAGATGAAAATATGAAGAGGATCTCAGAATGCATCCTCATCTGTAACTAGCTTTAGGGTAAAGTCTGTAATAAACTGGGGTAGCCTCATAATGGCCCGAATCTTAGTATTCTAGAAATTGCCCTATTACAGGCTTTAAAACTTCTTGAAGATTTCTTTCCATCAGACCTGGAAACATTTCTTGATCTTTATCTTAATATTGTTTGTACATGGACATACTATGTGATACATCATCCTTCACATGATTATAAAACATTAAAATGATGATATAAAACATTTTCAGAAATAAATATCCAATCTAAGATGTCTCTGTAGAGATAGGGATGACCATGTTCTTTTTGACCCTGCTGGCACATTTGCCATATGCACAAAAACATGTTTGGAAGATGTAGTGTAGAACTTTGGGGTGGGTGTTTTGCTACATGGAATTGAGTGAATCAGTGGGAATCACAACCATGATGTAGGCCAGAAAATAAGAATAAGAAGCACTTATTGAGCAAATGCTAGATACCAAACATAGTATTAAGCACCTTAAATGGATTAACTTGCTTAATTTTTATAAAAATTCTATAAAGTATATGCCATTTTCCCGTGTCTTTCAGCTATGAAGACAGGTTCAAAAACATGAAGTAGATAACTTTTAAAGAGCATACGTCAACTGAGGTCTTTCTAGTTCCAAAGATCATAGGGTAATTCAATGTTATAGCTTCTGATTTCCATGAACATTGGGCAGAACACACCTATACATCATGTAAACTTCGTAAGTCTGAGTTTATCCTCAACAGAGAAGGTAATAATGATCATGAATTTCTATATGGAGCGCTATTATACATCAGCCTTCCAAGCTTATGATTTCAGTTGTCTATAAGCAGTCATTCACTGGCTGGGATGGCTGAAAACAGTCCCATAGCATCCTTCAGACCCAAATTGATGTAGCTGAAGGACTCCTCCCCAGCTGTAGAAAGACAATTAATTACTTCTCAAGCAGCCCACTCACATTGAACTCGTGTATGAACATAATAAATGACAAAGGAGTTTGAATCATCTATAGTGCATCTGTGAAACCAGAGGAAACTTTGCCACAAGACAGGACAAAGCCAACCAACATCTTTGATTAAAAATGATTTTTGCTTTAATTGAAATGATTGCTATGAACAGCTGCCAGGTGAGCTGGGTGAGTGTGGGTGGGAGGTGACTAGGAAAGTCTCCACAGCTGAGACCAGATTCATTTATATATATATTTTCTCCCTTTCTCTCTCCCACTCTCCCCCTCTTCCCCCTCTTCTCCCTCTTCTTCCCCTCTCCCCCACCATCCTTCTCCCCGCTCCCTCTCCCTCTAGAGGGTGAGGGGTGGAAAGGAAAGGCAAGTATATACTGCAGAGTAATTTACTGAACCAATGAAAATGTCACAAAAATTTCAGAATTGGACTATGTGGGAGATAAACATGACTTTAGATTCTGGGAGAGGCTCGATATTCAGTTTCCACACAGGCAAATGGAAATTCTTCACAAAACTTAAAGTGAGCAGATGAAGAGTATAAAAGAGACATATCATTTAAACAATCTCTGGGATCATTAATTAA
The DNA here is from genome assembly GCA_002007465.1 of Ailurus styani. NCBI lineage: Eukaryota > Metazoa > Chordata > Mammalia > Carnivora > Ailuridae > Ailurus > Ailurus styani. Next base: position 850,530 of record LNAC01000371.1, on the reverse strand, counting down.
AGGGGAAGTTGAGTTACACATTTCCTTTGTTTTCTCTTTTACTAAGAACAAGACATATGCATATATATAATTTTTTTTACTTTATTTTTTCAGTGATCCAAGATTCATTGTTTATGCACCACACCCAGTGTTCCATGCAATATGTGCCCTCCTTAATACCCACCACCAGTCTCACCCATCCCCCCCATCCCCTCCCCTCCATAATCCTCAGTTTGTTTCTGAGTCCACAGTCTCTTATGGTTCATCTCCCCCTCTGATTTACCCCAATTCACTTTTCCTTTCCTTCTCCTAATATCCTACATGTTATTCCTTATGCTCCACAAGTGAAACCATATAATAATTGACTTTCTCTGCTTGACTTATTTCACTCAGCATAATCCCCTCCAGTTCTGTCCATGTTGATACAAAAGTTGGGTATCCATCCTAAGATGGCTGCCTAATATTCCATTATATATATGGACCACATCTTCTTTATCCATTTGTCTGTTGAAGGGCATCTGAGTTCTTTTCAGTTTGGCGATTGTGGACATTCCTGCTATGAACACCTGAGTATTTATGGACCTTCTTTTCACTACATCTGTATTTTTGGGGAAAATATCCAGTAGTGCAATTGCAGGGTCATAGGGTAGCTCTATTTTTAATTTTATTTTTTTTAAGATTTCATTTATTTATTTGACAGAGAGAGAGATTACAAGTAGGCAGAGAGGCAGGCAGAGAGAGAGGAGGGAGCATGCTCCCTGCTGAGCAGGGAACCTGATGCGTGGCTCAATCCCAGGACCCTGAGATCATGACCCAAGCTGAAGGCAGAGGCTTTAACCCACTGAGCTACCCAGTGCCCCTATTTTTAATTTTCTGAGGAATCTTCACACTATTTTCCAAAGTGGCTGCACCAACTTGCATTCCCACCAACAATGTAAGAGGGTTCCCCTTTCTCCACATCCTCTCTAACACTTATTTCCTGTCCTGTTGATTTTGGCCATTCTAACTGGTGTAAGGTGGTATCTCAATGTGGTTTTGATTTGAGTTTCCCTGATGGCTAGTGATGATGAACATTTTTTCAATGTTCTGTTTCAATGGTCTGTTGGCCATTTGTATGTCTTTGGAGAGTGTTCATGTCTTCTGCACATTTTTTGACAGGATTATCTGTTTTTTCGGCATTGAGCTTGAGAAGTTCTTTATAGATCTTGGATATCAGCCCATTGTCTGTAGTGTCATTTGAAAATATCTTCTCCCATTCCATGGGTTGCCTCTTTGTTTTATTGACTGTTTCCTTTGCTGTGCAGAAACTTTATCTTGACGAAGTCCCAAAAGTTCATTTTCACTTTTGTTTCCTTTGCCTTTGGAGACGTGTCTTGAAAGAAGTTGCTGTGGCCAATGTCAAAGAGGTAACTGCCTATGTTCTCCTCTAGGATTTTGATAGATTCCTGCCTTATGTTGAGGTCTTTCATCCATTTCGAGTTTATCTTTATGCATGGTGTGAGAGAATGGTTGAGTTTCATTCTTCTATACGTAGCTGTCCAATTTTCCTAGCACCATTTATTGAAGAGACTGTCTTTCTCCCACTGGATATTTTTTCCTACTTTGTTGAAGATTATTTGACCATAGAGTTGAGTGTCTATATCTGGACTCTACTCTGTTCCATTGGTCTACGTGTCTGTTTTTGTGCCAGTACCATGCTGCCTTGGAGATCATAGCTTTGTAGTAAAGCTTGAAATCAGGCAATGTGATGCCCCCAGCTTTGTTTTTCTTTTTCAACATTTCCTTAGCAATTCAGGGTCTTTTCTGGTTCCATACAAATTTTAGGATTGCTTGTTCCAGCACTTTGAAAATTACCGGTGGAATTTTGATCGGGATGACATTGAAAGTATAGATTGTTCTGAGCAGCATAGACATTTTAACAATGTTTATTCTTCTGATCCATGAGCATGGAATACCTTTCCATCTTTTTGTATCTTCTTCAATTTCTTCCATGAGTGTTCTCTAGTTCCTCAAGTACAGATCCTTTACCTTTTTGGTTAGGTTTATTCCAAGTTATCTTATGGTTCTTGGTGCTATAGTAAATGGAATCAATTTTCTAATTTCCCTTTCTATATTTTCATTGCTAGTGTATGAGAAAGGAACATATATATAATTCTTATCCAGTGGGGCTGCACATCTGAGAGTCCTTTGCTTCAGTTTTCTTAGCTTGAATGGGTAATAGAAACTTGGAATTACAAATGGTTATACAAGTCATCTGACACTCTCATTTTAGAGAGAAGAAAACTGAGCCCTGCCCCACTCTGAGAAAGGAAGAATTGTATCAATTTATATAAATACTTGGAGAAAAAAGGAGGAATAAATATTAAATTGAGCCAATTGAGATGATTTGATCATGATGGTGACTTTGTATGTGCCCTGGTCTTCTTGTTCTTCTTCAACTAATTTGCTACTCGGGAATTACACTATTTCATTTAAACATCATTTAATTGTTTCTCCACTCTAAGAGAAAAAAACTAACCATTCTGGATTAGTCGTTTTTTGTTTTTTGTTTTCTCTCAAGCATACTTGGACTATGTAGCCCTTCTTTTACTACTTAATCTTCCCAGGATAATGACCTATCATTTCATTGTTTTCAGTGAAGTAGAAACACTGAAATAATAAATATTATGTTGTAATTTGAATATAATTATAATTAATAACTAGCATTTATTGAGGAATTATATGTGCTGGGTATTATATCAACTATATATTCTAACTTTTTAAATTCTCATAGCAGCTCTATGATATGTGTACAGTTCTCTCCATTTTGTATTTAAGGAATCCAAGACACACAGAGGTTCAGTAACTTGGCTATAAGTTGGACACACGGCCATTTCTTTATTAATGGTAGCTCAATTTATGCTATCAGGCTGTAAAGATTGCATTATTAACAAGTGTGCTCTACTTTTTCTTCAGCATGAACTCATTTTACAGAAGAAAATTGATGTAAGAGAGTAAATCACTTGCCAAGGCCACAGATCCAAGAAGTAGTAGGGCTGATACATGAATGCAGGTCTGTCTCTTGCCATGATGCTGATCATCATAAGCTACTAAGAGCATCAGATGTTAGTAAACAAAGCAAAAGAGAAAAGCTGGCAAGATGTAAAGTGGGATCTTACAGGGAGGTTGTACTATAAAAGTTTTTTTTTTTTCCCAGTGGGGGAGGTGTAGCTCTGAATTTGGAGGATCAGTCCCAGATTTTGTCAGTGTACAGCATTGTTGCAGGCTTGGAAAGGCAATCTAACCCACGGAACATAGACATGCTTCATTCCAATCCTAATTTGTTTAGTTTCATAGGGAAAGAGATTTAGAATTTAGGCCACCTTCATCTCAAGGGAGATCTATAGCTACCTGAATTCAGATTCCTTAGTCCCCATGGTCATATATGGTGAGCATGGCTACCTCTGTTGGGAGCCAAGGAATGTGGGGATCATTTTGACTCAGAGAAACTGGCTCCTTAGATTCTCAGCAATCTTTTACATCTCTATTCACATAGGCCCCAGGCCTGCATGTCCAATCCCAGCTGCCCCAATCCAGGTGTATTTCCATATAGCAGACAAGGCAGAACCAACATTCCACATTTATCTTAACTCTGTAGTTTCCAAGGAAACAGTACTGCAAAGACAGACACTGAATTCCCAATTCTGTATCAGCCCAGGCCTGATGTTAACCCTTTATACACAGTTAAGCAGAGGAAAGCAATACTGGACGCAGTGCTGGCACCCAGTAGACATTTAGGAAATAACATAAAGATTGAATGAATGTGTGAATGAATGTACATGTAGTGAATACTGCCTATCTCTTGATTATCATCTCACGGTGACTGAACTCAATGAACTGGTTTATAAATCAATCATTATATAGTTGAGGATGTTTCTGGCAGATGACTCAGCTCTGGGTATTTGCACAAATAGTCTTACTTGTCATGCATATTAATAAAGAAGATCAAATTTCAGATCCAAAGGTCTCTGGGTGACCAGGAAACTAGAGCAAGCAATAACAAAAAATATACTCTTAATGAATCATTCCCATTTTTAAAGTCTAGTGATTTTCATTTTGTATTTCTATATATAGAGTTATTATTGTAAGTAATATGTATATTTTCTCTGAACAATATTGGAGTATTGTTGGGAATTTCTCATTTTTGAATCAATTTCTAGTCACTTATTTATTAACTCAAGAAGTCATTACTGAATTCCTTTAGTATGCCAAGCACTCGGCTTGATGATGGGATACAGTGATTGACAAGAACAGTCATCTGTCAGCATGGGGCTTACTTGCTAGTGGGAGAACATACATTAAGCAAATATTTGAACATGTATATACAAGATGATGAAGACTATAAGTGCAATGAGAGGTGTTAGTGGATATATAAAAGAAGATGTGGAGTGTGAATGGTCAAAGAAGGATGCCTGAAGAGGTACTACATTACCAGATATTAGAATGGAGAGTAAGAGTCACTAATGAATTCATTGGGGAAAGCATTCCAGGATTAGGGAATAACATATATAAAAGCCTTGTGGCAAGAGAGAAAAACAGTGCAATTGCTGAAAGTCTATCATTATAACGTGACATTGTAATTGATGTGTACCACTTCTAAGATGATAATACACTGAACATATAAATTTTCAATAAATCTTTCAACAATTTACTTTTAAAACTGAGAACATATTATGTGTCACTGTGCTAATTGCTAAGGATACAATAATTTAGACAGTGCAGTTCTTTTCTTAAAAGTAAATATTAATGGAAAATCAGACAAATGTGATGATGGTAACTACTAGGGACAGTACAGGTATAAATAAAAGGCATAAGAATCAGAGAAATATCTTATAGGAAGTGACATCTCAGTTGAGATGTAAATATAAATTAAACACTGGGCACCAGAGAACTTCACAAAACTCTTGCATAGACTTAGGTAGAACCCTGGCTTTGTGAATAATACCCTTGCAAACCACATTTTAGACTTTTTTAAAAAATCAAAGTATAGGTGACACACAAAGTTACATTAGGTTCAGGTATACAACATAATAATTCAGGAAGTCTATACATTATGCTATGTTCATAGCAAGTGTAGCTACCATCTGTCACCATACCACACTACTGCAATACCACTGACTGCATTACCTATCCTGTACCTTTTATTCCCATGATTTATTCATTCCACAGTTGGAAACCCGTATCTCCCACTCCTCTTCACTATTGTGCCCTTTTGCCCATCCTGCTTCCCTCCTGCAACCACGAGTTTGTTCTCTGTATAATCAGTGTGTTTCTGCATTTTTGTTTGCCCATTTTTTTTGTTTTTTAGATTCCACATACAAGTGAAATCACATGGTATTTTTCTTTGACTTATTTCACCCAGCATAATACCTGCTAGATTCATCTCTGTAGTTGCGAGTGGCAAGACCTCATTCTTTTTATGGCTAATATTCGTGTGTGTGTGTGTGTGTGTGTGTGTGTGTGTGTGTGTGTATTATCTGTGTGTATATACACACATCTTCTTTATCTGTTCATCTATCAATGAATAATTTGGTTGCTTTCATATGTAGGCTATTGTAAATAAGGCAACAATAAATATAGGGGTGCATTTATCTTTTCAAATTAGTGTTTTCATTTTCTTTAAGGATCCAGTAGTAGAATTACTAGATCATATGGTATTTTTATTCTTAGTTTTTTAAGGAAACTGTGTAATGTTTTCTACCGTGGTTATACCAATTTACATTCCCACCAGCAGTGTATGAGGGTTCATTTTTCTCCACATCCTCACTAAAACTTATTTCTTGTCCTTCTTATTTTAGCCATTCTGACACGTGTAAGGTGATACCTCATCGTGGTTTGGATATACATTTCCTTGATGACTAGTGCTCTTGAACTTCTAGTCATGTATTTGTTGGCTATCTGTATGTCTTCTTTGGAAAAAAAATGGTTATTCAGGCCCTCTGCCCATTTTTAATGAGATTATTTGTGTTTCCTTGGTATTGAGTTTATAAGTTTTTAAATATATTTTGGATGTTAACCCCTTATCAGATATATCACTTATAAATACATTTTCCCATTCAGTATGTTGCCTTTTTGTTTTGCTGATGGTTTCCTTCACTGTACAAAAGTTTTTTATTTTGGTGTAGTCCCAATTGTTTGTTTCCCATGTCTAAGGAGACATACCTAGAAAAATGTTGCTAAGGCTAATATCTAAGAGATTACTGCCTATGTTTTCTTCTAGGAGTTTTACGGTTTTATGTTTCCAATTTAAGTCTTTAATCATTTTGAGTTTATTTTTATGTATAGTATAAGAAAATGGCTATTTTTAATATTTTGCATGTAGCTTTCCAGTTTTCCCCACACCATTTATTGAAGAGACTTTTTCCTAATCTACATCCTTGTGTCCTTTGTTTTAGATTAATTGATCATATAGGTGTGGGTTTATTTCTGGGCTCTCTATTCCATTCCATTGACCTTGGCGTCTATTTTTGTGCCACTACTGTACTATTTTGATTACTACAGTTTTATAGTATATTTGGAAATCTGGGATTGTGATACCTCCAGCTTTTTATTTCTATCCCAAGACTCTATTGGTAATATTCAGGAGTCTTTTGTGGTTCCATATAAATTTTAGTATTATTCTAATTCTATGATAAATGCTATTAATATTTTTTATTTCTTTCAGTGTTCCAAGATTCATTGTTTATACACCACACACAGTGCTCCATGCAATACATGCCCTCCTTAATACCCACCACCAAGCTCACCCATCCTCCCAAACCCCTCCCTTCCAAAGTTAATATTTTGATAGGGATTGCATTGAATCTATAGATTGCCTTGGGTAGTTTTCACATTTTGGCAATATTCTTCCTATCCATTAGCATGGGATGTGTTCCATTTGTGTGTGTTATCTTCATTTTCTTTCATCAGTGTTTTATAGTTTTCAAATTGCAGGTCTTTCACCTCCTTGGTTAGGTATTTTATTATTTTTATTTCTCTTCCTGCTACTTTGTGGTTAATATATATAAACACAACAGATTTCTATATATTAATTTTGTATTCTGCAAGTGTACTGAATTCATTTATTACCCCAAATAGTTTTTTGGTGAAATCCAGGAATTTCTATATGTAGTGTCCTGTATTCTGCATATAGTACCATTTTAACTTTTTTGTTTGAGTGCGTTTTCTTTTCCTTCCTTCCTTCCCTTCTTCCTTTTTTTTTTTTTCTCCTTTGGTCTCACTGCTGCTGCTAGGACTTCCAGTATTATGCAGGATAAAAGTGGCAACAGTGGACATCCTTGTCTTGTTTCTGATCTTACAGAAAAAGCTCTAAGTTTTTCACCATTGAGTATGATATTAGCTGTGGGTTTGTCATATATGGGCTTTATTATGTTGAGGCATGTTCTTTCTAAACCTACTTTGTTGTGAATTTTTATCATGAACAAGATGTTCAAGATGTTGGATTTTGTCAAGTGCTTTTTTCTGGATCTACTGAGATGACCATATGATTTACATTATTTTGTTACTGTGGTATATCTCATTGATTGGTTTGTGAATATTGAATCATCCTTGCATCCCCAGAATAAACCCCATTTGATTGTGGTGAATGATTCTTTTAATGTATTGTTGAATGTGGCTTGCTAATATTTTGTTGAGGATTTGAATCTAGGTTCATCAGGGGTATTGGTATATAGTTTCCTTTTTGTGTAGTGTCTTTGTCTGGTTTTGGTATCAGAGTAGTACTGGCCTCATAGATTGTATTTCCTTCCTGTTTTTTTATTTTTTTTGAAATAGTTTGAGGAGAATACATATTAACATTTCNCTTTGTCTGGTTTTGGTATCAGAGTAGTACTGGCCTCATAGATTGTATTTCCTTCCTGTTTTTTTATTTTTTTTGAAATAGTTTGAGGAGAATACATATTAACATTTCTTTAAATGTTTGGTAGAATTCACCTGTGAATCCATCTGTCCTGGACTTTTATTGGGAGATTTTGATAACCAATTCAATTTTATTACTAAAGTGGTCTATCCAGATTTTCTCTTCTTTTTTTTTTTAAGATTTTATTTATTTATTTGACAGATAGAGAGAGATCACAAGTAGGCAGAGAGGCAGGCAGAGAGAGAGGAGGAAGCAGACTTCCCGCTGAGCGTGGAGCCCGATGCGGGTCTCGATCCCAGGACCCTGAGATCATGACCTGAGCCAAAGGCAGAGGCTTTAACCCACTGAGCCACCCAGGTGCCTTTCTCTTCTTAATTTAGTTTCAGATTATATGTTTCTAGGAATTTATGTATTTCTTCTCTGCTTTCTAATTTGCAGGTATTTAATTTCTGTAGTAGTCTTTTATAATCTTTCTACTTCTGCAGTATAGGTTGTTCTTTCCCCTGTTGCATTTATAACTTTATTTGAGTGCTTTTTCTTGATAGGGTTGACCAAAGGTTTATCAATTTTGTGTACTATTTCAAAGAACTAGCTCTCGTTTTCACTAATCTTTGCTATTTTTTAGTCTTTACGTCATTTATTTTTGCTGTTTATTATTTCCTTCCTTCTACCAACCTTGGGTTTTGTTTAACCTATTTTTTCAGTTCCTTTAGGTGTAATGTTATTATTTATTAGAAATTTTTTCTTGATGTAGGCCTGTAGGACTTTGAATTTCTCTCTTAAAGCTGTAAGTCTTTGGACCACTGTGTTTTCATTTTTATTTGTCTCCACGCATAGTTTGATAACCTCTTCAGTTTCTTCAGTGACTCATTAGTTTTTCAGTAACATGTTGTTTTTTGTTTGTTTGTTTTTCTTATGACTAGTTTCCCACTGTATTGGTTGGAAATGTTCATGATATGATTTCAGTCTTCTTAAATTTATTAAGATTTGTTTCATGGCCTTATGTGATCTATCCTGGAAAGTGTGCTTAAAAAGAATGTGTATTCTGTTTTTTGGGGGAGGGTATGGTATGTTCTTTATACAACTGTTAAATCTGACTCTTTTTATTCATCATTTCCTTATGCTTAATCTTGGCCTTTTTCACTTAAAGAAGTCCCCTTCCAAGGTTGATTTAGTGGTGATGAAACTTTTAACTTTCATTTGTCTGGTTAACTATTGATTTCTCTTTAAAGTCTGAATGATAACCTTGCTGGTTAGAGTATTCTTGGTTGTAAGGTGGTTTGTTTTGGTTTTCTTTCAGCATTTTGATACCATTCCCTTCTGCCTTGTAAAGCTTCTGCTGGAAAATCAGCTCATAGACTTAAAGGGTTTTCTTTGTACATAACTAACTTTTTGCTTATCGTGCTGCTTTTAAGGTTGTACACTTAACCTTTGAAATTTTAATTATTGTGTGGTGTTGTAGACCTCTTTGGGCTCACCTTATTTGGAACTCTCTTCCTGAGGCTGAGTGTGTATTTCCTTTTTTAGGTTAGGTAAGTTGTTTTTTTTTTCTTCTCCTCCCTTTTCTCTTTCCTACTTCTGGAACTCCTGTAATATGATGTTTTTTTCACTTGATGCTGTCCAGTAGATACCTTAACCTCTCCTCATTCTTTTAAATTATTTTTGCTGTTCAGCTTGGGTACTTTCCATTACCTTGTTTTCCAGATCACTGACCCATTCTTTGCATCCTCTAATCTACTGGTGATTGTTTCTTGTGTATTTTTCATTTCAGTTATTGTATTCTTTTACTCTAATTGGTTCTTTTTCATATTTTCTATCTGTTTGTTGAGATTCTCACCAAGACCTTACACTCTTCTCTCCAGTCTGGTGAGAATCTATATGATCATTATTTTTACCTCTTATCAGGTGGGTTATTTCTTTTTCATTTATTCCTTTTTCTGAAGTTTTGTCTTGTTCTTTCATTTGGAATGTATTTCTCTGTCTTGCCATTTTGTTTGACTCTCTGTGTCTATAAATTAGACAGAATAGTTACTTCTAAACCTGAAGGAATGGTATTTTGTATGGCCATCCTCTGTGTAGATTGTGTGACTGGTCACTTTGGCTTGTGTGGATTGGGGTTCCTAGGGCTTTCCTGGTGGGATGCCCAGAGCTAAAGTGTGTATAGGCCTGGGCAGTACTGGGGCTCTCTGTGCAGAGGGTACATGGGCAGGATAACTGGCACTGAAGTGGATGCAAATTGGGGTCTCTTGGGGCTCTCCTTATAGAGGATCCCTTTGTGGGATCCCTGGAACCAAAGTTCCACATGAGTTGGTAGAGTCCTCTAAACCTCCATACAGCAGGCATCCCAACAGTTGGAGCTGAAGTGGGACTTGGGTTGGGGGGAGGGTGAATATCATGGCAGTACAGCTAAAGCTGAAGTGGATGCAGACAAGGTTTTCCTGGATTGCTCAGCATCGGGGGTATCCTGGTGGGGCAACTGGAGTCAAGGTAGGCTCAGGTCAGGGTTTCTAGAGGTGTTCTGCCTAGGGAACACCTTGACAGTGTGACCAGAACCTACGTGAAAATGGGCTAAGTTTTGTCATGGTGCTCCAACCAGTAAGGACCTAGCTGGCAGGTTGGAGCCAAAGTTATGTGGCCCTGTAGAATTCTGGGGGGGGGTGTGCTTTGCATCTGTGTCACCTTGGCACAACAGCTGGAGCTATAGTGAGCAGTGACTGGTGTGTCCCAGTTTGCACTGCACAGGAGCTACCTTAATGGGATAGCTGGGGTTCCTGTGGGCTAGAGGCCTGGGGCTCACTGAGACAAGAGGCCAGCTAGGGTAACCCTCCCCTACTCCCCTTCATACTATCAAGGTGGAAAGGGGACATAAACCAAGGCACTTGTAAGCCCCTCCAACCCAGAGAGAATTCCAGTAACTCCTTTGCTGTTTGGCAGAGTGCAAGGGTGAGTTCTTCTATATTTCTGTGGCTCTTCTAAACCAAAGATTTTTTTCCGTGCCCCAGGTCAGATGAATCTGCTCAAAGTACTATGCCTCCCAACTAGTTTGTAGCATCAGAGGTGGGTGTTTCTTTTGTTGTGCTGAAGCTGTTCGGTTAGCCTTCAGTTCTACTTCAGGATGAATTGCATAAACAGGTATAGTTTTGGTGTGTCCATGGAGGAGATGAGTTCAGAGTCTTCCTGTATTGCCATCTTAAACTAGAACCTTAGGTAGACTTTTGACTTGATTTCTCCAGTGAATATTTCACAGATGATTAATTTTATAATGTTGATATTTGATAGCTTCAAGCATTTTTCTGACTTTGTCTCTAAATATATAGCCCTTAATGTGTGTATGTGTATGTATATATATATACATATATATATGACACATATATGACATAGAAACAGATAAAGTTATATAGATAGAGACATATTGTCAAAACTTCATTTTAATCCACATGTCTCTAAAATATTCAGAACCTCATTTTAAAAATGTTGAGTGACTGCTGGTTAATACAGAGCCAAGACTAGAACACTTGGTCTGGTGTTATAAATACCTTGTCTCAAAAGGAGAAAGAGCAGCCCCCTTGAAAGAATTGTTATTGATTGGGTCTTTTCTTTGAATTGCTTAGAAACTGAAGTCGCTAGCAGAGATGTTATGAAGGATTTGCTGGAATCAACTTTGGTGAGATTTTCTTGGGAGAAATTTTGCAGCATATTTAATCAGGCGACCAAGAAACAACAGCTGCTTGTGTATGAAGCATCAGTAAAGCTGCTAAGATTTATATAATCTTTAGTGTTCAACAGATTGCTAGCATTTATAGGACAGTCAATGTATGCCTATGCTCATATGCAGTCATATAATGCTACCTTTCCCACTGCTTCCGAATAGAGGGACTTCCTAAGAAAGAAATGCTTTGGAGAGAGGTGAAATGAGCATTAGAGGTCAGAAGAATTGGTGATCAAGTTCCAGGAAAGTGGTGATAATAAATTGCTGAACAAAAGGCAATGAGGGCAGAACCTACTTGTATTGGAAACAAAAATATTATTCAATTTAGCCTATTTACCCATAGACATCTATCGCTACAACAGCAGAATCATTTCTCTGACATTTCTCTTTTTGTGGCAAAATCAGTGTAAAAATATTTATGTGCTGGTCTAAGTATGGGAAGACTTCTAACTCTAGATGATTACCAGTCCAAAAAATCTGATGATTATCAATTGTATTGGCTTTAATTTCTCTAAATAGGACTAGTGAATTCTCACAAAGGAATTTTGAGATGTATATTTGAAAACATACAGAGTTGGAAGGGATCTCAGAGATTATTCACAATCTACCCCACACTTGAAATAGGAAGTCCTTGTGGCTAGCAGAGCTGAAGATAGTCTAGCACCTTCTCAGCCATTTATGACTGTCCTAAATTAATCTCCAAGCATTAAGGGATGGAGGTTGTTCTTTTCCTGTGGCCCTGCCATCTTCATATGTGGCCTCCAAGTTTATTCAAAAAAGAAAAAGGTATGGAGGTGTCATACAAGCTTATAAAGCCCTGTCCAAAAACTGGCTCTTTTCACTTCAGCTCACATTTCGCTGGCTAGCACTAGTCCTGTGAATTGTCTGACTTCAAATCACCTGGGAATTATAGTTTCCAATGTGCCGGAAAGGACATGAAAACTGGATAGGGATGAGTACTACTTATTACAATAGTCATTTAAATTAACTGAGATGTCTGAATTTTGTCAGAATAAAACAAGATAATAAAGTACCCAGTAGGCAGCACATGGAAGCTCAATAAATGATAATTAATCTCTTCTAAAAGAGCTTTTTAAGGCCAAGTAAAAACTCAGCATTTACACCAAGCACATACGTGGCTAAATACTACTAAGTTTGGAAATTAACGCTGGGTAGGTTTTGGTCCAAGATAATGATGTAGGAAGACCATCAACTCACCTTCGCACAGCTACACCAAATCTACAGCTACTTATACAGCAGTTTCCCCTAAAGGCCACTTAGAGAATGGCAATAAGACAGAGATGGAGACAGAGTAACAAAGGGAACCCACATCTCTAACATTGCGAACCTCAGTAGGGAGGCATACTACTTTGGGACTATGAGGAGACTCTTATGCCCTGGAGCACAGGAAAAAAAGTCATGGTTCAAAAGGGCAACTAAAATAATGGAATCAGCCCTAGCATCCTGCCAAATGGAGGGAGAGCTACTGGAATTCTGAGTCAGAAGGGCTGGTGAGCACCAGAGTTTGTGTCTCCTCCACCTTGATAGTACAGATGGGAGCATCCAGGCACCCTAGCTAGGCTGCCACTTCAGTGAGTTACAGTACTCTAGCCCACACCAGTGCCTGCTGCCCAACCAAGGTTACCCCATCTTAGCATATACTGGGACAGCCCCGATCAGCGCTCACTATAGCTCCAGCTATCTCACCAAAGTGACACAGGCACAAAGCATGTACCACTTCAGCTCCTGATGACTTGCCAGGGCACCCCTTAGGCCACCCCCAGGCTGCACTGCTTTCACTCCAGCCACCCTGCCAGAGTGTCCTCTGTGTGTAGCAACCTGCAAACCACTATCCCATGCCCACCTTAGTTTCAGTTGCCACTACAGTGCCTCTGGCATGGAACACCACAGGACCTGCCAACAAGCACCTGCTTTGATTCCATCTGTCACACCAGTGTATCCCCTGAGTACACTACCTCAGCAGTTTGCACCCACTTAGGCTTCAGCTTTTTTTCCTAGGTTGCTTTGTGCAGAGGGCCCAGGGACTACCATGGCCCATGCAGCCAGGGCATTCTCTGTGCAAAGAGCCCTGGGACAACCACAACCCTTTCACTTTAGGCCATGCCACCAAGGTAATCGCAAAATGGAGTGCCCTGGAATCCCCAACCCCCAGTTACATCTTCAGCTAGCCAAAGTCATTAGACACACACAGCCTACATAAAGGAGAGTGAAAACGAAGGCAATTTATTCAAGCTTAGGAGATCTAGCCGTTCCACCCAATTAATAGGAAAAAAAAAAGGAGAATCAAGCAAAATGAGGAGATAGAGGCATACTCCAAATAAAAGAACAAGACATAACTGGAGGCAAAGAACTAAATGAAAAAGAGATAACAAGTCTACCTGATAAGGAGTTCAAAGTAATGGTAATAAAAATACTCATAAGACTGGAGAAAAAGTGAATGTACTCAGTGAGAACTTCAACAAGGAGATAGAAAATGTAAAAAAGAACCAACCAGATAGAGAAATACAATAAATTACATGAAAAATATACCAGAGGGAGGTAGCAGTAGATTAGAGGATGCAGAAGAATGGATCAATGACTGGGAAACAGAGAAATGGAATGAACACAAGCTCAACCTTAGAAAGAAAAAAAAATAATTAAAAAATGAAGATACATTAAGTGAACACACTAGGGGTACCAGAAAGAAAAGAAAGGGGCAGATAACTTACCTAACGCGGGAAGGGACATAGACATTCAGGTTCAGGAAGCATAGAAAGTCCCTTGCAAGATGAATCCAAAGTGGTGCACTCCATGACCCATAATAATTAAAATATCAAAGATAGAGTTTTAAAAGCAACAAGAGAGAAGCAACTAGTAACGTACAACAAACTCCATAAGGCCTTCAGTTGATGTTTCAGAAGAAATTTTGTAGGTCAGAAGAGGGGGCAGAATATATTCAAAGTACTACAAAGAAAACAGATAAGCTACAACAAAGCCTATCCAGAAAGGTTACCATTCAGAATTAGAGAAAGGGTAAAGAGTTTTTTAAACAAAAGTTAAAGGAACCCATCACCACTAAACTGACCTTACAAGAAATGCTAAAGGGACTTCTTTATAAGTGGAAAGGCCATAGTTAGAAGAAAATTAATTATGAAAGAAAAAAATGTCATGAGGTCAAGCAAACTTACAATAAAGGTAGAACAGTCATTTATAAAGCTAATATGAAGTTTAAAAACAAAAGTAGTAGAATCAATTTTATCTATAAAAATAAGGAGAATCACAAAATAAAATGATGAATATGAAAGATGTATATAATACATGAAGGGGGAGTATAAAGTTATTTCAGAATGTGTTTGAACTTAAGTTACCATCAACTTAATAGAGACTGCTTATATACACAGGATGTTATATATGGACCTCATGGTAATCATAAACCTAAGACCTATAATAGCCGCACAAAAAATTAAGAGAAAGAAAGCCAAACAGAACACTAGAGCCGTTAATCACAAGGAAAGACAGCAAGAGAAGGAACAGAGAACTACAAAAACAACCAGAAAACAAGGGATAAATGGCAATAAGGACATACCTATCAATAATTACTTTAAAATGTAAATCATCTAAATTTAAGGCTCCTGTCCAATCTGGTGATATAGGAAGACCCTGAACTTAATTCCTGAATGGACATACCAAATCTTCACCTATTTATAGAGCAGAACCTCCTGGAAAAGAACTGAGGGTTCACTGAGCATCTTCTGCACAAGAAAATACATAGAAACCGCAGAGAGAATAGTAAAGGGAATCCTTATCCCCGATGACTTGAACTGAAGTGGATAGGGATAGTATTAGCAGACCACGAGTAGATTTGTCTTCCTCCGGGCACATAAAAAAACAAGGTTTAAAAGGGAAATTAGAGTATAAAGTAGACTGGGAACCTTGCAAAATGTGGGAGAGCTGCTAGAACTCTGCTGAGGTTGAGATAGACTGGGAAGCATCACTATTTATGTTTACCCTCCACCTTGATAGTGCAGATGGAGCAGGGATTGGATGCTATAGCTGGCCTGCTGCCTCAGCTAGCACCAAGCCCCTAGCCCACACCAGCCTCAGAAGCCCTGGGACACTGAAAAGTTATAGTTAAAAAGAGCAACTTGGATATAAAAGTTCTAGCCCTCCAACTCTACCAAATAGTGGCAGAGCTGCTCAAATTTTCTCTGGGTTGGAAGGGCCAGTGAGCACCATAGTATGCATTCCCCCCTCTACCCTGATAGCACAGACTGGACCAGGTTCTGGATGCCATGACCTGCTTGCTGCCTCAGTAAGCGCCAGGTCCCTAGTCCATATCAGCCACTGGGGCTGGCAAAGACTAGAGGCTAAGGCAGCTCTAGCATGGCAAAGATCAAAACATACCTGGTTGTGTTTACTACAGCTCCAGCCATCCTGCCAAGAGTACACAGTATTGATGTCCTCTGTGTGGAGAGCCCCAGCATTGCCCTGGCCTATGCCCACTTCAGCTACGGCTGTCCTGCTATAATGTCCCTTGCACAGAGCATGCCAGGACACCCAAGCTTGTACCCATTTCATCATCAGCTGTCCTTTGATGCCCTCTGCTGCACAGAGAGCTCCAGTCCTCTCCAGGTCCATGCTTACGACAGCACTGGCCCTCTCACCATTCTGGGAACAGAGTGCCTGAGAATCTCCAGACCACATAAACCAGCTAGCATCACTCAAGACCATTCCTTCAAGTTTAGGAGAGGTAGCTGTTCCACCTAATTTATAGAAACAAACAAAGAGTCAGGTAAATGAGGGGAGAGAGGAATATTCTCCAAATGAAAGAATAAAACAAACCCTCAAAAAAACCCCAAATAAACAACTAAATAATATGCCTAAGAGTTTAAAATAATGCTCATAAAGATGTTCACTGGATTGTAGATGAGAATGTAAGAACTCCATGAGAACTTCAACAAAGATAGAAAATAAAAAAAAAATCCATCAGAGCAGAAGAATATAATAAATAAAATGGAAAATACATTTGAGGCAATCAACAGGTTAGAGGATGCAGAAAACAGATTGACAATCTGGGACATTTGAGTATTGAAAGTAGAGCATTAAAAAAATGAAACAGAGACTAAAAAAGCAACAGAAGAGACCAATGAAACCAAGAACTGATTCTTTGAAAATATATATAAAAAATAGAGGACACAAATAAGGGAAATAAGGGAAGTAACAACTAACATCACAGAAATAGTTATGAAAAATTACTATGAAAAATTATATGTCAACAAGTTGGACAACCTACAAGAAATGGATAGTTCCTAGAAACATACAAATTTCCAATGCTGAATTAGAAAGAAAGAAAAGTTCTGAACAGATGAATTAGTAGTAATTAGTACTCAAAACAAAAGTTCAGGACCAGATGGATTCACAGGTAAATTCTACCAAACATTTAAAGAAGGCAGGGTGGGGGGTCGTGGGGGGTAGGGAGGGAAAAATAATGAAACAAGATGGGATGGGGAAGGAGACAAACCATAAGAGACTCCTAATCTCACAAAACAAACTGAGGGTTACTGGGGGGTGGGAGGGTAGGGATAGGGTGGATGGGTTATGGACATTGGGGAGGGTTTGTGCTTTGGTGAATGCTGTGAAAGATGTAAGCCTGATGATTCACAGACCTGTACCCCTTGGGCAAAGAATAAAAAAAGAAAAAAAAAAGAAGAGTTAATACCTATTTTCCTCAAACTAGTCCCAAAAAAGAAGAGGAATGAAAACTTCCAAATGTATTCTACAAAACTAGCATTGCCCTGATACCAAAACCAGACAATAACACTAACAAATAAAATTAGATGTAAAATTCTTCCACCAAATATTAGCAAAAAGCACTCAAAACATTAGCAAAAAGATCATTCAGCACAATAGAGTGGGATTTATTCTGAGGATGCAAGAATGGTTCAATATTCACAAATCGACAATGTGATATACCATATTAACAAAACAAAGGATATAAATCATATGATCATCTCAATAGATGCAGAAAAAGCATTTGACAAACTTCAACATCAGTTCATGATAAAAACTCTCAATAAAGTGGGTTTGAAGGGAAAATATCTCAACATAATAAAGGCTGTATATGAAAAACCCACAGCTAACATCATACTCAGTGGTGAAAAGCCAAGAGCTTTTCCTCTAAGATTGGGTATTAGACAAGGATGCCAACTCTCACCACTTTTATTCAACCTGGCATTGGAAGTCTAAGCCACAGCAGTAAGACAACAAGATAAAGAAAAGAAAGTTATCCAAATTGGTAAGGAAGAAGTTAAACTATCACTATTTGTAGAAGACATGACTCTATACAGGGAAAATCCTAAATAATCCACCAAAAATTATCAGAATAAGTGAATTCAGCAAAGTTGCAGTATACAAAATGAATATACAGAAATCTGTTGATTTCCTGTATAATAACAAAGTATCAAAGAAAAATTAAGAAAGCAATTCTATTTACAACTGCACCAAAAAGAATAAAGTGCCTAGGAATAAACTTAACCAAGGAGGTGAATGACCTGTATTCTGAAAACTATAAAACACTGATGAGAATAATTGAAGATAACACAAACAAATGGAAATATGTTCCATGCTCATGGACTAGAATAATATTGTTAAAATGTCCACATTACCCAAGGCAATATACAAATTTAATGTGATCCCTATGACAATACCAACAGTATTTTTCACAGAACTGGAGAAAAACAACAACAAACTTTGTGTGGAACCATAAAATAGCTAAAGCAATCTTGAGAAAAATGAATGAAGCTGGAGATATTACAATCCCAGATTTCCAGACATACTAAAAGATATAATAATCAAAACAATATGGTACTGGCCATAGAAATAGAAATATAGATCTATGAAATAGATAGTACTGATATAAACCCATGGTTAAATGGTTAATTAATCTATGACAAAGGGGGCAGAATTTATAATGGAGAAAAGACGGCCACTTCAGTAAATGGTGTTGAGAAACTGGATAGCTACCTGCAAAAGAATGAAACTGGACCATTTTCTAACACCACACACACACACAAACTCAAAATGAATTAAAGACCTGAAATAAAACATCAACAGTAATTTCAGTACTTTTTGGCCTCAGCCAAATTTTCTAGGTATGTCTCCTCAGGTAAAAATAAACTACATCAAAAGGTAAAAGCTTTTGAACAGTAAAGGAAACCAACAAAACAAAAAGGCAACCAACTGTATGGGAGAAGATATTTATAAATGACATGTCCAATAAAGGGTTAGTATCCAAAATATATAAAGAATTTAAATAATACCAAACCAAGTAATCCAATTAAAAATGGGCAGGGGACATAAACATTTTTCCAAAGAGACATACAAATGGACAGCAGACACATGAAAATATGCTCAACGTTACTATCATCAGGGAAATGCACATCAAAACTAATAAGATATGAGCTTACTCCTGTCAGAAAGGCTAGAATCTGTGGACTCCAAGAAACAAACTGAGGGTTTTAGAGGGGAGGGGGATGGGCTGATGGGTGAACATGATGGTGGGTATTAAGGAGGGCACGTATTGCGTGGAACACTGGGTGTTGTACATAAACAATGAATCTTGGAACCCTGCATCAAAAACTAATGATGTATTTTATGGTGACTAACAAAACCCAATAAAAAAAAGGCTAGAATCAAGACAAACAATAATAAATGCTGGCAATGTTGTGGGGAAAAAGAACCCTTGTACATGGTGGGTGGGAATGTAACTTGGTATAGCCACTGTGAAAAATATTATGTTTCCTCAAAAATTAGAAATAGAAATACCATACTCTCCAGTAATACCACTACTGAGTATCTCTCCCAAGAAAACAAAAACACAAATTTGCAAAGTTAGAGGCATCCTTATGTTTACTGCAGCATTATTTATAATATCCTAAGGAATGAAAGCAACCCATGATGATAAGAAAATTGTGAATTGATGTAACAAACACACACACAGAGGAATATTAATCAGCCACGTTAAAGAATTAAATCTTGTTATTTGCAATAATATGGATGGAGCTATAGAGTATAATGCTAAGTGAAGTCAGTCAGTCAGAAAAACAAATACCATATTATTTCACTCAGATGTGGAATTTAAGGGAAAAAAAAACAAATGAAAAAATTAAGAAAATAAAAAGATGGAGGCAAACTAAAACACAGACTCTTAATTATAGAGAACAAATAGGTGGTTACCAGAGGGGAGGTTGGGGATGGGTGAAATAGGTAAAGGGGATTAAGAGTATACTTATCTTGATGAGTCTTATATAAAATTGTTAATGAGTGATACATAGAATTGTTGAATCACTATTTTGTACAACTGAAACTAACATAACATTATATGTTAACTATACTGGAAAAAAATAAAGTAAAAAGGATAAGATTTTAGGGGCACCTGGATGGCTCACTCAATTGAGCATCTGCCTTTGACTTGGGTCCTGATCCGAGTGTCCTGGGATTGAGCCCCACATTGGGCTCCCTGCTTAGCGGGGAATCTTATCTCTCTCTGCCTCTCCCTCTAGCTTGTGCTCACTATCTCTCTCAAATAAAAAAAATATTTTTTTAAAGGATAAGATTTTTCCATTTGTGACAACATGGATGGAGTTACAGGGTATTATGCTAGCTGAAATTAGATAAAGACAAGTATATTATTTCACTTATTTGTGGAATCTAAAAAGCAAATGAATAAACAAAAAACAGAAACAGACCTATGATAGAGAGTACACACTGGTTGTTGCCAGAGCAGTGGTGGGAGGGAAGGCAAAATGGGTGGAGAGGACTGGGAGGTGCAGGATTCCAGTTATGGAATAAGTCCTGGATATAAAAGCACAGCACAGGAATATAGTCAATGGTATTGTAATATTCGTGTATGATGACAAGGTAGCTACTCTTGTGGTGAGCATAGCATGACATGTAGAATCATTATGTTGTAAACCTGAAACTAATGTGGCATTGAGTGTCAACTCTACTTCAGAAAAAAAATAAGCAAATATATTTAACAAATTTAAGCTTTCAAGAAATCTTTCCCTCATGCCAATCCTTCACTTGGTCCTATCTTCTCTTCAAATTTCTGTTGCTTCTTCCTAAGATATGACATACCTGATTTTAAGATACTTTTTTCAATGACTGTCCAACTTCCTTTCTCCCACTATAGTCTTTTCTTAAGATGGTGCACATAATTATATATTTTTCATTTGTATTGATTCTTATTTGCCTACCTGGAAACCACATTGTATATGGACTATTTGTGTAAGACTCTGACAACATGTATCCTAGGTTTATAATCTCCTGAAGAGTCTATCTGCCCTAACTCAAGAATAAGAGTTCAGTGAAATGAGCTTTTGTTCTTAAAGAGGACATGAATATTTCATGAAATATGTAATCCAAATGTTAGGATTCTTAAATGCACTATATTGATAAATGGGAAGAAATCTACTGTAAATACAGTGAGGTTATATCCATATAACCTAGTGTTATTTATACCTTATACTCTGTATACTTTGTTATATATACCTATGTTAAATCACATTCATTAAAAATCCAATTAATTAAATTTTAAGCCAGAATTATTGAACAATAAATTTGGTTCCAACTGCATGTATCATTCTATACTTTGTTTTCTCTCAATTTTAAAGCATAATAATAAAGGCATAGAAAGAAATTTAAACATAAAATTGATTCACCATTAAGCCATCCACCCTGATGCAACTGTTTCAAATTATTATTAATAATTTTTCCCACTCTCTATTCCAAAGAAGAAGTAATTTTACATTCTGATCAGAAAGGGGCAGGGACTAGTTCACAGAGAACTTGCTGTCAAAGAAAATTAGAAAAACTTGTGCATATAAATTATTTCTTGCTGTCTTTACCTTTTCCATCTTTGGATCCCATGTCATCCTTCTATTGTTAAGCCCTTCCACTGGAAAGGACTTGAAAATGTCCAGGCTTTCTATGATCTCCAAAGAGGGAGTGAGTTTTAGCTCTTCCTTGCTAAATGGAATCTGTCTCTCACCTTTACTTCATCTTTCTTTCCTCTTGAGCCCTTTACTTCCTTACTGGTAACATCACCTCTCTTTCTCCCTTTTCTCAATTTGAATTTAGAATTAAATTTTTTTTAATTAAAAAAAAAGTTTTCTCAGCATCTGTGCTTCAGACAAAATGAAGCACAGTAGAGAGAACACAGCACCAAAGAGTGTTAGACTTTAGTATTTTGCTGTTACAGTAGTCATTGTAGCCATGAAGCGGTATATTTCTCCATTTGGGCCAAAAGATAAGGACATTTTCATAGCTTAGAGAAATTGCTTTGAGACTTTCCAGGAAATACACTATAAAAAAAGAGACATTTACACAGAAAATGTAGTGAAACTTTCAGTATTTCTGCTGAATAAAGAGCTCTTCGGCTCAAATCATATTAGTGACCACATTGGTGCCTTCAGTTATGAATGACTGAGAGGTGACTAATGGGTCATGGTCAGAGTCTGAGATCTCATACCTATATCAACAGACCCATTGTAGTTTATTTCAACATTTTCCTCTATGTGAAGGCTGTTTGCTCCAGATTTCTTAAAAGAGAAGAATGAAGGCACTTACAAAAAAATATTTCTAAATATATCCCTGGAAATATTATTGAGGGCAGGTGAATCTTCTGCCCAGAATTTTCTGACTCTGACCTTCAGAAATGCTCAAATTGATGAGATGTCTCCCCAGAGAGACCAGAGAGAAAACAGTAAGCTTTCCCAATAAGAAGGATGCCTACTTATTTCATTAAAACAAATAATTCAGATTACATGGTTCTCCTGATTATATCCGTCCAAAGGCTCAGTCACACTAACATGTGCAGTCTCTTTACCAGATTCTAAATGTTTCACATTATTTGGTACCGGCTTACGTCAGTAAACTCGTCTTCCACCACTTTTTCCATTTTTCATCTGCTCTGGTCAAGGCGAATTTCCAGGTTAGGATTCCAACTCATTGTTTTTCCAGGATTTTCTGTTTTCACATTGAAAGATGAGCCCCCCAGGAGTCCTTGCAGACTTTGACAAAATGGAGTAATTGGTCACTCAACTTTTACGAGTTCTTGGAATATACCTAGTTCCCTCTCTGGGTCTTTGCACTTGTAAGTCTCTCTGCTTGGAATGGTGTTTCCTCCTGTCGTCACATATCATGTGTTCTCATTTTTTTAAAACTTTGCTCAGACTTCTTCTTACCATTGTATCTTAGAATAGCCTTTTCTCCTATCACTTCTATGCCCTAAATCCATGCCTGTCTTGCCACTTTTAACACCTAGTGCTACCTCTGAAATTGTGCTCTGTTTATGTTTGTTTATTGTTGGTTTCCTCTATGAGGAAATGAATCCAGTGAGTTTTGGGACTTCATATATTTTGTTCACCTCTGTTTCTTAGCATCTGAGAGTGCTTTGAACTTAGTAGGTAGTCAACAAATATTAGTTGAAAGAATTAAGGAAATAAAAATTGAGGAGAAATTTCATTTGTAAATGGGTAACAAAAAATTAGCTTCTTGTACTCAATTTACTTTCTAAATACTTTGTTATCAACTTGGATAAATTACATAATTTGCAGCAAATAGGAAACCCAAAATAATCAGCAGAACATTATTTCCCAAAGAGACAACTAGTAAAAATCCTTTACAATTTTAGAGTGTAAGGAATTCACAAATTTCTTATGTGCATAAATTTTCCCCCCAAACTATTTGTCATGCTGGTAGAATGAATGACCTTTACTGTATGATATTTCTGAGATTACAAATGGCAAGAGTGAAGCCATATAAGACATCAACACTGTAACCAAAGTCAGTCTTCCATTCTGAGTCATATTTTGACCAGAAAGTAGGGGTGGCGGGGGGCAGTGGAGAAAAGGAAAAAAGAAAAAAGGAAAAGAAAAACCCCATCCTGATTATATGTAATGGAGTGAAAGGACCTGGAAGAGATTAGTGCAATAAAATTATATACAGATACTTTTGTTCTAAGTGCCCTGGCAAATTTCCTTTAATTGCAAAGCTGGGATCCTGATAAATTGATTTTAAAAATGTGGTAATGGTAGCAATTAATCTCCTCCTCCCCAGTGGTCCCATAGCACTTGGTGTGTGCCTTTATTGGAGCACTTAACAATCTATCTTGAATAAGAGATACTTATGAAAGGCTCTTCTTCATCCAATAGACTTGCAGCCCAGTGTGCTCTGATTCACTGTGTGTGTGTGTGTGTGTGTGTGATATATTTTGCTATAGCATTTATAATTGGGAGTCAGTAAGTAGTCAACAAATGGTTGGGTTAATAAGAATAATTGGAAACAAGGAGAGAGAATGGAATCTGTATCAAAAAGAGGAGAGAGTACTTGTTATATGCCCCTCTCATTTTCTTGCTTTTCAAGAGATAGTGACAGAGGCATCGAGTCATTAAATAAGTGGCTTCAAAGGTTTTCACCTCTTACCTTGGAGTGTATAATATATTTCCATTTGGTTATATCTTTGTTTGATACTCCATTTTGGCAATCTATTAAGCTTTTTTTTTTAATGTGTTAGATGGGTAAAAAACATGTTCTCTTTCAGTTTGAGATTCCCTGATTATCAGTGAGATTAAGTTTTTCCATATTTCTCTTTTTCTATAAACTATATTTTCATATATTTTGCCCTCTGGGAGGCTTGTCTTTTTTCTATTGATTTGAAAGAGTTCTTTATGCATCCTGGATATTTATCCAGAATGTTAATGATGCCTATGCTAACCCATTTTAAAAAATTGTTTCTGTTAATTTTTATGAGGGCAAAAGGGGTAATGTTTTTCTTAAACTCTTCGTGTTTTGTATCTTTTTTAAGGAAGCCCTTCTTTACTACAAAATTATAAGATATTCTCCTATATTTCTCACAATACTTATATAGTTTAGTTATAGCACTTCGATTCATCACAAATTGAACTTACATATCTGAGGTACTGTCTGACTTTATTATTTTCCTAATGAAAAGGAAATTATCTGCATATGATTTAATAGTCCATCTTTTGCTAAGAAATTTGAAATGTCATGGATCTGGTCTATTCCATACTAATAATATGATCTCTCTGTCTCTCTCTTTCTCCCTCCCTCCCTCCTTCCTTGTTTCTACTTTTGGTAGAAATGTATTGAATATACTTAAATATTTTTCTTCCATTTGAACCTGAAATAAGTCGTTGAAGTTATAAAATCCCTTTTTCTATTTTGATTAAAATGCATTAAAATAATCAATTACTTTGGAAAATTGTTTTGTCTATAATACATCTTCCTGTTTATGAACTTGGTATGCTATTTGATATTCTATTTGATAGTTTTCTTAATGTAAGCCTTGAGCTTCTTTTTAAGATTTGTTTTTTTATTTATAGAACACAAGCAGGGGGAAGGACAGGGGGAGAGAGAGATTCTCAAACAGACTCCCTGCTGAGCAGGGAGCCCAATGCAAGGCTTGATCTCACAATCCTGAGATCATGACCTGAGTCCTATGATGGGGAAGGAGACAAACCATAAGAGACTCCTAATCTCACAAAACAAACTGAGAGTTACTGGGGGGTGGGAGGGTAGGGATAGGGTGGATGGGTTATGGACATTGGGGAGGGTTTGTGCTTTGGTAAATGCTGTGAAAGATGTAGGCCAGATGATTCACAGACCTGTACCCCTGGGGCAAAGAATAAATAAACAAAGAAACAAACAAACTAATTAATTAATTAATTAAAAAGAGAGAGTCCTATGCTTAACTGACTGAGCTACCCAGGGTGCCCCTTGAGCTTCATATATTAGGTATGTTCTTAGGCACTTTATTCTATTTTTTTTTATTGCATACAGGACATCTTTCTGTTTTTAAATTTAGCTACTTTTAGCATATAGAAAAATAATTCTTCTTTTAAAAATACATGTTAAGCACGAATGTGTCCTTTTTACTGAATTCTCATTTGTTCTTATACATCTCTTAGATGACTTTCTTGTTTTATAGGTAGATAATTGTATATGCACATAGTCACAGTTTTGGTTCTCCCTTTCTGTTATTTATAACTCATTTCTTTGTTCTCTTTCATTGACTTGGTCAGCTAGTATCATACTAAGTAGTAATGGTGATAGCAGGCAAATTTAACCTGTTCCTACCAAAGTGTCATCTGTTCAGTAAGTATTTATTAAACTCTTACTGTGCACCAGAAACAAGTTCTAGTTTTTAAATAAAACAAGAAAAATTTCCTGCATTAATGGAACTTATATTTTCATAGGAACGATAGAGAATACATAACGCCCACAAAAATATATGACTTAAATAAAATTTTAGAAGGTGAAATTAATATGGTTAAAGAAGACCCAGCACAGCTGGAAGGTAATGGGGTGGGACAGGACAAATCTCAGAGAAAATGATATTTGAGTAGACCCCAAAGGTGGTAAGAGAGCCATGTGGATGGATATCTGGAAAAAGAATATTCTAGGCAGAGAGAATGCCAGTGTAAAGGCCCTGGTATGAGAGGCTGCCTGGTGCAATTGAACAGCAGTGAGCAGGCCAGTGTGGCTGAAGCAGAGCGAGGAACAAAAGGAGATGAGGTTAGGCAGGTCATGGGGCAGATCACAAAAGGCTGTGGAAAAAAGGACACTGGCTATAACTTTGTGAGGAATGAAAAGCCACTACAGGGTTTGATGAGACAGATGACATTTTTGACTTATATTTTGAAAGGATCACTCTGGTTGCTATTTGAAGATTTGGTGATAGGGACCAAAGATTTTATAAAATCATAGAGACCACATAGGAGATAACTTAATAATGTAGGCAAGATATGATGTCAGTCATATGAGAAATGGCCAAAGTATGGATATACTTTGAGATAGGGTACACAAGATATCCTGCTGGCTCAGCAGTGAAATGTAAGAGAGATGTCTCAAGGCTGCCATCCTGATGTCATTTTTTTTTTCCTCTCAAAACTGAAGCTTGGGTTTCAATCAACTGAGATTATGCAAATGTGGAAGTGGGATAGAAGTTCATTTTTTGTTATGGTGAATTCATGATGACTGTGAACAGCCAAATGAAGTGGTTGGATACGTGGATTTGGAGTATAGCTAGGGATACAAAATTGGGACTCATCCACACAGATCCTGATCAGAACCGGAAGTACAAATGAACTCTTTGAGGAAGTGCAGGTGGGAAAGAGAAGTGACCCTAGGAATGAGTTATGAGGTACTCTAATGAGCAAAAGGGATCAAAAGGAAGGGGTCAGTGAGGTAGAAAAACACCAGCAGAGTGTGGTGGAAGCCAAGTGAACGAGTGTATCAATGTGCAGGAGGATCAACTCTGTCAAATATTTTTGATTTGAAATGTATTGGAAATTTAAAATCCCTAATTCAAAAGAAACTTTATCAATTTTTGTTTTCACAGAAACTTCTCATGGCACAGAAATGCCAGCAGCCAGATGAAGACACCTGTCCCTATCTGCATGTGGAGCCATAAGCAGTCATTTTCTAACTTGGCAGCACTCCTTCAAGTGACATTTCCAACACCACCTAGTGGACCAGGAAATTCAGTCAGGCTGGCAGCGCCAGAGGTGGGCCTGATCAAATCCCTCTTGGCAAATTCTTATTCAAGAAATAAGAAAAAATGGAAGACCCTGGGCATAAATCCCGAGATGCTATAGAGAATTTTTTGGAGGTAACTACTGATTTGTAAACATGCAAAGTTTTCAAGCTTTGATTTTTTTGGATATGAAAGAAAATAATAAAAGGAAAGTCTTACTCTTTTTTCTACTATAACTACCCATACAGAATGAAGAGAATTGAGAAAATTAATTTTAAGGACTCAAACCCTTCTTCTCTAGAAACATATTTTCCCTCATTATGTGGGCATTTCAAATAATTGGCTCCCCCAAATGGCTTCTAGTTCGTCTCCTTTTCATGGCTGGGTAGTTTTCCTCTTTCTCTCCTTCTTTACCTTCTTCCAACAAATAATTACTGAATACATAGAATATTCCAGGTGCTTAGGACACATCAGTAAAATTTATAGACATTGTCTCTGCCCTCGTGGAACTTAGTCTGGTGGGAAGATCAGCCATCAAATTAAAACTTACACAAAGTGTTATATAATTGCAGTAATAATGTGTGTGATAAAATATGGTACTATATCATATTAATTTTTAATAAGTCTGTAAGTTAGGAGATAGTTTTCCCAAAGGAAATAATATTTATGTTGAGATCAAAAGGGTAAATAGTACACAAAGTAATCCCAAATATAGGAGACTCCTAAAAAATGGAACTAGCCTATGTGAAGACATAGAAAATGAACAAAACAATTCCTAATATAATCTAGATTTAGACACATAGTCAACATTATATCAAAGTGCAAGTGATACTCTTTCTGCAATCTCCTTTTGGAATCCTATTCCAGAAGAAAAGAGCATACTGTTAAACACCAGAAAAAAAATGTCATCAATATAAACAAGCAACCTGAATGTATTTGAAACCCAAAGCTTAGGGCGCCTGGGTGGCTCAGTGGGTTAAAGCCTCTGCTTTCGGCTCAGGTCATGATCTCAGGGTCCTGGGATCGAGGCCCGCATCGGGTTCCCTGCTCAGCGGGGAGCCTGCTTCCCCCCCCCCTCTGCCTGCCCCTCTGCCTCCTTGTGATCTCTCTCCCTCTGTGAAATGAATAAATAAAATCTTAAAAAAAAAAAAGAGACCCAAATCTTAGATAATCTGTATAGCTAAAAGAGCAAATAACAGCAAATATATCCAAAGGGGAGTAAATATGGCTACATTAACATACCACTTTGATTTATATTAAACATTTCTTTTCACAGAGAGAGAGAGAGAGAAGGGGGGGGAGAGAAGTGTGTGGGGATGGGCAGAGGGAGAAGGCGAGAGAAAGTCATAAGTAGGCTCCACACCCGGCATAGAGCCTGATGCAGGACTTGATCTCACGACTGTTGAAATCATGACCTGAGTTGAAATCATGACTTGAGCCAAAATCAAGAGTCAGGTGCTTAACGGAATGAGCTATCCGGGGACCCCTTGATTTACATTATATAAAACATTTTTCTGTCCAAATGTAATTACTTGCCTCCCCAGTATAGAAGTGCATTTGTTAGGGTATAATTCTGGCTGCCATGATATAGACTTAAAATAGAAGCTTAAACATGGTGGAAGTTTGCTTTTCTCCCCACTAACAGCCTAAGAATACCAGAATTAGGATCCTGGCTTCATGGTGTGAGAGCACAGACTCCTATCATTTCATCCCGTGTTCCCTAGAATGTTGCCCTTGTCCTTATGTTTCAAGATGACTCATAAGAAGGGAAAAGAAATTAAATAAAGATACAACATTTCCCTATAAGAGGCACAATCTAGAATTTTCTGATGTTATTTCCACTATTAAATCATGATGGACTTTGTCACAGAGCTGTACCTCGCTTGGGAAATATAATTATTCTGGGCAGTCATATGCCCAAGTGAAAAAAATATGAGAGAGTAATATCAGATAATTGGGGGAAACTAGCATTAGGCACCACAATGAGAAAGATGAAAAGATGAGAAAGATGAAAAGCATTATAACCTAAAAGATACAAGAATGAGTGAGACTAAGTTTCTGATCTGAAGGATGCCAGGATCCAATGGGAGAGAGAGGCAGTAGAAATATTGTAGACGAGAGGTAGTGTGCTAGTGATTAGGAAAGGCCGTACATCTGGGAGGGGGGATTATCATTGTAGAAAAGATAACAGCTAAGTTGGATTCTAAAGTATATGTCAGATTCCAACAGTAAGAGAAGGGTAAAAACCTTTCAGGAAGAAGAAAACATGTTGCACCAACTTCCTTGATAGATCTTAATATGCTTACTGCTGTATCCATATTTTATCTGTAGTCATAGGATTTAAGGGATAATCTTAATTATGAGTCTTAGTCAAAGTAATCGGCTTTATCCATCTTAATAAAAAAGTGAATTCTGAAAGTTTCTGAATCAACTAGAACATTCCTGAGCGGCGAGATAGCACTTGACAGACATAACAAAATGATGAAGCCAAGATTCTTTTTGGAATCATTAATCCACAAAGTTTGTAGTCATAAACATGACTTTTCCTTTTACGTTATAAAAACATCCCCAAAGTAAGGTAAACAGTGAAGTAGGATCTGTAAAATAATCCATTTCAAGAACATCGCAACTCATAAAAATTGAGTTGGCAAGATGAGAAAATAGTGATAATTTCTATTATTAATTTATGGTTTATAAAAAGTGTATTTTATATATATTACCAGCTGATCCTTAATATATATTTGTAATACAGATATGTCTAGTTTTATTATTTTAATTTTAAGGGTGAAACACAAAAGCTAAAAGACGTTAAGAAATCAATGTCGAATATGAAGAGTTTCAGAGATGAGATTCAAATCCAAGACATAACAAGATCATGTATTTACTCTTGTGTGAAGATAAAATTGCCCGTGCATTACTCTCAGGTGGAGGGCAGAAGTCAAAATTAAACATAAGGGGGTAAATGCTAATCATCTAAGTATGTTCCCCATTAGCTCTTTTTTAATCTTGCCATCATGAAAGGAACACAGGTGCAAAAGTAATTTAAACAGATTAATGTACATCCTGAGAATTGCAGAAGATTTGGGACCATTCTCTCATTGCATTAAGTTATGTGTAGGTTTTTCCAAGAATGGCACTCTGGAATATTCTGATAGGAGATCTATTCTATAAGGAGATTAATAATTCAATGTAATCATGATATTTTAAAAACTGTATTGCTACAAAAGAATATTGATAGAAATGTAGTAATTCATAAAAACACTGTTAAGTCTAATTAATTGGGGATAGTCTACTTTGGTCAGTTAAAAGTCTGAACTTAGACTAAAATAATCACTTAAAATATCACTTCTTTAATATTTTAGTAAACAGCAATGTGCAATCTAATTGGAATTCTGAGTATATTTTAACAAAACTTTTCAATTTGCAGTGCATACAAACCATGCCTAGAGGTTTATTAAATAAATCTTCCATACTCCTTTTTAACATTTTAGTTTTTTCAAGATTTTATTCATTTATTTGAGAGGGAGAGAGCGATAAATAGAGGAGGAGCAGAGGGAGAGGGAGAAGCAGACTCCCCACTGAGCAGGGAGCCCCATGCAGGGCTGGATCCAAGGACTCCAGGATCATGACCTGAGCCATAGGCAGATGCTTAACTAACTGAGCTATACAGGTGCCTCTAAGTCTTCCCTATTCTAATGTAATATATCCATTTGAGAAATCATTATTCTTTGATATATAATTTTTGCAAAGGCAAATTTTAGCCAAGGCAAAAGTTTATAATTTAAATTACTAAAATGAGCGGAGTTGTCATGTATTGAAGTCAATATATATCTGGATGCCTTTGAAATATGATTACTAATGGTAATAGTTACTGCTCATTGAACTATATATGCCCCCTCTCCACGTACACATGTATGTGCTTATGTATATATGCCAATCTCACAGTTACACTGAAATGCACGTTCTAGCTTTCCCATTTTACAAATGTGAGTGCTAGGGGTCAACGAGATTAAGTGACTTGGCCAAAATCCCATAGTTTGTAAGTGAGGGAAGCACAACTCATCCCAGGTCTGTGCAATCTTAGAATCCGTGTCTTTTCCGCTATATCATTATTTCTATACATGCTGGTGACTATCTCTAAGAAAAGTTGTACCCTCACAAGAACATCTGTGTTGATAGCAGTGTTCTATTTCTTGACTCAGGTGTTAATTACACAATTGTCTGCCCTATAACTATTATTCTGTACCTCTTTAAAATTTGCTTTTGCCCTTCTCTGTGAGATATAATAAAATGATAATATTGTGTCTTTTAATGGCAAGATCATTGTGACAGAGCAATTTATATATAGGTTGGGGTTTGGCAATAATCCGTTCCTAAGGAAGTTGAGGTTGGGGCCTCAATTTAGAGCAAGTAATTGGCTACTGGAATAAGGCAGAGCAGTGTGGGATGACCTCATTTATGTTAATCTGGGGCATGTAGATCTGGGGTGGAGAAAGTGGAGAGGGGAAAAAGGAAAACATTTATTGTCAATGATATGTATCTAGATGAATTAGCACTCAGTTAATTCTCAAAGCAACCATTAACACTGGTTAATATAATGCCCATTTTAGGTGATTTCTGTACATTTCCCACGAGTGAGTGGCTAAATGCTGATTTGCGCACAGATGTGTCTGACAACCAAGTCTGAATAGTTTTTGAGGAGCAAGTATTCAGCAGTTAAGAGTGGTCAAAAACAAAACAAAACAAAACAAAACTGGTGGGGTAGGCAAGAGTCATTGGCCCTCAAGTTATCTAGACTGCATTCCTTTTTGAGAATTTACCTATCAGGTATCTGAAATTTTACCTATCAGAGATCTGAAATACCTGTTATCTGGAATAGCAAAGTGGCATTAAAATACCAATGGCAGAAAGACTGACCGCAAAAGGATGACAGAAGAAAAACACTCATCTGTATGTGGGCTGCCACCGCCATGAGCGGGAGTATATTGGTCATTTTAGTAAACTGTGTTCTGTGATCAGCCCTAGGTCCAAATTCTCATGTCTCATCGGTCACTTCAGTTAAGCAGTTAGCTGCTTCTTTATGCAAAAAGAGAAGATGATTGCATGTAAACACACTTTGGACTGTGTAAAGACCTTTACAGACTAGACATTCTTATTTTAGGATTACAGTGCCCAGTTTGCAACAAGGCCAGCCATTTTGACTATACCAGTGCTTTTCTAATTGAGATTCATTTCACTTATGACTTCTGCCCCAGTTATATAGGATATAATAAAAGGAAAATGGGTTTGCTAAATTAACTTTGGAGAAATCTTCCTGAAATGTGCACATGGACTAAAACGAAGAGTGGAAATAATGAATTTTTTGAAAGCTACGTTTCTGATTTTGTATTCAGTTTTCATTCGCCTTCTGCAGTATGCCAATTTACTTTAGTTCTGGTTTATTGAGTCTTAATTTGGGGAAAGAATTTCTAGGTGAGAATCCAGGATAATTTGGCACTAGGTTATTTACTTCTCTGATCTATTCCTGCTCATAATTTGTAGAAGTGGTTTTCTTTACTAGAATAGGATCATTTTCATTATTTATATGCATCCCAGATTGTTCCAGGCACAGTGTAAATAGACTTCCAAGAATATCAATTGAAGGGAAAATAAATATGGAGTCACCACCTTAAATATTTCTCTTGTCACACTGAAGCTCTGGCCAAAGGAAAGTGCCTGTAAAAGTGGTTATATCATTTGTTATTTCCCTTTGACTCACAGCTATGAAGAGAAACCTTCCAATGTGACTAAGATGTCATGAAATAAAGTTTAGAAAGTTATTTGTTTAAAACACTAACTGGGGCACCTGGGTGGCTCAGTGGGTTAAAGCCTCTGCCTTCGGCTCAGGTCATGATCTCAGGGTCCTGGGATCGAGTTCCGCATCGGGCTCCCTGCTCAGTGGGGAGCCTGCTTCCTCCTCTCTCTCTCTCTCTGCCTACTTGTGATCTGCTCTCTCTCTCTCTGTGTCAAATAAATAAATAAAATCTTTAAAAAAATAAAATAAAACACTAACTGGACAGTAAGCTGAAGGCCATAAACACAGATACCTGAAGAACAAATTTGCTTTTTGAATTGGAAGCCAGCATCCAAATATACTGGGCCCTCTGAAGCATCTCTATTATTTACACAGTAATCTGATTTGGGAGCCTCCTTGCTTTTCTCTTTTCCATTGATTTAGTCACCTACTGGCAACCTCATGAGCTCCATAAGGGGGTCAGAAACCTGCTCCCCCAACTCCCAGTGAAGCAATTTGTGCTGAAATCACAGAGAATCAAGATGGAAAGACTTTTTGGTGCAGCCAGTGTACACCCAGGGAACTGGGGGAGCAGATTGTTCACCATGATGTACTTTCTAGTCCTCTGTGCAACCTGGGCTCATATTCCCCCTGGGAGGCTGGTTGAATCACCTTCTTGGAAAGAGTCATCATTTTGATAGACTTTCCTGCCAGGAAGTTTTATTTTCAACCAATATTTTGCTTTCTTCATTTTCTGGTTAAGTTTCCTTGGATTATTCTTTGTGGCCTGGGGAAAAATGCTGATATCCTTAATGGTCATCCCTTCTAGATAGATCTGAATTTAAATTTGGCATCATTTTGGCTCTTCTTATGCTCCAAACTACTGGCATGCATTTTCTATGTAAAATGTTTTCTTGTTCGTTTGGGACTTGAGTGTTGTTCTCTTGGTAATAAATTTCATTAGTCTTTTAAATGAAATCCAAGATTTCTTAAACTTGGTATTGCTGAAGCTATATGGGGTTATGTTTTGGCTATTTCCTTAATGAGACGGACTTTGCAATAACAGACCCTGTGACAACTTGATTGCTTTGTCGCATGCTAAATATCCCTTCTTACTTCCTGGACATTTCCATTAATATTTATGATAATAATGAATTATCAATATTAATCATTACAGTTATTAATAACTAATGATTAAGGATTCCAGATTTGCCTTCCATTTAAAATGTTTTATTCCTCAGGCAAACCATAATAAGTTGATTAGTTTTCACTATCCACACATTCTCAGGATAATGAGTCTGAATCACATTGGAAAAAGATCCATTATTTTTAGGCAAAAAAAGGAAGTTTAGAGAGCAGAGCAGCTAACCTATAGAGAGCTCACACTATGTGCCAAAACCAGGAAACTGAGGGAATAATTTCTTGGTAGCACCAAGAAACGGAGGATTCAGTGATAAGACAGATAGTATCTCATATCATTTCATCTTCTTAATAATTCAAGCTGGTTATTATTATCAACTTTCTCTCCATTCTTTCCATTTTATAAGTGATGACATTGAGCCATGTGTATAAGACCACCCAGTCAAAGAGGTTAGATTGGATCCTCAATCGGCCTTACTTCATGCAGAGCTTTGTTATACCACATGGAGCTCTCTCTTCACT
Organism: Ailurus styani; assembly: GCA_002007465.1. Classification (NCBI taxonomy): domain Eukaryota; kingdom Metazoa; phylum Chordata; class Mammalia; order Carnivora; family Ailuridae; genus Ailurus; species Ailurus styani. The sequence goes on along the minus strand of LNAC01000371.1, from coordinate 815,951 downwards.
TCCAGGTCAGGAAAGCTGGAATGGGATATGTCTCCAACCTTCCCTGGGTGCCACATATTTGTGCATGCGAAAATTTCCTTAATCTCCCACATACTTCCATATATTTAGAGGTCTCCCAAGCAATCCTTGCACCTAGCTATATGCTGCTCCCAGGTCCCTGGCCATTTTGTCTTTCCTCCTGAATTTCAGACTTAGTCACAAAGGTAACACCAAAGGTTTTCAGGAGAACCATACCAAGATTTGGGAGTGATATATTAAAGATAAACTGTGGCTTATACTTTCTGCTAGGATGATCCAGAGGACCCACTTCTACTAGCTCAAGCAGAGATATGAAATAGATACCATGGCATAATCTAACAAGTGCTTGTCAGTGAATCAGAATCTCTGGATTCTCCATCTGGAGTGTGTGACCAGGGAAAGTTTCTCTACCACTTTTGGTCTCAGATGAGGTGCTTTGATTATATTATCAATAATCATAGGCCTTCTCCTGAATAACTATCTGTCCTTGTGTTCTTAGATCTGTATCCATAATGCAGGAAATGTAATCAGAAAATTTTATCGAGGCCAATGGATTTGCTAACTAAAGGGAAGGAGAGGGAAAAAAAAGTAAAACAGAAATGGGCATGGAGGAATAGACTTTAATATTTGGCACGACACTAAAAAGAATATCTTCTTTCCATTTTCCTAGAGCTTTGCAGGTACAGCTCCCACCCACAGTACTTGAAGAAACAGCTCTAATTCTTTTAGCAACTCTAGGCCTGGTAACCAAGGAAGAAATACAAGGAAAGGGTCTTGTTATCCCTCTTTTGTCCTGAGTAAGAACAGCTTTTGAGATAAAAACACTTTGTGTGTGTGTGTGTGTGTGTGTGTGTGTGTGTGTGTGCTATCTTTGTCGATTTTGTTATTTTGTTACTCAGTTATTGTATGCTTTTTATCATAAAAGCCATCAGGGAGATTTTTGTGGGTTTTGTTAAAACATGGAACTAGTTGTAATTTAAACTCAAATAAAATCTCTCAAAATTGAAAAAAAAAAAATTTGCCATCTTAACCATTTTTACGTAATAGGTCAACCATACCCACAATGCCATGCAACCACCATCACCTTCCGTCCCCACAATTAACTTTTCATCTGGCAAAACTGAAACTCCATTAAACACTCACCTCTCATTCCTCCTCTGCCATCTTGAAGCCGAAGGGATTTAGAGCCCAGGCAATCTGAGAGTGGCTCCTTTTTAGCTTTGTGACCCCACAACCTTGCCAAACCTTGGTTTTCTCTTCTATTCCGTTCACCTGTGGGGTTGCTGGGAACTCAAGGAGCTGTAGTAGGCGCTTTCCTGAATCCTAATATTCTTTACACACAGAGTCTGTAGAAGCAGAAAGGCATATTCAGCTGTGCGCAGTGTTGGAAATGAACCAAACTAAAGGTCCTGTCTAATAGAATCTAAATTTCACTGTCAAGCAGGTCACAGCTTACTGAGTATCAGTTCTAGCCCTCTTGATGCAGAGATTTCAGACACTAATGGATGGGTCGATTTAATGATTTTTTTTTCCAGGATGGTAAATCAATGTTCAGAGAAGATTAATACATTTTTAAAAAAGATTTTATTTATTTCTCTGACAGAGAGAGACACAGTGAGAGAGGGAACACAAGCAGGGGGAGCGGGAGAGGGAGAAGCAGGCTTCCCGCCAAGCAGGGAGCCCGATGCGGGGCTTGATCCCAGGACCCTGGGATCATGACCTGAGCTGAAGGCAGACGAGGATGACTGAGCCACCCAGGCACCCCGAAGATTAATACATTGACCACGACCATACAACTACTGATGAGCCCTGCCAGGATTAAAACCCAGATTGGCCTATCATCGAGCTGATGATCTCCCCATGACCCCGAGTTGCCTGAGCATTCACCAGACACTGAGTGTGGGGACAGTGGACCTAGAAAACTCAGTCCTTCTCCTCGATTTCCTCACAATTTTATAAAGAAGACAAATTACAGATACTTAATGCAAACCAAGGAAGAGAGCAAAATGTACCATCAGATGTTTCACTGCCTAATCTCAACAAGTGTGCCATCCATGAGAATTTAAGGAAGAAAAATACCTTGTGTGCTATGCAGAACTGACAAAGCCTTTTATAAGTAGTGACACAATTGAGTTTGCCTTTGGAGAAAATGTACAGTTTGGAGAAAAAAAGATAATCTAGTTAAGGAGAAATCAAAGAGCATAAGAGCTCATAATAATTCTGCTGTAATATTAAGGAATGTGTTCTGAGTCAACAACAAAGCTAGAGTAGAACCCATGGTTCTTAACGCTAATCAGGTTTTAATCTAGGTAAGGAAAGAAAAAATGGTCTTTAAGAAACAATTCAAGACCCCATTACATCACTGAGTGTATTTCTTGGATGAAAGAAGTCCATTACTTAGTTGCACCATTCTGAAGAAAAGGCAGTTCTGATCCTAGAACAACCTTCTAAATGTAACTATGGCAATAATAAATCCTCTCCAAGATGGATGACCCATTTCCCCCTTTCCTACCTCTATCCTTCCACCACAGCCACTTGGAAGACACTTTGAGTTTCAAATAAGGAAGGGCTTTGAAAATGTCTCTTTGGTTCACTGAACTAAAGATGAACAGACACTTCTCCAAAGAAGACATACAAATGGCCAACAGACACATGAAGAAATGTTCATCATCACTAGCCATCAGGGAAATGCAAATCAAAACCACATCGAGATACCATCTTACACCAGTTAGAATGGCCAAAATCAACAAGACAGGAAACAACAAGTGTTGGAAAGGATGTGGAGGAAGGGGAACCCTCTTTCACTATTGGTGGGAAAGCAAGTTGGTACAGCCACTTTGGAAAACAGTGTAGAGATTCCTCAAAAAACTAAAAATAGAGCTACCTTATGACCCTGTAATTGCACTACTGGGTATTTACCCCAAAGATACAGATGTAGGGAAAAGAAGTACCCCAATGTTCATAGCAGCAATCCACAATTGCCAAACTGTGGAAAGAGCTGAGATGCCCTTCATCAGACGAATGGATAAAGAAGATGTGATCCATATAGACAATGGAATATTACTCAGCCATCAGAAAGGATGAATACCCAACTTTTGTATCAACATGGATGGGTCTGGAGGAGATTATGCTGAGTGAAATAAGTGAAGCCAAGAAAGTCAATTATCCTATGGTTTCACTTACTTGTGGAACATAAAGAATAAAGTGGAAGACTCTAGGGGAAGGAAAGGAAAAGTGAATTGGGGTACATCGGAAGGGGAGATGAACCACGAGAGACTGTGGACTCTGAGAAACAAGCTGAGGGTTATGGAGGGGAGAGGGGAGGGGGGATGGGTGAGCCTGGTGGTGGGTATTAAGGAGGACACGTATTGCATGGAGCACTGGGTGTGGTGCATAAACAATGAATCTTGGATCACTGAAAAAATAAAAATAAAAAAATAAAAAGCCCATGTTCTGCATAAGGAAAGGATGGTCAGAACTTGAGTGAGGTCTAGGGCAGGACCTGAAGATTTGGAGCCAGCAAGCTGCCGCGCAACCATATGGCAGAACTGGAAAGGATCATTTCCAGCGCCCCTTTAGTCAGTTTTCGTTGTTGTCGTTGTTGTTGTAGTCCTTTTACCTGTATGTCTTCCCAGTGTGGATCCTTCAGGAGAGTTGTGATGGCAGTGACTGCTCAATCAAGTGTCTGCTTCTCCAACAGTATTTCATATTCAACAACATTTGCTTGAGACAAAGAAAAACAAGCCACATCTACAACCTCAGTTGTGTTACATTCAGGCTATACATGTTTCAGGGAGCCAATGAATGAGGTTCGTTACTGAAAAAATTCATGATTGCCACATTTGGAAGAACATGGGACTGTGAAAGGTAGGTAGGTGGTAAGTTCAGAGGATGGTGATACCAGGCATGTTGGTTGCATACATTTTAGAACAAAAAGTAACAAGCAGCAAGTGAAATGCCTTTCCTTAAGGGATGCTCCAATGAGACTTGGTTGCAGAACCTGAGGGCTCAATGAAGACCTAATTGTATTACTACCTTCACACCTTTTAATATGGTTCTTATATTCCTTGATAAGAGAATGGCCTGATAGGCCCTATTTTCTCATTCACAAAGCAAAGCTTTCTTCAAGTTAATTTTGAAGCTAAATGGGTTTTTTTTTTTTAAAGATTTTATTTATTTCACAGAGGGAGAGAGGTCACAAGGAGGCAGAGAGGCAGGCAGAGAGAGAAGGGGAAGCAGGCTTCCTGCTGAGCAGAGAGCCCGATGCGGGCCTCGATCCCAGGACCCTGAGATCATGACCTGAG
>LNAC01000371.1:711458-810111 GCA_002007465.1 Ailurus styani | reverse complement strand
CGGCCAAAAATTTTAAAGAATGAAAGACACCTGACCTAAGTGAAGAAAGTAAGGCCTCAAGACATTTTAATATTTGTGGTTTTATAATGGTGAAATAATCCAAGACTATGGATATCTCCTTTGACTAAAAATTCTGGTCCATAAGATGAACAATTATTTTGCTGGTACTGATTCATTTCACTTAAACTACTTCATTATTTTTTAACAATAAAAAAAGCTTATAATAAGGGGTTTATAGAATTTCTTAGCCTTTTACAATATATCTGCAGTATTGCTCTTGGTGACTTTTGGTGACTGCTTTGATACAAAATATGTGGGATAGAAAAATCTAGTTACACAATAGCCAAACTATGGAAAGAACCTAGATGCCCATCAACAGATGAATGCATAAAGAAGATGTGGTATATATACATACAATGGAATACTATGCAGCTATCAAAAGAAATGAAATCTTGCCATTTGCAACGACGTGGATGGAACTAGAGGGTATTATGCTGAGCGAAATAAGTTAATCAGAGAAAGACAATTATCATATGATCTCTCTGATATGAGGAACTCGAGGGGTGGGGGGTCGTAGGGGGTAGGGAGGGAAGAATAATGAAACAAGAAAGGATGGGGAAGGAGACAAATCATAAGAGACTCCTAATCTCACAAAACAAACTGAGGGTTACTGGGGGGTGGGAGGGTAGGGATAGGGTGGATGGGTTATGTACATTGGGAAGGGTTTGTGCTTTGGTGAGTGCTGTGAAAGGTGTAAGCCTGGTGATTCACAGACCTGTACCCCTGGGGCAAATAAAAAAAATCTAGGCACACAAAAGGGAGAAAATACTTGAAATATTGTAGAGGAATTGCTTCTCATAGTGATTCTCCACAGTTGAACTTTTCAGTGGAAACTTCATGAGAGCAAAGAACTTGCCTGTTTTCTTTACTGTTGCACTTCCAAAGTCTGGCATGGTGCCTGGCTTATAGTAGGCAGTCAGTATATATTTGGTAAACACATACAGTCAGGAATGAATGATGATAATTATATATTTCATATTTATACTTTTTGTGGGTTTCACTATTCCTATTGGATCTAGAGTTGACCTGATTTCATCTTTACAAAAAAAAAAACCCAAAAACAAAACAAAACAACTTTCTAGTGTTTCAAAGTCATGGCCTTCCAGCTTAATGTACATTTCTTCAAATTATCAGAGTTACTTAACTGGTAAATTTCAACCTAGGACGCTCAGACTACACTTCTAAAACTGTTTCTCATGTAGAAAAAAATTCCACTGGAACACTATCAACTATAAATAGCATTTCCTGATATTTCTTCACCTTAAACTCTCTGGGCCAAATTAATTTGTGGGTCAGTGTGCCAAAACTCACTATAAGATCCCCACTTACAAATACTTATACAGAGTATGTCTTCTACTATCCCAGAAAATGGGGCATCTAGTAAGAATGGCCTTTCAGAAAAATAAAACAGGAACTGTGTTCTTTATCTTAACATTGTTCTTTAATGACTTTTAGCCACTTAAAAATAACCTTTATCATTCCTACACCTCCTTTCCTTATAAAGAGATGAAGAAGAGAAGCAATGACTTCTAAGGAGAAAATTTTGTTTTACCATCTAAACTTAAGGAACCCCATACAGACAATGGATACTTTTAGTGGTCCCTGCAGGTAAAAGGATCTGATCTATTTTAAAAATAAAATTATTTTCACTGACAATTACTAGCCTAATTTTAACCAGTTTATAAGCAACAATCTTATGTAATTCATCATCTTGTTTAGTTTTCCTTGTTCACAATTTGCAAGATTTATCTAGAAAAACCTTATTACATTTAGAGAAGTGGCTTTCAAACTTTTTTGACTGAAAATCAGGGGAACGCACATTTAACTCATAGCCAAGTACATAAAAAACACACAAACTCAAAATGGGTTAAAGACCCAAATGCTAGACCTGCAACCATAAAAGTCCTAGAAGAGAACACAGGCAGTAATTTCTCTGACATCCATTGTAGCAACATGTTTCTAGACATGTCTCCTAAGGCAAGGGAAACAAAAACAAAAATAAACTATTAGGACTACATCAAAATAGATAGCTTTTGTACAGAGAAGGAAACAATCAACAAAACAGAAAAGGAAACTACTGAATAGAAGACAACATTGGCAAATGAAATATCTGATAAGGGATTAATATCCAAAATATATAAGGAATCCATACAACTCAACATCAAAAAGCACACAAACAATCTGATTAAAAAATGGGCAGAGGACCTGAATAGACATTTTTCCAAAGAAGACTTACAGACAGCCAATAGACACAAGAAAAGATGCTCAACACCACTAATCATCAGGGAAATGCAAATAAAAAAAAAACAACAATGAGATATCACCACACACCTGTCAGGAAGGCTAGAATCAAAAAGACAATAAATAATGAGCACTGACAAGGAAACAGAGTAAAGGGAGCCCTTATGTATGGTTGGTGAGAATATAAATTGGTGTGGCTACTGTGGAAAACAGTATAAGCGTTCCTCAAAAAATTAAAAGTAGAAATGCCATATCAACCAATAATTCCACTATTACATATTTACTTAAAGAAAACAAAAACACTAATTCAAAAAAAGATATATATATACCCCTGTTAATTGTAGCTTTACAACAGCTAAGATATGGAAGCAACTAAGTGTCCATCAATAGAGCAATAAGGAAAATGTGGTATATACACACACACATACAGACACATACATATAATTGAATGTTATGCAACCATAAAAAAGGATGAGATCTATGAGATCTTCCCATTTGTGACAACATGGATGGATATAGAGGGTATTATGCTAAGTGAAATAAGTCAAATAAAGACAAACACCCTGTGATTTCATTTATGTGTGGAACCTAAAAATTTAATGAAAAAACAAACAAAAAGAAGAATCAGACTTATAAATACAGAGAACAAGTCAATGCCTGCCAGAAGGAAGGAGGTGGGGGATGGGCAAAACAGGTGAAAGGAAGTAGGAGGTAAAGACTTCGAGGTATGGTATGAATAAGTCATGGGAATAAAAGGCACAGCATAGGGAATATAGTCAATGATACTGTAATAGCATTGTATGGTGACAGTAGCTACACTTGTGGTGAGCATAGCATAACATAAACTTGTTGAACCACTACACTGTACACCTGAAACTAATGTAACATTGCATGTTAACTAAACTCTAATAAAAAATAGTGAAAAAACCCCAAAAGTTTCTGAAACAACACATACCTTATTATATGAAAAGCATTTTTGTATTTTCTATTTTATTCTATTAACATATGACATTTTAATTATTTAAAAATATAGTCTTTAAGTTATTCTACTAAATTGGCCTATGATAACGCTAGTGAGTCATTAAAAGTACATTAGACTACAAAGTATACTACATATTAAATTCTAGTCGCTACAATATAAAAGTAGTTATTTTATGTACAGACTTTACTGATATATATTACAAAAATTAGTAATACATTAGAATATTTCCATCCTATAAAAGAATATAGCATTACATAATGCTCATAAGCAAAATATGTAATGAGAAATATGTCTTTAATTTTCAGTTGTTTCTGTGGTAGATTTTCCAATATGACCATAACATGTCTCATTCTGCATGTTTTTCTTACACTTTAACACTGACACTTCCTTCTATTATGATATGAGGTCTCTGATCCCTTTGAGTCTGTGTAGGCCTATGTCCATGGTGAGAATGATACTACAAGACTAAGTCATATCAGGCAAAACAATTTCTTCCTAGAATCTCATTCTAAGAATCCAGTCACCCGTCTCTAAAGAGGAAGAAACATGACGTGGAACATCCACAGATGAGTGTGCTGAGTGACAGCCCCCAGTGAGGTCTGGCCAAAGCTGACATCAATGTCTACACCTGTGGGTGAGGGAGTTTCACATGACTGTAGTCTGTGCCTTTAAGTCTTTAAGTCTTTCTGGCTGAAAGCTCAGACATTGCCAAGGAGAGAGATAAGCCATCTGTATTGCTCCTTTTCCAAATTGCTGACCCATGGGATAGATGAGCATAATAAAATTAGTTTTGTTTTTACATGATTGTTTGGTTTTGTTATGCAGCAATAACATCAGTAACAACTTCCAGTTCTAATCTATTTTCAAGATATTACAAGTTGACAGTCTTTCTGAAAAAAAAAACACATACTATTGAAGTATGTAAAGAATTACCATTTTGAACCAAAGTTTAGGACTAGACTATAGATACTCTAAGTCTCACTAACTATAAAATATTTCTTCCCAAATATTGTTGAATTTGCATATTTGAATTACCTAGTTATCTTTGGAAGGACTTTCTGACTTTCCTGGAATAATGGAACTATAGAGACAATAGGGTGCATATAATGCGTGGTGAAAGATTTAATATATAGCCAAGTTTACTGCCAGAAATAAAATGTTTGTGTTCCTAGCATGAACATCTAGGAAGAACAATTGGTTAATTAAAAAAATCAAACTGTGTCTACATACACTTTGAAGCATAATCATTATTAATTTAATAACAGCCCAGGTTTGACTCTATGAGGGCTTAGATTGTGTTCATCTTATTTGCAGCTACATGCTTAGTAACTAGCATAATAAATATTTATCAGTGAATGAGGACAATGCAGCCTGAAGCAATCCATAAACGACTCCTCCCTCTCCCTCAACACTGTCTTGTTCCTATATAAAAAAAGTTTAACATGGATGAAAGCTTAATTATAAAAATTAAAGTGCCTAATCATTATTATAAGTGATTCTAAAGAAATCAGTGTATCTTCTTTAAAAGTAAATAGGTTTCCTGATCTATTGCTGTATAAGGACTTAATTTTTCAGATTACTAAATTTATATCACTTTATATACTAGATTCATATCACTTTATATACTAGATTTATTATCACTTTGCTTAGTCTTTTCCCTCTCTATAAAGAATAATCTATAAGCATATGTATCACTTTGGCATCTAAATGTCCACAAGAAAATAGTCATATCTTAATCCTTGTGATACTAGCATTTAAACAAAACACTGCCACTTTATTTTTAAAAGATCATAAATTTGAAAGTAATTTTGTGTACCTTGATTCATAAGTATAAACATTTTTAGAATATATAGAAATCAGAAAGTATCATATTTCATTATTCGTTTCTTCATGGTGTCTGGTGTTTTCAACTCTTAATTCCTACTATGCAAATATATTGTACTTTTTCTTTATGTTGCAGAATATTTTTGAATATGATGGGAAATATGAAAACACAAGATGTTGCATTACAGAAATACTCTATTTAAAGCATCTTTGTGGATTTAAACACTGTACTCACTGTACAGTTTGTGTGTTAAAAAATCTGTTTATAGGAACTGAACAAGGCTATTTTAACAACCATGTTTCCTTTTCTTTACTGTAAGTCTTTGAGATGCCCAGCATTCAGTATCAAACGATTTTTGAAAAGGGATATGTCTACCTGACACCAAGCAGTTTGTTTTTTGAATTAATTATCTGGACAATTCAATAGCAAAGCAATTATTTCAATAAGAACATACCAGACCAGCTTGTTTAGCTCCTGATCTCTTTGGCCGGGGAGTTAAGGGGAGGGAAGAGATGAGAAGAAAGCTTGAAAAGAACTCAGACAACTAAACCATGGCTGTTGATTAAATAACTGCTTTAAATGATTGGAGTCAAACTGATGTGCCAGCTTCAACAGAGTTTAAAATAAATTTTAGAGGTCAGCCCTTTAAGCATTACATGTTCAGATGTACCCTGACCTGATGTAGTCATAACTTGCTTGGTATTGTTAAATAGAGTAAACAGCATCAAACACTTTTAGTTAATATAGGGTTAGTGAGAAATAATCTTTAAAAGTACACAGCAATGGGGTGCCCAGGTGGCTCAGATGGTTAAGCATCTGCCTTGGGCTCAGGTCGTGATCCTGGGGTCCTGGGATGGAGCCTATATTGGGCTCCCAGTTCAGCGGGGAGTTTGCTTCTCCCCCTCCTTCTGCCTCCCCCCACCCTACTCATGCTCTCTCTGTAGCTCAGTCTCAAATGAATAAAAAAAAAATCTTTGAAAAAAAATGTTACAACATGGATGGTCCATATCTATGAGGAAGTAAATAATGGAATGTTGCTATGTTTCTAAATATCAAGGAGAGGAGGGGGCAGGTGAGGGGGAGAGATGGAAGAAAGCACTTTGAAAAGCTTCCATCCCAGAAAGAAAGTTTTCACTTCTCCCTAGACTGGAGAGAGCAGCAATTTTAAAGAACTACATGGCTAGGATTGGCAGTTGACACAGCATAATGTGGTTATAGGAGCAATTTTTTCAAATGATAGTCTCAATAGATTAACACTTCAGCCTCCTCTATATTTAAGTCCTTGCAGGTAGATAGCTCCCAATTTACTAAAATTGACATTCCTATATTTCACCTGTAAGAACTCTGAGACAATTAAAACATACTTCCAGAAAAAGAGAACCATGTTACCTCTCGTATCTTCTGACTGTGAAGTAAAATTCATACTGTTACAGCCATGTATATACATATCTACATCTATATCTCTCTGGAAATATGATAAAGAAGTAGGTAGATAGATGGGTATCTCTGAGCTTAGATAATAAAAACATATTAATAATGAAGATTCTTTAGACTATAAATGCAAAAAAATATTCCAGCTCATAAATGTGTTCCTTGTGAAATGTGAATGTTTACCTCAGCCACAACGAAACTATATGTACATATTTCTTCAGATTCACTTTAATATAGTGTAAGGAAATTCTACTTACTCCAAATCAACTATCTCAAGGCAGCTTGGTTGTATAATTTTATTGCTTCAGGGGCACTACCAGTCCCATATGGGCTACCAAGAAATCAAATTTAAATATCATACCAAACCTAAAAAAATATGATATTCTTTTGATTGATACATGCATCTTATATCATCAAATAACATAAATATATTTTTCAAACTCTGGTTTAGAAAAACACATGAGGGCTTCTTTTGTTCTGTTTATGATTATAATGAATTAATACAAAATGATTCTACTTCAAAGAGAATAAATTATTCTCCAGATTTCCCAATTGTTAACAATGCAGGGATCCATTTTATAATAACCAAGACTGGCATTCATAGACCTAGCTCTTTACAACTCTTACTTTTTCACATAGGCATTATTTGACAACTTGAGCTTTCTTTATGCACCCTGAATTAGAACTGGGGTTTCCACAGATTGACTCACAAATGAACACTTGATACTATTACATGTGGGTGCTGTTTTTCTGGCCAACGAAACAATTTGATCAGCATCACCATATTTAGTTATGGTGTCTGTAATCATTCAAATACTTGATTCATGCTTTTCCCTTAAAAAATAAATGAAAAGGAAGAATAAAGATTGAGGTTAGTCATAAACGAGTAAGTTTCCTTAGCTTATCAAAATCGGCACAAGGGTGAAAATCATTAGGTTTCCAGAAAAAGGTGATTATTTAGCCTCAAATTCTCATTGCACTCAAGCTGGCTGACATTTGAGGTGTTTAATTTTGGAGACAGAAGAACAAATGATAGCACATGTATGAAAAGTTGCTCCTAAAAGTTGAAACCAAGGAGGGATTCTATGAGTCTATATTTTAATCCTATGTACATAGAAATTCTCTAATAATGTGCAAGTCTTTTGTCTATTTGACTTTGCCACATGCTTTTGAGGCATGGAAATCATAGAAGCTGCCAGTTTCTCAATATATCTGTTCTTAATCTAATATGAGCAATATAGACAGCATGGACTTTAAAGTCAGGAAAAATTTGGTTGCAAATACTGACTCCTCTACTCATATGCAACCTCAGCCCTCCTAGAGAGTGTCTTAGTGCCACCTTTTCAAGGAGTTGTGGGGATTAAAGGAACATTTTAAAGTGGCTTATGTGGTGCTTATTTATGGGTCAAACCAACATTCTCTTTGGACTTCAGACTGTGTTCTATCATGAATAGAATATCTCCCCCTTCTTTTCTGCTTCTCTCAATATTACCCATTTTGAAGAGTTTCAGGATCACCCCCTCTCATTTTTAAATCTCATCTCAGAACATACACACATATGCACACACACACCTCTCATATATGCATATACATATATACATATAAATGTATATTTCTGTTATTTATTTGTTCCTAGCTCTATTGAGGTATAATTGACTTATAACATTGTCTAACTTAAAGGTGTACATGTATTGATTTGCTACATTTCCATATCATGAAATAATTACCACCACAGGGTAAAGTAACATCTGTATCATGTCACATAATTACCATTTCTTTTTTATGGTGAGGGCATTTAAAATCTACTCTCTTCGCAACTTTCAAGTATATAATACAGCATTGCTAGTTATAATCACTACACTATACATTAGATCCTCAAAACTTATTCATCTGTAACTAGAGAATGGGAGAATGTACTATAACCATATATATGACCTTGAACACAATGGCCTTGATTCTTAAATTGGGTCATACAATTTACCCTCAAATAACAGAGGTATGAACTGCATGGTCCACTTATATGTAGACTTTTTTCAATAAATATAGTGGTATAAATGTATTTTCTCAACATTTTTCTACCTTATTTTATTATAAGAATACAATATATAATACATATAATATACAAAATATGTGTTAACCGACTGTATATGTTATCGGTAAGGCTTTAGGTCAACAGTAAGCTATTAGTAGTTCTGTTTTGAAGGAGTTAAAAGTTACATGTGGATTTTTGACTGCAACAGTGGCCTGTACCCCATCCCAGTGTTATTCAAGGCCACTTGTATTTTAAAAATTTTATAGTTGTGCCTCTTATAACTCTGTCTATATACTCACCTTGAGTCTCTCTTATAAACTCTTATTTTATGGTTGAATTATCTTTGAAAGTTATATCTTTACAGAATTTATCTTACCAAAAAGATTGTTAGTTCTTTGAGAGTAGAGATTGTGTCTTAGCCAAATGACTTATTTTAGGCACATCGGCTGACTAATCCAGCATTAAACATGGAGGTAAAAGACTGAAGAGAGCTTTTAGGGACCAAAGGACTTGTTTTGGGAGGCATAGGAAAGGTGTTCTCTGTACACAGATTATTATTCACCCAATACTGGTGATGTGGCTAGACAGGCAATGTGTTTATTATTGAGAAACTCTCAGAATGTGCCATTATCATAGGTATAGTTTCTCCCCAGTCTAGAGATGAGCCTGAATAACTCTGGAGAAAGAAAAGGAGGGCTGAAAGTCTGACTTGACTAATTCAGTGAAGAAAATTACAGTTAAGAAAACCCTTTTCAAAAATACTGAATTTTCCGGTTATTTATCCGCACAGCCAGTATTCACAGGAGGCACAGCTAGAAGTCCATTTCACCTGTATCATCCAGGGCAGCTGGGCAAGCAGGCAGGGACATGAGTTTAGATCCGATTTTCAAATGACTCAGCCCCAGCCTCAGCCTTGGCTTTCATGGAGATGCTCGAGTGACTCATTTTTCTGGCACTGTCTTTGTTAACTCCTGGGATCAGAAGAAATGTCCTGTTTACATAGCCTCACATATGGCTGCTCACTCAGTTTTTCATTTGGAAGGAGTGGGGAGATATTTGCCTCCATCTTTGCAACTGTTTGGTGGTTTTCATTGACGACAAAAATGATTTCATTATGCTCCCCCTCTCACTCTTTGTCTTACCTTCTCCTTGCCAACTGAGAGAAGCGGACCCTTCCCCCATCGCTTTTCCTGTTATCTCTCAGGGTAATTTTTTATTCTCTTCAAAGAAAGTGTTGAAGGCCTGGATTGTTTGCATTGGTTCCTATAGCCTATTTTTAATATACAATCTTTTCCTAATATACAGGAGTGGATTCTAACAGAATTTTCAATTCTTCCGGTCTGAATAGCATCATTGTTTTTTTTAGAAATGATTCTTAGGCTTTAATTCAGATGTCATAAACTTTAGACCTCTACTAAAGTAATATTCACTCTGGGAATGAGTAATCGGCTGGCAGCATGGGGGTCTCTAAGGACAACATCATCAAAGATCTAGTCAGAAAATAATTAGGATCCCTCCCCCGCCCCACCCCCAACAACCTGCTCTCCCTAAAGCATTCTGATTTTGCAGTCCCTTGCCCCCACATACGCCCTAACAGAACGAAAATGACAAGCAGGAAAGTACTCAGAGGCCCACCCACCTATAGCTAAATGCCTCTGATCACTCCAGCTCAGTCTCATCTAACAGTGGTCTTTGGGGACTTGGTCCCTATTGGTCCCTATATGGGCCCCTGTTGCAGTGTTTCCAAGGTAAAGGAAAGCTTTTTCCCTGATGCTTTAGACAAGCTGTCTTGATTCAGCAGGAGAAATCTGAAAATTGTGATGTTTGCGCACTTCCTAATCCATTATTCAAATCTATAGACACTCCTAGCATTTAGAGAGCAGCCTCCTCCCTGCACCCTCTGGAGAGAATCACTTGCTCAAATGACTGATACGAGAATCAATCCCTTCACTCTTTTTAAAACATGTCATTTTTTCCCCCTTCTGGCTTCCTTTGCATTCTGATGGTTGCCAACTGCAGTGAGTTAAAGATATAACTTAAATAGCATGATGTGTTTGTGTCTATGGAATACCTTGACATTCTAAAATCCACTCCCCCACACCCCACCACAACCACCAATGGCCCTTTCATTAAAACCCATACTGTTATGTTCTATCAGAATGAGAGAGTGCAAGTGTTAATGACAAACTGGTTTTAGCATTACAATCTGAGGAATAAAGCTACAAATGTGTGATCACACAACTCTAAACAACCCTGCATTGTAAAAGGAAAAGCACATTATTTATAAAAATGAGGTTTCTGCTTATATTAGTCTTCTCTGAATAGAGCTCATGGCGGATAGTAATGGTCAAGCGTGATGTCACTGTTGCAGTATGCACATGTAGATAAATCACACACACCTGCACGCCCACATACACGCACACAGATTTGGCAATTGCTGCAATGAGGGCTGGTGTACTTTCAAAGGGTTAAACGATGAAAAAAGAAAGGGAGGAAAACACAGTTAACACTCTTCCTAGCCACAGAAAATACTACCTGCTAACTAATGTGAAATCGGGTGGGTTTATTTAGTATGAATCTAGAGCACACCATCTCCGTCTCTCTCCAGATCAGCTTCCACAATGGAAGCTGGAAGAACTCATGTTAGAGTACACATGGGAAAGACCTCCTGTTTAAGAGCCTCAAGCTTTGTTTTGACTCGGTTCTCTTCCCGTTAATCCTAGTCCCTTTTTCCTGACCACTCCTCTCACTAGAAAAATTATACTTTTCTAAATAAATAAGAGTTAAATGATAGTGCCTTTTCAGGCCTGCTGGTGCTTCTTATAGGATTCATTTTTATTTATATTTTCATTAGGGTGACCAGCTTTGGCTTGAGGACGAGTACTGCCTTCTCAGCTAATAATATTATTTCCTTTTATCCTTTGCGGCTACTGTCTTCAGTTGAAATAATAAAATATCTTGCTTTTACACCACTGACAGATACTACTCTGAGGTGGTCATGCAGGGTACATGTTTCCCCTAGTTCTGGGCAACTCCCAAGGGCAAGGAAAAGCTTATATGTAATATTTATTTCCTCAGTACAGAGAGTTCAGTAGTTTTCTCTGCATTTCACACACGAGACTTTGTTGAAATGAAACAATCCTATTTTCTTAAGAGGAAAATGAAGGCAGTGATTATATTTGAATGTTGTAATTATATCCATTTGATAAAAGGGCTCCCTTGCAGTGACCTAGAGAAAAGTGAAATGTAAATGTAAATGCTGCCTGGTAAAATTAAAATAGGTATTGTGAGAACATGTAAAGTGAGGATGTATAAGTGCAAAAAACAGATGCATACAGTATTGTGTTTTATAACCCTCCATGCATAATGGTCAGGTTTTTGTTACTGTTTCTACTTTCCCCCAATATCAGCTGAATGTCAGTTTGTTTAGCTAAATACGTCTTGCTCATAAGCCTATGTGGATATATCGTTATTTCTGTGACTATTTTTTTAAGTCAGATAATTTACTGTATTCTTTTTTCTTTATTATTGTTTCATTCACTTGATAATTAGACCAACCTGATAAACTATAGAATTTTCTTTTTCTATCCCAATTTCTTACCACAGCATCATCCTTAGTGTATAATTGTGAGCCGGATTCTTATCTTACAAAGGTAATTTATACTAACCAAATATTTTTAAAAAATAAATACACCCTCCTCCACACACACACACACACACACACACTTCCCCAATTTGGCCACGCTATACTAGCTAAGTAGCTTAAAAGAAGAAAAAGTCATGGACATTGTCAAATTACTTAGCTAAGTTGTTCTAGCATCTTCATGTGACTATTTTCTTAGAAATTTTGTAAGAAAACCCCCTTTTCTCCACTGCTCCTGCCTTTCTAGGCATTTGGGGAGGGAGGTGTATTTCTTATTAATCATATTTTCCATACCAAAGTTTCATTTGTTTAAAGGAAAGAAAACCAGGATAGCAAAGACAAGGCCTTAGGGAAATTGACTACAAATACGAGTTGAAAATTTAAACAACCACTTTAGAAATCAGCTAAGCCTAACAATGGAATAGAAAATGGTCAGTCTCATATCCTGCTGATGGGAATGAAAACTGCATTTCTGAATAAAAATGAGGCACTACATTATTAGTATATTTGAACTTGTATATCCCTTGACTCAGCAATCCCTCCTCTAGGAATCAATCTTAAAGGGGAAATAAGGTTTTGGTACACAAAGATATAACTATAAGAATCTCATTGTGGTTTACTTCTTGAAATAATAAAACAATGAAAAGAAATTTAGTGTCCAGTCATAGAAAGTTATATAAATTGCAACAGTTCCATATCATGTAATATTACATAGCCTTTGAAAGTTATTTCATGAAAAATATGTGATGATATAGAAAGGTAAAAACTATGTCTTCTGTGAAGAAAAGTTTATAACATGATATTGTTTAATACAGTTTTATTAATATAAAAGATTACATTTTTATAAAGAATGTAATACTTTATATGTTATACTAATGGCTTTTTTTCAAAAACACCTGTATGGACAAAACTAAAAAAAATTTCTTGTTTAGCTGGATCTATATTTTTATATTTCTAAATAAAAAATTAATATCATAACCATAGTGAGAAAATGTAATTTTTTTTAAAAAAAGGACCAGTTGGGCATCAAAGTTTATAGATTGCATTTTTTAAGACATAATTATTTGTTAGTATAACATGTCACTTTTTTCTATAAGTATGCACATAATTATTTATACTGTTATACTATCATTTAGTTTCAGAATATATTAACATACATTTTAAAATTTAATTTTAAAATAAAGGAAGAAATGAAGATACAATGTCATTATTAATACATGACCTACTTAATTGAATATCATAGGTACTCCACAATTGTTACATATTATTTATGTATGTTTTTAAATAAAAAATAAACTTCTAAGTTCCTATCTTCTAAAAGAAGTAACTGCACAGGTGTCTAATTTCTTAGATCTATTTTCTTTTTACTCATGTAACTATATTTTTCAGTCATGGTTCCTGCTTTGCATCTCAAAGTCTTACCAGTTAGCATCCCAAGCAATGAGAAAATCATATGCAAAACATGAAATCTGATGGAGCCAACTGAATTAGGACAACCATATCCCATTTGGGGTGTTTAGGTTTATGGTTAATGTGGGGATATGGTGAGGGAGGAGGCAGAGGGAGGACCAGGAAGGGTGACATCATGTAGCTATCAGTAAGTCATGGGCCTTCTGAGCTTGGATCTTATTATGAAAGTAATGAGTTTTAAGCTTCAGGGTGATAAGATCATGTTGATGTTCTAAAAATATCATTTTTGCTACATCAAGGAGAATCCTTTGATGACTGGACTGAGAGAAACCTATGAGGTTATTAAACAAATATAGCTTAGAAATGATGGGACCCAGCAATTGCACTACTGGATATTTACCCCAAAGATGAAAATGTAGTGATCTGAAGGGGCACCTGCACTCCATTGTTTATAGCAGCAATGTCCACAATAGCCAAACTATGGAAAGACTCCAGCAGTCCATTGACAGATGAGTGGATAAAGAAGATGTGGTGTATATATGCATGTATTTAAGTATGTGTATCAATCAGGGTTCTCTAGAGATAACCTGTTCTAGAGAAATAGAACAAATAAGATATGTGTATCTGTGTGTGTGTGTTGGGGGGTGTATGTGTGGAAAAAGAGAGAATTTTAAGGAAATGTCTCACTCAGTTGTGGGGACCGGCCAATCTAAAATCCACAGGACAGTTTGGCAGGCATGAAACTCAGGCAGGATTTTTGTTATAGTCTCAAGGCAGAATTTCTTGTAATCTGGGAAACTAGATTCTGCTCTTAAGGCTTCAAATGACAGAATGAGAGCCAACCACATTATTGAGAGTAATATTTACTTATAGCCAACTGATTATAGATGTTAATCACTTTGAACACTACCTTACACTAACATCTAGACAAACAACCATCATAGTATATATAAATGTATGCAGAATTTATGTCTACTTTGTGGAAAGTAATATACTGTAGAGCATAATTTGAAAAGTACAGTTCAAACCCAATTGTACCTTGATTGCAAAAGTCAGTTAAAAAAGAAATCAGTTCTACCGGTTTGGGTCAAGACTTGCAGTAGAAAGTTTCTTAGTTTCCTTATTAACCTCAACACATTTTTCTCTACTTATATTCTCACTTGTCCTTCATTCATATCTCTTAGGATTCACATTTTCATTTCCCTCTAACTCTTTGTATATTTCTATAGAAATTGACAAGTCTAATTTTAAAAAAATGGTATATCATGAACTCTCTTATGATCAAGTAATTTTCTAAATGGCCAGCCTGAAATCATTAGCAAGCAGACCATTTTCTAGAAAAGATTTCCCATATTATAAATAGGTTAGGACTGATGAGTCTTTTCTGATGATCTCACATATTTTCCATTATTGTGTGAGCAGGGCCTAGAGGGACTGGATCAGGATATATTCAATGTTCCAGTTATCTACTACTGATAACAAACCACTCAATAACTTAGTGGTATAAAAATAATCCCAGTTTATTTTGCTCATGGACTGTGGTCCAGAATTCAGATTCAGCACAGCAGGATATTTTGTCTTTGCTCCACAGTGTCTGGCACATGGATTATAAAATCTAAGAGCTGAGGATGGTGGAGATGGCTATTGATTGGAATATTTGGGGCTGGAAGATGCATGTCCAATTTGGTTTGTTCACCCATATGTACACTCCCTTTGCTAGAATTACCCAAAGCTACCCTCAGCAGAGTAATCTGTTGCTAGAGCAAATATACATTCTGTCTTTATGTGGCTTGGGCTTTTCATGACATGAACACATGAACACCTAGAGAGGGAATATCCAGAAATAAGCATCCCAAGAGACAAAATCAGAAGCCGCATGACCTATGACAGCCTCAGAATTCATATGGCATCACCTCTACCAAACCTATCTATCAAATAGTCACAAGCCCATACAGGTTCAAGGGGATAGGGCATAGACCTCAGTCTTGATGGAAAGACAAAGAATTTAGATCTTCCAGTTTTTTTAAAATATTTTATTTGTTTGACAAAGAGAGAGGGAGGGAGAGAGCACACAAGCAAGGGGAGCAAGGAGAAGCAGGCTCTCTGCAGAGCAGGCAGCCCAACATGGGGCTGGATCCCAGGCCCCAGAATCATGACCTGAGCCAAAGGCCGATGCTTAACTGAATGAGCCATTCAGGTGCCCCAGATCCACCAGTTTTGATCCAAGGTGGTGACATAAGAAGAACCTGAACTCAGTTCCTCCACAAACAACAAAACCAATACCTATTTATAGAGTATATCCTCCTAAAGAAAAACTGAGGGCTGATGAACAGTTCCACACAACAAAAGATAAAGAGACCTCATAGAGAATAAAAGAGAGATAGAGACATGGGAACAAAGGGAATCCCCACCCCCTATGCCCCCTATGCTGTGAACTGCACTGGGGAGAGACAGCACCAAGGGGCCTTGAGCAGATTTCTCTGTCCTGGGGCACAGAAAAAAAAAATCTATGGTTTATAGGACAACTAGAATATAAAGGAACCAGTCCTAGAACTTTGCCAAATAGCAGGAAAGCTACTGGCACTCTCTCCCTGGGTCTGGAGGGGCTGGCAAGTTCCATGCTATGTTTTCCCTCCACCTTGTTAATACAGATGGGAGTAGGTATGAGCACCATAGGTGGCCTGATAC
The DNA here is from genome assembly GCA_002007465.1 of Ailurus styani. Taxonomy (NCBI): domain Eukaryota; kingdom Metazoa; phylum Chordata; class Mammalia; order Carnivora; family Ailuridae; genus Ailurus; species Ailurus styani. Next base: position 793,799 of record LNAC01000371.1, on the reverse strand, counting down.
CTCATGGAGCCCTGTGCACCAAGCCCATACCAGCCACAGATGCCCTGAGGGACAGAAAAAAAAATGGTTTAAAAGAGCACCTAGAATATAAAGGAACCAGCTCTAGAACTCAGCCAAACAACCTGGGAGCTGCTGGAATACTGTGTCAGAGAGCCTGGTGCGTGCCATGTTTTTTAATCCCCCTCCATCTTGACAGTGCAGACAGGAGCAGCGTCCAGTCACCCTACCCAGTCTGCTGCCTCAGAGAGCTCCAGGCCTCTATCTGGCATCAGCCCAAGCTGTCCCACCAAGGCAACTCAGTGCAGTGCACATGGAGGCACCACTGTTCAAGGTTCTCTACAGTTCTAGCTATCTTACCAAAGTGACACAGGCACAATAGCACCCTGTGACACCGGCACAATAGCACCCTGTGACACCATGCCTATAAAAGCCACAGCTTCAGCCAGCTAGCCAGCCAAAGTTACTAGGCACGCACAGTCTAAACAGAAGACAAACATACACAGGACAAGATCATTCTTTCAAATTTTTTCTTGACTAAAGATAGAGAATTTTAAAAGCAGCAAGAGAGAAGCAATGAGTTACATACAAAGGAAACCCCTAAAACAATATTTACTAACTTTTCAGCAGAAACTTTGCAGGCTAGAAGAAACTGGCATGATATATTCAAAGTGCCGAAAAGGAAAACCTACAACAAAGAATATTTTACCTGGAAAGGTTATTATTCAGAATTGAAGAAGAGATAAAGAGTTTCCCAGACAAACTAGTTCCAGAAATTCATTACCACTAAACCAGTCTATAAGAAAGGCTAAAGGAACTTTTTTAAGTGAACAAGAAAAAGCCATTATTAGAAGAAAATTACAAAAGAAAGAAATGTCTTGAGTAAAAACACAGTAAAGGTAATTCACTCATAGATAATTCACTCGTAAAGCTAGTATAAAGTTTAAAAGACAAAAGAAGTAAAGTCAATTAGATCTTAAAAACTAGTTAAAGAGTGTCAAAAATTTTAAAAAATGTAATTTATAACAAAAAATACATACAACATGGAAGAAAAGTAAAAATAAAATTTTTTAAAGAATATGTTTAAATTTAACTGACCATCAACTTAATATAGACTGTTACATACATAGTATGTTATATTGAACCTTATAGTTCCCACAAACCAAAAACCTACAAAGATAAAGAAAAAATAAAGGGAAAGAAAGCCAAGCATTAACAGTACAGATGTTATTAATCAGTACAGATGTTATTCATCACGAGGTGAGAGAGCAAGGGAAGAAAGCAACAGACTACAAAAAAAAAAACCCCAGAAAATTAAGAAAGGCACAAAAAATACATACCCTATCAATAATTACTTTCAATGTAAATGGTCTAAATGCTTCAATAATGGACAGACAACAAGACTCATCTATATGCTTCCTGTAAAACATGCACTTCAGACCTAAAGACATGTGCAAATTGAAAGTGAAGAAGTGGATATGGATTTTTCACTGAAATGGAAGAAAAAAATGGTGGAGTAGGGATATCATAAATACAGAGGATAGACTGGTTGTACCCACAGGGCATGGGTTGGGGCAATGGGTAAAATGGTGAAGGCAAGTGGGAGATACAGGTTTCCAGTTTGGGAATGAATAAGTCATAAGTTTAAGAGGTACAGAATAGGGAATATAGATAGTCGATGATATTGTAACAGCACTGTATGGTGACAAATGGTAGCTACTACATGTGTGGTGAGCCTAGCATAACATACAGACTTGTCCAATCACTAGGTTGTACATCTGAAATTAATATAACATTGTATGTTAACTATACATTGATAATAATAAATTAATTTGGATCCATGATTTAAAACTTCCACCTGTTTTCAGTCACATCAAGTTCAAGATCAGATTACAGGTTAATTAAGGTGAGTGAATTTACAGGGGAAGAAGATTGCTGGAGGCTGAAAAATATGCCGATCCATTTAGTAAAAGGATTAGAAGGATTTTTTTCATTTCTAATGTCTCCCTATAAATATCTTGCCTACTGAATTTTTAGATATTTTGGAGGAAAAAATAATACAGTGTTCCCAATGCATCCAAAAACCCTAAGCAATTTTCCCAAATAATACTAAAACACTCTTAAACACTAGGGATTCAGCATAAAGTACATTTACAAGGCCAATTATAAAATTATTTAATATTTAATTAAATCTGTTATATAAGGAATTAAGAGATGTTTAAATAAACAATGAAATAAAATAAAAGGTATGAAAAGGATTACGGAAATTGGAACTGGTTGGTAGTGTCCTTAGATCTGGCAAAAGGAAACATTTGGGAGCCAAGAAGAGTTAAATCTTAAGAGAAAAGGTGGGGAAAATGATAGCAATAATGAAAACATGTTAAACAACAGAGCAGGAGATGATACCCAATGGGAATCAACAACTCTGTTATGACTGCAGAGGACTCAACATCCTCCTGTATGAACTTGAGGGCAACTGAAATATTTTTTCTACTGTGACCATGTGTATCTGTTAAAGCTGATCTTCATTTCAAATAGTAAACATTGAATAAAAACTTGCAACCACTTGTAATGACTTCTTAAGAAATATCGAGTTTTATTTGTATTAGACTAAAACTTTGATTTTATACACATGAGTCTTTTTTATTATTTATTTATGTATTTATTTTTTATTATTATTTGCCCCAGGGGTACAGGTCTGTGAATCATCAGGCTTACACCTTTCACAGCATGAGTTTTAATAAGACACCTTAGTCACTGTGAGTTTTCGGGCAAACTCTGGTCCTCAGTTCTTCATTTATAAAATGAGAATAGTAAGGATTCTAACATAAGGGTTCCCTTTAGTATATGGGCAATGAAATATTGTGCTTCAAATATTTCCCACTTAAAAACTCACTTCTTCTTCTTAGGTTTTGGATTTCTTATCACTAAAAGGGAAGAACGTGATCTCTAAGATTTGTGGTAGTTTCATAAGTCCGGGAGAATTGCACACAGAGGTAAGTCTTGATGAGGATAGACCATATATTCTCAACTGGAGTGATATGATTATCCAGAGAGACATTTCCCAATATCTGCAGATATTTTTGACAGCTATCACAAGAAGGGGGGATAGGGTGGGGAATACAACTGGAGGATGGGGGACGCTACTGACATCTAGTGGACAGAAGACAAGGATTCGGCTAAACAGCCTACACAGCACAGGGCAGTCCCCACAACAGTTACCCAGCCTCAAATGTCAGTAGTATTGAAGTTAAGAAACCCTGGTTAGAGGGCTCTTGATAGAGAATGTTGATAATGTTGAGGGCACGTTTTATTTTACAAATAGGTGATTCATTCCTATTGGCATAGTTTACAAGTCCAAAAAAATGAATGGATCTTAATCTTGATTCCAGTCTGGGTTCAACTTGTTTACAGGCTTTCTCTTTTAACGTCAAAGTTTCACTATCCGCTACCAAGAAGGCTGGTGGTGGCATACAAAGAGGCATCAACTGAGTATTCTTTATGTTGCTAATTTGTGCATGAAATAGATGGAAACCAACAAAGCAGAGAATGGTTATACATGTGAATGCCAATGTGCTTAATGATCTGGTTAAACAAGTTCAATTGGAGCTTGTCAGATGAAAGTTATTCAGCTGGTTGACCTGTCCATAAACACAAAGGCTGGGAGACCGTGGAAGTCTGGCCAAATACTAACACTAGCTGAGGAATGACTTAATTAGATGAGTGAAGGGAAATCCTGAGAAATGAATCTTTAAGGTAATGATAATTCTCTGTTCATTTGCTGGTCCGGGGAGCAACCATGGAGTTACTCTGAGTAGAACTTGCTTAGAACATCTACTGGCTCTAGAGGTGTTTCCAGCACAGTGCAGAGAAAGCATTAGGTCTGAGGACAAAAGACCTGGTTGGAATTACAGCTTCACTACTGACCAACTTTGCTTTCCTTAATGTAAAATGAGGTTAATACTATGTAAGACAATACAAGGTATTGTATATATTAAAGGATATAATACATGTAAAATGCTTAGCACTTCTCATGTTCCTGGCACATAAAAAATAGTTAAATAAATGATATTATCTCACTCATATCAGGCATGTAATGAACATTAGTTCCAGCGCCCCCCCTTTATAAGAAACTCTGTTCCCTCAGGTCTCAAATTATTAATTTAAAATTTTCTGATCTGACTAAAGTCTTCTAAATTATGCTGGAAAAAGAGATTCATTGAAACATTGTCATCACTAGTCTTTTCTTGTTAATTTATTGATAAGTAGGTGCACTTTGCTCATCTACAATGCATTGAAAATATCCCTATAAAAGAAATGAAAAAATAAATGTTTTCTAAATTCCATTTATGTAAGCTCAGAAACATGATGGTATAGCACTGTATTGGCCTAGTGGAAAAAGAATAAGTTTTGAAGTCCCAGAATAAAATTTCAAATCCAGCTCCATGTTTAATTAACTCTGATTATAGATCAAACTTTTTATGTTCTTCAAACTTTTCATTCATACATTATGGATAACATCTGCTTCATATTATAATTTTAAATATTATATTAGGTATAGTACTTAGAATGTTTTGTACAGTGATAAGCACAAAAGAGACACTAAATTAACTTGATGTCATTAACTGAAGTAGGAAAAACAACAAATACATATATATGTAAAACTTCTAAAATAATACCTGATATCAAGTGTTCAACAACTATCAATTTCATTTTCTCTCCTCACCTCTAGATATTAATTAAATCATGCTCTTGTTATTCTCTATATTGCAAGGATAGGAATTAATCTATAGCTAGGTTTATACTGTGCCAGTGGACCAACTTAAGGTTCAGTGAATGCAGAGGTCAGACAAAAGAAATCTAACAACATATACAATGTATTTACTAAAGATCCCATTAGTTAACTAAGTTTTCACATTGCAGTTGGAGGTGTTAGTGTCATATTGACCTGGATAAGCATGTTCAGGTTTATTTAAAATTGGTTCCTCTTAGCCTTTTATTTACTTTATAATACAAGAGTGATTATGATTTTTTTTATTTTTGACACTTATAAAAACAAACATGGAACTACATAGAACAAGAGAGGAGTAAGTAAAGCCATGTATAAACCAGCATATATCCCTCAAGAGGACATGGTAGAATAATTCAAAATGTCTAAAAAATGAAGAAGTGAAAATATTGTTTTATATGTTAACATTATATTTCCTGAGCATCTTAAAAAGCCCAGTTTACTCAGAGACAAAGGAAAGCATGAGATTTGTTTTAGACAATAACAACTGAACACTAAAATATTGAACCATTAGAAACTAGAGACAACTTGCAAGGAGCCAGTTGTCATATTCTGTCCAACAGGAGAGTATAAACCAGATGATGGAACATTTGCTATGTATTTTTAGTGGAGGAAGTCATCAGCCATGCCGGAGGAGATCTAAAATGCCCCAACTGTAAATGGATCAGGTTTTGTTATCTCCCTCTTTCTCTCTTTCTTTTTCTCTCTTTCCCACCCCCTTTCTTTTCTAGTCTGAATCTGGAGAGAAGGTACACAATCTGTCCTAGCATCTGTCACTCTGCTTCGCCTTTGTTAATTGTTTTTTTGTTTTCTTTTAACCTTGTCAGCTGTAAAGCAGTTTTCATATTCTATCTCAATTATGGAAATAATCTATTTTATTAACCCACACAATTTATGTTAAAGATCAAAGCCTCAGCAAGATGGCTTTACTGCCTACCTCTTCCTTCCTATTAAGACACACTGGAAATGAGATGGAGTAATGATGGCTGTGCTTCCAAATCACCAAATGGAATTACATGAGTTTTAGAATCAAACAGTTCTGGTTGAAATTCCTGGCTTTTTTCACTTTATAACTGTGTAACTTAAGCAACTTTCTTAACCAGCATGAGATTTGGTTTCCTTTCAGTCATCAGGAGTCAGTAGTTCCTATCTCTCAATTTTATTACAAAGATTACAAATTAACAAGACAGGAAGCAACAAATGTTAGTGAGGATGTGGAGGAAGGGGAACCCCCTTACACGGCTGGAGGGAATGCAAGCTGGTATAGCCACTCTGGAAAACAGTATGGAGGTTCCTCAAGAAGTTAAAAATAGAGCTACTCTATGACCCAGCAATTACACAACTGGGTGTTTACCCCAAAGATACAGATGTAGTGAAAAGAAGGGGCACCTGCACCCCAATGTTCATAGCAGCAATGTCCACAATAGCCAAACTGTGGAAGGAGCTGAAATGTTCTTCAACAGATGAATGGATAAAGAAGATGTGGTTCATATATACAATGGAATATACTCAGCTATTGGAAAGGATGAACGCCTCCTATGTATATCCACATGGACAGAACTGGAGGGTATTATGAAATAAGTGAAATAAGTCAATCAAAGAAAGACAATTATCATATGGTTTTACTCATATGTGGAATATTAGAAATAGTTGAGAAGCATAGGGGAAGGTAGGGAAAACTGAATAGGAAGAAATCAGAGAGGGAGACAAACCATGAGAGATTCTTGATTTGGGGAAAAAACTGAGGGTTGTGGAAGGGAAGGTGGGTGGGGAGATGGGGTAACTGGGTGATGGGCATTAAGGAGGGCATGTGATGTGATGAGAACTGGGTGCTATACACAACTGATGAATAATTGAACACTGCACCAAAAACTATTGATGTACTATATGTTGGCTAATTGAATTAAAAAAAAAGAATAAAATAAATGGACTTCTGGAGAAGATGGTAAACAAGGAGGATCCTAAACTCAAACTGGCCCATGACTACAACTATATAACACCCACAGCAGTGTATCTAACCCAGAAAATGACCTGAAAACTGGAAGAACATACTCTGCACAGCTAAACATAGAGAAGAGGGTACATTGAAGAGGGCAGAAAGTAGGCAGATGAGGAAAGGAACAAAATGATCTGTGAGAATGTGGGAGGAGGGCTACTGCAAGCATGGAGAAGGGAGAGGAGCAGACTGGGTTCCCCAGGCACAGAGGACCTGCATTGGGAAGATGAATCCCCATGACATCTGACTTTGAAAACCAGAGGGGCTTAACTTCTTGAGTTCTTACCATCAGTTGTGCTTAGCACAACTTTGAAAATCAGCAGACTTGGCTAATAGTACACCCTGCCCCCATGCTCTTCTATAGTATTGCCCCAACCTACACTACTTTGGCAGCTCTCCAAGTTGGCACTAGGTCTCCTCCTGCAGCAGACTTGAGCAAACCTTACTAACACTGTAAGTCCTACCCCACACTTTTCAGTGGACTCACCTCCTCCAACCCAGCCTTAGCAGGAGTACATCCAAAGAGCATTGTGCAAGCAGTTCTAGAAGAAGCCAACACCACTCCAAAGTGAGTCCTGCCCCAGAAAGAGGGGAAGAAAACCACACGTATCAATTCAACTGCAGCTCCAGCAGTGGGATGTGGGCAGACATCTGGTAGGGATGCAAGTCCTGTCCGACAATGAAAGCCTCCCAGGGGACAACATGGGTTAAGTGTCTTGCAGTAGAGTGCAATCACAGCTCTGTCAAATGCCTGGTCTTACCCAACTTGAACCCAAGGTGGTTCCAGAGTGACTGATTAACAAGACAGAGAAAAAACTCCATCCACAACAGGCAAAGAGAGCCATTGCAGTTGACTGGGTTGAAGGAAAATATGGCTTAGTCACAACAGTAGTGCACATGCAACATATAGGAAATACCCCTGAAGTGCTAGGTTCTGGTTGATAAGGAACATTACATTGCAGGGCACCACAGGTCCTCTTCTCCATAAAGCCACTACTTTCAATACCTGGAAATGTAGCTGACTTTCATAATACATAGAAACAGACAAAGTGAGAAGACAGAGGAATATGCCCAAATGAAAGAACAGGACAAAATTACAGTGAGAGAGATAAATGAAATAGATATACACAATATGCCTAAAGAGAATTTAAAGTAATGGTCCAGAAGATACTCACTGGACTTGAAAGAAGAGTGGAGGATCTCACTGAGACCCTCAACAAATAGAAAACATGAAAAAGAACCAATCAGAGATGAAGAATTCAATTGAAATTAAAAATATACTAGAGGAATGCATAGTAGACTAGAAGAAGAAGAAAAATGTATCAGTGACCTGGAGGACAGAGTAATGGAAAGCAATCAAGCTGAATGGAGAAAGAGAAAAGATTAATAAAGAACAATAATACATAAAGGGAATTCAGCAACACCATAGAGCATAATGACATTCACGCTATAGGGATCCCAGAAGAAGAGAGAGAAAATGGGGGGCAGAAAATTTATTTGAATTAATAATAGCTGAAAACTTCCCAAAAACCTTGGGAAGGAAGTAGAAATACTGATGCAGGAGGCATAAGTTTCCCCAACAAAATTAACTCAAGGAGGTCCACACCAAGACACATAGTACTTAAAATGGCAAAAATAGTAATAAAGAAAGAATTTTAAAAGCAACAAGAGAGGAGAAAACAGTTACATATATAGGCAACCCTATAAGGCTATAGACTGATTTTCTAGCAGAAACTTGAAGGCCAGAAGAGAGTGGTGTGATACATTCAAAATGTTGGCAGGGGGGTGGTGGGGGGGAAACCCTGCAATCAACAATACTCTATCCAGCAAGGAGATAATTCAGAATAGAAAGAGACATAAAGAGTTTCTCAGACAAACAAAAGTTGAAGTCATGACCACTAAACCAGCCCTACGAGAAATGTTAATAAGGACTATTTGAGGGGAAAGGAAAGCCCATAAGCAGGAACAAGAAAAGTAGGAAGCAAAAGAAAGAAGAAAAAAAAGCAGTAAAATTAAGTATATCTATAAAAATCAATCAAGGGATTCAGAAAATAAAAGGATATAAAGTATAACATTATATACCTAAAATGTTTCAGGGAGAGGAATAAAAATTAAGTGCTTTTAGAATAGGTTCAAACTTAAGTGACTATCAACTTAATATCAATTATGACATGCATCAGATGTTCTATATAAACCTAATAAACCACAAATAAAAGAACCTGTAATAGATATGCAAAAAATAAGGAAAAGGAATCCAAACATATCACTAAAGAAAGCCAGCAAACCATGAGAATAGAGAGCAGTTGAAGAAAGGAACAAAGAACTGCAAAAGCAACCATAAAACAAGTAACAAAATGGCAATGAGAACATATCTACCAATAATTATTTTGACTATAAATGGATTAAATGCTCCAATCAAAGGACATAGCACGATGGACTGGATAAAAAGGCGAGACCCATCTATATGCTGCCTGCAAGAGACTCATATCAAATACACAGACTGAAGGTTATGGGAAAAGCATTTATCATGTAAATGGAAGTCAACAGAAAGCTGGGGAACAGTACTTGTATTGGACAAAACAGACTAATTTTTAAAGGAGATACACACACACACACACACACACACATATTTATTTATTTATATTTATATGATAGGGAGTGAGCAAGAAAGCCCAAGCAGGGGGAGCAGCAGAGGGAGAGCGACAGGGAGGAGCAGGCTCTCCTCTGAGCAGGGAGCTCAATACCGGGCTTGATTCCAGGATCCTGGGATCATGACCTGAGCTGAAGACAGATGCTTAACTGACTGAGCCACTCAGGAGCCCCCAAAATAGACTTTAAAACAAATACTGCAATAAGGGACAAAGACAGACACTACATAATCATAAAATAACAACAAACAAACAAGATATAACAATTGCAAAAATGCACCCAACATGGGAACACCCAGATACATAAAGCACCTATTAACCAACATAAAGCAGTAATCCATAGTAATACAATGAGAGTAGGATACTTTAACACCCCACTTACATCAATAGATAGATCATCTAAACAGAAAATCAACAAGGAAACAGTGGCTTTGAATGACACATAGAACCAGATGGATCTAACAGTCATATATAGAACTTTCCATCCTAAAACAGAGGCATACATATTCTTTTCAAGTGCACATGGAGAATCCTCCAGAACAGATCATATTAGAACACAAAATAAGTCTCAACAAACTCAAAGAGATAAAAGTCATACAATGAATCTTTTCTGACCACAACACTATGAAACTATAAATCAAAAAATCTGCGAAGAACACAAATACATGGAGGTTAAATAATGTGTTACTAAATAATGAATGGGTTAACCATAAAATCAAAGACAAAATAAAAAAGTACATGGACACAAATTAAAATGAAAACACATTGGTCAAAATCTTTGGGATGCAGCAAAGGCAGTTCTAAGAGGGAAGTTTACAGCAATGCAGGACTACCTCAAGAAGTAAGAAAAATTTATATTCAGAATCACTTTAAAATATTTTGTGAGACAATCACTGGCCTAACACAAGTTGATTGTGCTGAAGAGACATTTTAAGATGGCAATTTCATTGACTTGATTATCTTGTATGTTTCCAATTGTATAGGCAGGGGTATAATAAATGTATTGGCTACCAAGATTGGTTTCCTTATTTGTATAAAACATTAAAGAATTTGTGGTGCATGCCAAAAAAAAAAAATCAAATAAACAACCTAATCTTACACCTAAAGGAGCTAGAAAAAGAAGAACAAACAAAACCCAAAACCAGTAGCAGGAAGGAAATAATAACAATTACACTGGAAATAAATGAAATAGAAACAAAATACAAAACAAAAAAAACCCCACAATAGATCAATGAAACCAGGAGCTTCTTCTTTAAGAAGATAAAAGAATTGATAAACATTTATCCAGACTCATCAAAAGAAAAAGAAAAGGAGGACTCAAATAAACAAAATCAGAAATGAAAAAGGGGAAATAACAAACACTACAGAAATATAAATACTTAGAATATTATGAAAAATTACATGCCAACAAATTGGACAACCTAGAAGAAATGGATAAATTCCTAAAAAAACATATAACTTCCTGAAACTGAATCAAGAAGAAATGGAAAATTTGAATCGACTGACTACCAGCAATGGAATTGAATCAGTAATCAAAAAACCCCCAAAAGATAAAAGTCCAGGACCAGATGGCTTCATAGATGAATTCTACTGAGAGTTAAAGAAGAGTAAATACCTATTTTTCTCAAACTATTCCAAAAAATAGAAGTGGGAGGAAAGCTTCCAAATTCCAATGGCTATGAGGCCAACATTACCCTGATATTAAAACCAGAAAATGATACCCCAAAGGGAGAGAGAGAGAGAGAGAGAGCACACTTCATGCCATTACCTCTGATGCACATTAGGTGGTAAAATTCTCAACAAAATATTAACAACCCAAATCCAAGAATACATTAAAAAATCATTCACACTATCAAATGGAATTTAGTCCTGGGATGCAGGGATGGGTTACTATTTGAAAATCAATCGACATGATATATCATATCAAGAGGAGAAAGGAGGGCGCCTGGGTGGCTCAGTGGGTTAAAGCCGCTGCCTTTGGCTCAGGTCAAGATCCCAGGGTCCTGGGATCGAGGCCCGCATCGGGCTCTCTGCTCAGCAGAGAGCCTGCTTCCTCCTCTCTCCTCTCTCTCTGCCTGCCTCTCTGCTTACTTGTAATCTCTCTCTCTGTGTCAAATGAATAAATAAAATCTTTAAAAAAAAAAAAAAAGAGGAGAAAGGATAAAAAGCATATGATCATTTCATGAGATGCAGAAAAAGCATTCACAAAGTATAACATCCGTTTATGATAAAGGCCCTCAACAAAGTAGTTTTAGAGGGAATATACATCAATATAATAAAGGCCATATATGAAAAACTCACAATTAATATCATACTCAATGGTAAAGAACTGAGAGCTTTCCCCCTAAGATTAGGAACAAGACAAGGATGTCCATTCTCACCATTGTTATTCAGCATAGTAAAGGAAGCCTAGCCATAGCAATCAGACAACAAAAATAAGTAAAAGCCAATAAGGAAGAAGTAAAACGTTCATTATTTGCAGATGACATAAAACTATATGTAGAAAACCATAAAGCTTCCACCAAAAACTACTAGAACTGAAAAAGGAATTCAGTAGTCACAGGATACACAACTGATATACAGAAATCTGGTGCATTTCTATACACTAACACCGAAGCAGCAGAAAGTGAAATTAAGAAAACAATCCCACTTACAATTGCACCAAAAATAATAAAATATCTAGGAATGAACCTAATCAAGTGGTGAAAGATCTATATTCTGAAAACTATAAAACACATGACATAAACAAAAGGAAAGATATTCATTGTCATGGATTGGAAGAAAAAACATTGTTATGTCTGTACTACAGTCTACAGATTCAATTCAATCCCTATCAAAACACCAAACACCTTTTTTCACAGAACTAGAACAAATAATCCTAAAATTTGAATGGAACCAGAAAAGACCCTGAATAGCCAAAATAATCTTTTTTTTTAAGATTTTATTTATTTATTTGTCAGAGAAAGAGCAAAAGCACAGAGATCTGCAGGCAGAACAGGCAGAGCAGACAAAGGGAGAAGCAGGCTCCCTGCTGAGCAAGGAGCCCGATATGGGACTTAATCCCAGGACCCAAGGATCATGACCTGAGCTGAAGGCAGATGCTTAAACCGACTGAGTCACCCAGGTGTCCCCAAAATAATCTTGAGTAAGAGCAAAACTGGAGTTATCACAAGCCCAAATTTTAGATATACAAAAACAGAACAAAACAAAACAAAAAAACTAGTGATGAAAACAGTATAGCACTGGCACAAAAACAGACACACAGGTTAACAGAACAGCATAGAGACCAGAAATAAGCCTACAATTACATATTCAATTAATCTACAACATAGGAGGCAAGAATATGCAATGGGAAAAAGACAGTCTCCTCAACAAATGGCGTTGGGGAAACTTGACAGCTAGATGCAAAATAATGACACTGGACCACTTTCTTACACCACACATAAAAATAAATTCAAGATGGATTAAAGACGTAAATGTGAGACCTGAAACCCTAAAAATCCCAGAAGAGAACATGGGCAGTAATGTCTCTGACATTAACCATAGAAACATTTTTCTAGATATGTCTCCTGAGGCAAAGGAAACCGAAACAAAAATAAACTATTGGGATTCCTATAAGGAATAGGGCAAAAGACCATAGGGGAAGGGAGGGAAAACTGAATGGGAAGAAATCAGAGAAGAAGACAATCACGAGAGACTCTTGATTCTGGGAAACAAACTGAGGGTTGCAGAAAGAAGAGAGGTGGGAGGATGGGGTAACTGGGTGAGGGGCATTTAGGAGGACATGTGATGTGATGAACACTGGGTGTTATACACAAATAATATATCAGTGAACACTACATCAAAAACTATTGATGTACTATATGTTGGCTAATTGAATTTAAATAAAAATATTAAAAAACTATAAAATAAAAAAATAAAATTTAAAAGAAGGGGAAAAAAGCTCTTATACATCAAAGAAACCTCAAAACAAAAAGGCAATATACTGAACGGGAGAATATATTTGCAAATCATACATCTGATGAGGGGTTAGTATCCAAAATATGTGATGAATTTATATAACTCAATACAAAAATAAAAAAAAATTAGTTAAAAATTGGCAGAAGATGTGAACAGATATTTTTCCAAAAAAGACATATAGGGCCAACAGACACACAAAAAGATGCTCAACATCACTAATCATCAGGGTAATGCAAATCAAAACCACAATGAGATAATCATTTCATATCAGTCAGAATGGCTAAAATAAAAAACACAAGTGTTGGCAGGGATGTTGGAGAAAAAGGAGCACCCATGCACTGTTGGTGGGAATGCAAACTAGTGCAGCTGGAGTATAAAACAGCATGGAGTTTCCTCAAAAAATTAAAAATATAATTACCATATGATCTAGTAATTCCACTATAGGGTACTTACCCATATATAATGAAAACACTAATGTGAAAAGATAATATGCACCCGTATGTTTATAGCAGCATTATTTACAATAGCCAAGTTATGGAAGCAATCTAAGTGTCCACTGATAGATAAATTAAAGAAGGCATGGTATATATGTATGTAGGTACATATATGTGTACACACACACACACACACGATGGAATATTTCTCATCCATAAAAAAGAATGAAATCTTGCCATTTGTAACAACATGGATGGATCTACAGGGTATAATACTAAGAGAAATAAGTAAGTGAGAGAAAGACAAATCCATATTATTTCACTCATATGTAGAATTTCAGATACAAAACAAATGATCACAGAAAAAAAAAAAGAGACCAAAAAAAAAAAAGATTCTTAAATATAGAGACAAACTGGTGGTTATCAGAGGGGAAGGGTATTGGGTGGGGGAATGGGTGAAATAAGTGAAGGAGATTAAGAGTACACATAATCATGAGCACTGAGCAAAATACAGAATTGTTGAATTGTACACCTGTAACTAATATAACATGATATGTTAATTATACTAGAATTAAAATATATATATACACACATATATATTTTAAAAGAATAAAAACAATCAATGCCAATAGTCTTACTTTGTATATAGGATAGTGCATTGCTTAATAAACAAGATCTATCATTCTTTTGTGATAATATATGGCCAACATTTTCATTTTAATCTTTAACTAAATCCAAAAATATTTATATCCCAACTAATAGTGGAGGTGGCGCCTGAGGAATTGACAAAGACAATAGCAGTGGTAATTTAGGTGTGTAAAAAATTAAGAAAGCGGGCGCCTGGGTGGCTCAGTGGCTTAAAGCCTCTGCTTTCGGCTCAGGTCATGATCTCAGGGTCCTGGGATCGAGGCCCATATCGGGCTCTCTGCTCGGCAGGAAGCCTGCTTCCTCCTCTCTCTCTGCCTACTTGTGATCTCTCTCTCTCTGTGTCAAATAAAGAAATAAAATCTTTTAAAAAAAAATTAAGAAAGCAACAACCCAGATACATTCACTTTCAAGTTATGTTATTCATCTTAACTTTTTATTATTTTGGCTTTGCCATTTGCCCCCAGTGGAGATGACTTCTTTGTTTCCTTGTTTTTTTTAATTAAAGATTTTTATTTATTTACTTGACAGAGAGAGAGATCACAAGTAGGCTGAGAGGCAGGCAGAGAGAGAGGAGGAAGCAAGCTCCCTGCTGAGCAGAGAGCCGGATGCGGGTCTTGATCCCAGGACCCTGAGATCATGACCTGAGCTGAAGGCAGAGGCTTTAACCCACTGAGCCACCCAGGCGCCTGAAATGCCTTCTTTCAATTCTAAACTCCTCTCAAAAACATTAGAGAGAAATTTCTAGACACGTGCAGCAGATTATCTCTAAAAAATAATTATTTTATCAGTTGGCATGAGACTACATTTTGGAGAGAGAAAGATCTTTGGTAGAAAGAATGTCCAGCTAAATGAATTAGGATATGGAATTGAGGTGCAAAGGCATAATTTAAAAAAAGCGCTAGTTGAAATGGTATATTTAAATTACTCTGCATAGTAAATAAACATAAAATTCAGAGAGGAGATGCAGAAAAGGAGAAAGGATGTGATAGAGCACAGTGGAAACCAACAACAAAAGTGTACTGTGGTTGACACTGCAAAGCAACGTGGTCCACGAGAAATTTCTGGTGAAGAACTGAAGGAAGAACTTTTATTTAAAAGGATCTAATGTTTGATTTTATGTTATCTTCATTGCTTAAGGATAACATTTTCCATCATTCCAAAACCTCAGCAAAATCTATGCACCACATGTCTTCTGTCAGAGGACTGCACAAATATCACAAAGGGGTCAATTTATATCTCTGGTGGCATTAACCAAAAAGAAGAGATAATTCATGGAAATGAGAGAATCCAGGAAAGTCAGTAACTGAAAGACAATACCATGAGAAATCTTGGAGAGGGTATTAGACTTCTCAGAGGAAGTGAAAAAGGGGGTCAAATCATTTTAATTTAAAACTGAGAAGATAGCAATCTTAGCTGGCTTCCAAAATTCAGACACAATTCTTGAGAAGATAGTAAGCTTTGGGGAGAAGAATACCCCACTTCATTCTCAGATGAAGATACATATAGTGGAAACAGTCTTGCATATTTTCAACATTAAAACCACTAGTCTAAGAAAAATCATTTTTCCCATAAAGAAGTAATTCAACATTGAGTCAGATATACTATTTGAACATAGGCAAGTTCTTTAAAATTCACCAAATCTAAAAATCTCTTTTTTCAAAGGACACCATTCCACACTTTCAAATGAGAATGATTATAGTGAATAAATCTAGAACTATACACAAGACCATTTGTGCAAGATTGTGTAAGGTCATTGTATAAGAACTATACACAAGATCATTTCTGGCACTTAAATATCTGGTTTCATAAATTTTCATCATTGAAAGGCTGATTATTTTTAGTTTTATCTTAACCAGTGACATCCAAAACCATCACAGGGAAGAACCTGTACATATTTTACAAACTATCTTGATAAATTCTAGGACCAGAAAATGAGATCTTTAGGACATGGGAGTCTCAAATAAAAAACACAATTAGAGGCTGTAGTGGCTGAGTTGGCTAATTTAGCATCAGCATTGGCTGTATTTTCTCTTACGCAATATTTCACTTAATTTGAAACAGTCTAATTATGAATGTATAATAATTGAGGAGCCTATTTTGCTTGTCAAAATGATTGCTCTTGGTACAATTTATCCCATAAAAACATGAGATTAAAATGTTTCTCTATATCTACAAAACCTCTGAAATGTGACATTTGCTTTCCCCAAGCTAAAGGTCAAAATCAAGTGAAAATATGTGTGTAATACTCTGAAAATTCCTAAGTTTGGTTGTAACCAACTTTAATTCAGGGTATCTGGAGAAATAAAATAACAAAACAAAAACACAAAACACCACAGGAAACACCCCTGCAGCTTAATCAATGATAAATTCTTGCACATAAGTCAAAGATGCACTCAATTGCACCAAATTAGGAATAACTGACGTCAAGAGCTGACTTGATTTCTTACTGGTTTTACACCCTGTTGCCTGAAGTGACAAAGCAATAACAAATTCTGTTCCTTTCAAGGCATAAACTTTATTTTGTGTTATCCTTTCCTACATGCATGCTTCCCTAATTTATGCCAAAGGCAAACAGGTAAGTCCAGAGAGACTAACAGTAGGGTTGATTTCTATGTTGTTATTAGCTAGAGATGACAATAGTGTAGTAATTGATCTTGCATCATTCAGTTCCTGCTCTTTATATAACTTGGAGTATATGATGTTATATATTCTACCACAAAGGAAAAATAATTATTTCATAAACCACTGAACAAAGAACTTTATACTTTTAATTCTTGTTTTCTTCACTTGTGTATTTCTTTGTAATACCTCTGCCCATATCTTTGGGTCAACTCTAAAAATGAAATAATGATTTATTTCTAGAATTTCAACTTTTGGAACAGTCTTTTAAATGAGGACTGGGGAAGTTAGGTGAGGTTTACTAATTTTACATTGAGAGGGAAATGATTATATAGCTTTACCCTGATTATTCAAAATTGCATATGAAAATATATGCTCTCTCCTCTCCCCACATATAATAACCAAGAAAGAAATACATTTAAAAATATTAATTTTCCTCCCACAGATATGTAGCCAGAGAAATTGCACATTAGGGAATAGAGGCAGAATAATGCTGTACTTGTTTTTTTTATTTTTTATTATTATGCTAAATTAGCCAACACATAGTATATCATTAGTTTTTGATGTAGTGTTCAACAATTCATCAGCTGCGTACAACACCCAGTACTCATCACCACAGGTGCCCTCCCTAATATCCATCTCCTGGTTGCTGTACTTATAGTTACTTCTTTAACAGTTTCTCAAGTTGCTGAGCAGTATTGACCACAGCAGAGGAGCGCATTGTATACCTTGTTCTTCAGGGTAGCAAGGAAGAACTGCTATGGAAGAGAAGTTGTTGCAAATTGAGAGTATTCCGTGTACACCACCGAGAGTTATCCCTCTTACTTCCTACATGCCACCTATAAAAGTTAATGTACAAGCTCAGAAATCTTAAAATGGGATTTTTTTGAACGTTGGAGGGCAGATCCTATTTTTAAAAAGAAATGTCTAAAGAAAAGTGTTTTGAGAAATGACAGGAACTAGCACAGAATCTGGGTTTGAGAATCTGATGTAGTGTTTCTGAGAAATTACCAAGCATTGAAAGTTGAAGTTCTAGAACAGAACTTATAGGATATCTGTCAGATGGAAAGTGCTACCAACTTTCATTCTCCATGTTTTCTACATGTTGATCATTGATGTTTTTGAAATAACAAATGATTCTGATTTGTCAAACTGATTTGCGTGGTCACTATCTGTGTCTTCTATTTATATTCTTACCCAATTGTAAGCTCCTTGAGAACAGATCTATCTCATTCATATTTCTATATCCCCAAACAACTATTATTATATATGAAACCAACCAAATAATACATACATGTTGAATGAATATATCTTTGAATCAAGAGTGAAAAGTTTGGTAATGTTAAATAGAACTTTCATGTTTAGTGTAGCTGATGCATTCCTATTCTTGGAAGGTTGGGAAGCCTTATATAACATATGTGGAATGTTGACTAACCAGAATGCTCCATTACCTTGCCAGATAACAGAGTTAGACAGATTTTACAAACTGGTGACCCACATGCCACATTTGGCCTACAGACATGTTTTGTTTGGCCTAGAGAGGGTTTTTTAAATTTTTCAAAGTAGTTGCCACATGTAAAACTTGATAGATTTTATACTTTAAAGATCCAGATTTCCCACTTCTCTTGGAAAAATCAGAATAGCTGGCAGTTCTGGGCAACGTTTTTGCATAGTGATAATTGCTGGGAGCCCTATGGCTGGATACCATACACTTAAGACACTTCATGAAACCTCAGGTTCTCCACAGCCTTACTCTGGAAAGCACTCATTATTTTCCTAGATTATGTTTGTGTTTATAAACCCCTCAGGTAAAGGTTGAGTATCTTTCATAAAAAGGGAAAGTGGTAGTGGAGAAAAAGAAAAGAAGGGGAGGACTTTCTTTTTAATTTACAGCACACATTAAAAAATACAATCCAACACTTATTTGAACTGTTTTGCTTAGGAGTTTGATGTGTATGTTCATCTCCCACTGTTTTTGAACTAGTGAAGCTCTCCTGTACATTTAGCTTGAGTTATGCAAAAATCTCCTGGCTGGTGTTTCTAATTCCTCTTTCTTCCGTCTACAACCTATTTAACAAGATACATCTTCCCACGGGCCCTGAGAGAGTCCCCGTTGCTGACTTAATAAAGTTTATAGTCTATGGCTTGCTATTCAAGTTTTTTCATGATCTACCTTAACCTATATTTGTAACACTATACCCTCTCTATGTCTTCGCATATACCAGCATTGGATCTACCATAGTTTATCCTTACTTGTGTTCACATTCTTTCTATACCCATAGGTCTTTTTTTTTCTTTTTAAAAAATATTTATTTATTTTGTACTTTTCACCTCTCCTGTCTCAGTACTGTCCTACTTCCTTGAACCCTCTCATCATCTCTCAGCCTAAAATATTCTTTTTACAAAATCCTGTAGTAATTTATCCTCAGATCTTTAAGAGAGCTCACCATTTTGTGTTCTATCATAGCCATTTGTGTCAAGATCATATTCAATAACAATAATGAAAATGACAACAGTTTTCATTTATAAAAATCAAAGAAACTTGCAGGTAGCGCTAGATCTACCAAATAACTCTTTTGAGTTCTTTGCATACATCATTTCACTGAGTACTAGAATTTCCCTGTGAACTGGTATTATTATTATTATCCTCATTTTACAGAAGAGAACATTGAAACTCAGAGAGGATATATATTTTCCCCAGCTATATTAAGATATAATTGACATATAACACAGTGTAAGTTTAAGGTGCAAAATATGATGATTTGATATATGTATATATTGTAAAATGATTACCACAATAAGGTTAATTAACATGTCTATCACCTCACATAGTTGCCTTTTTTTTTGGAAGTGAGAATATTTAAGTTCTACTCCCTTAACAACTTCCAATATGCAATAGAGTATCATTAACTATAGTCACCATGCTTCACAATAGAGCCTCAGAATTTATCCATATTGTAACTGGAAATTTGTACCCTTGGCTAACATCTCCTCTTTTCCCCCATCCCCTTTACTCCTGGAAACCATCATTCTACTTATTATGAATTTGGCTTTTTTAGATTCCTCATATAAGTGAGATCATACGGTTTTTGTCTTTCTCTGATTTATTTCACTTAGCATAATGCCCTCAAGTTTCATCCAGGTTGTTGCAAATGGCAGGATTTCTTTCCTTTTACAGCTAAATAACATTCTTGGCATGGTGTATGTGTTTTTTCTTTATGTATTTATCTGTCAATGGACACTCAGGTTAATTCCTTGTTTTGGCTATTGCAAATAAGGCTGAAATGAATATGGGTGTGCATTTCATTTGAGATAGCGATTTCATTTCCTTCAGATACACACACCGAGGTGGGATTGTTGGATTACATGGTAGTTCTATTTTAAATTTTTTGAGGAGCCTCTATACTGGTTATTGTAATGACTGTATTGATTTACACTGCCACCAACAGGTCTCATTTTTCTCCACGTCTTAGCTAACACTTCTCTTTTGTCCTTTTGAAAACAGTCATTCTAAAATGTATGAGATGATATCTCATTGTGGTTTTCATTTGCAATTCCCTGATAATTAATGCTATTGACCACCTTTGGATGTAACTTTTGGCCATTTGTATTTATTTTTCAGAAAAAAAAATGGCTAGTCAGGCCCTTTGCCCATTTTTAATTGGATTGTTTGATGTTTTTTTCTATGCTACTGTGTTGAATGAGTCCCTTACTTTGGTTATTAACTCTTTATCAGATACATGGTGTGCAAATATTTACTCCTATTTCATAGGTTAGCTGTTATTTCCCCAAATGCTTATAACCTTAAATGATAGAGTTTGGATTTGAACTCAAGTCTGGGATCATGAGTCTAAAGTATAATAAATTTCTTCACAGAACTTTGTTGCTTCTTTGTAACCAAACAACGAACAGAGTTTAATATAAATTTTTAAGTTAACAAATGAACAAATAAATGAATAGATAAACACCTAAAATATTCTTAGGGTATCTCTTTCTTTTGGCTGTCTGGGTAAACTAGAATGGAAAGTTAGTCAAATATTTGCCTTTAGAAAGTTTCCCCTTCCTGTTTCCTCCTGATTTCCTAATTTTCAGCAATATGGGAAGATTGTAATAGAGGGGCTTCATCTTCATTGTCTTTCAATCTCTGGCTTACGTTCGACGCTTATTTTTTCTTCTGTACTGATTCTGAAAGATTGAGAGGGTCTGCTATCTCTATAGTATCAGGTTAATTCCTCACAGCTACTAGAGAGACAGAAATAATGCACATAGTTTTTTAGAACTTCAGCCAATAGGTAAAGATAGTTGAGTGTATGACACATATCAAACTTTGCTGGCAAGCAGTCACCATAAAAAATAAATTCCCAGTAGCCAAGAATATTAAGTATGTTTATTGACTGACGCCCTGAATTAAGGCAGGAGTAGCAAAAGAAATATCAAAAGTAGTTATCTAGCTGTCTGATGTGTACATAATAGTTCCCTTTAACAGTAAATTATTTCTTGGCTACTTAGAATGACACCTTTAGAAATATATTCCTTATGATTTTAGACTTTAGAAGACCTTTGTCCAACATGAAGATCCTAAGAGATATTTAAGCCATTTTTTAATGATTGGCTGAGTATGTTAATGGACAGTGAGAGAGAGGGATTGACTTGGCTTAGAGTAGTACTTAAGCATGAGGGTCTTGAGAGAATAGTCAAGTAAGGAAGGTGGGCATCGTGAAATGATGAATAGTTTAATTAAGGAGTGCTATGAAGTGGAGAAAATGGGTGAAAGTCACCTGAAAGGATGCCAAGAGCAAACCTGACTGATTTTCCAATTTTGGACAAATTAAGTCTCTGTAAGGAAGAGAGCAAACTCACGCCAAAGTCTGTAGTGATTTATATGTGAGCAAGTTTCATTCTATCTTTTCTACCATCATGTTCTCTCAGAATCTTCAGTTACACACAAAAGTATATTCTATTTAAGCACATTGCAAAAGTTAATACTTTAAAATAGGAATTTATTATTCCTGCTTTTTCCTCCTGGATTCATTTATGAGCTCAAGGCCCACATTTTTTTTCTTTCCCTGACTTCTAACTCATCCAAAACATCCATGTGGTAGCCAATTACCACCTGGTTACTTGCATTTCACAAAATGTGCATATAGTTCACTTCTGGTTTTCTCTGTTATTTTTTGGGAGAATTTTCCTAAAGACTAGCAGAGAGCTTGGGGGATTTAGTTTGTGTGATAAACCTGTTGCCTCTTAGTCACAGATTCAAATGCTGCCTAGCCTCTGGGGGAGGGCAAATCAGCAGCAACAGATGCTGTTTTCATCCCACTCATTCCAGTTTTGACACAATGATTCAGAATATGTGCCAAATATTAACCATTAGCTCACCTCCATTCCAAATCAATGGTAAGAAAATGAAAACTCTACTCTTTAGCAATCTTTTGTGTAAGGTAGGTCCCCTCCCTCTCCATTGGGAGAACAGGAAAAAAATAATAAATCTTCACGCTTTCGTTTTCTACATTACAGTGTCCCTTCCTTAATATTCTATCAGATTCTAATCTATGCAACCTATATTCTTAAGTTTGTTTTTTCGTAAAAAAAAGAAACTGACATCTAGAAACATAGTTGTACTGCATTAGGTATTAAATCTGAGGTGATAATCAAAAGATATAGATACAATTGTGTAAAAAAAATACAACAATCCCCCAAGCAGAAAGACTCTAGTATAGTCATATATAGAATATATTCCATTTTGATCTTCCATTTCTATACTCCATACTTTCTCATCATGTTCTATGCTCCAGGAAAAGCTGCCACCAGGAGCCTGACCTTTATGAACTGCTTCAGTAAGCTCGTTTGTCCCCCAAATTCTGGTTGAGATTAGCCAATGGGAAGCACAGGTATGGGATTACAAAATTGGAAGATACGTGGTTAGGGAAATTATTTCTATTGTAATTCCCTCTACTTGTTTACTATGGGATGGCTACATCCCTCTCTCAAAATGGTATTTGCAAGATAATGGCTCTATCTATGTAATAAAAACTTCTACTTAGTTTATCAAAATGTTTGTACCTTTGTCTAAAAACCTTTCCTTCATCTAGTTGTTTTATTGGAAGACTACATAATAAACTAATACATTACTGACCCATAATGTCAGAAACCTTGCTCTATCACTACTTGGTTGTGTGGGCTAAAGAGTGATGTGTGGCCATTTAAGTTTTGGGACGTTTCCTTTTCTCATGTGTAGAATTTGAGAGTAGGATAGAAGTTCGGTAGGCCATTTAGCATTAAGATTATAGGTTTTTGGTCCATTCCTATGCATTCATATGGTATGGGTCGATGTGTCATACTAAAGCTATCAGAAAAAGACATAAGGCTGGGTGTTACCATAGAATCTTGTCTCATGGAGAATCTGAGGATAGAAAATTTTTGAGAAATTTACTTTTGAAATGAAGACTTTTTTGTGAGAGTTATTTCTGGGCTTTATTTCACAGCTATTCCAGATGAAATTCATTTGACCATATCATAATCTAAATTGATTATTATATTATGGAACTAGTAGCAAAACATTAGATGTTATCACCAAAAGAGTGAAAAAGATAGTTAAGGTTTTTTGGGATCTCATAGTAATCCTTACTATAAAATTGGCTGGCAAAATTAGATTTTGTGTAGGTTACACAGATTTAATTCTATAATCAAGCCTGATACTAATCCTCTGCCTAAAATAGATGTACTACTAGATATGCTGGAAAACATTCAAACTGATCTTATTGGTTTTTGTAAAGATTTTGGCAAATGGCTTTCAATTAAAAATAAAAACAGCATTTGTGACACCAAAACAGAATATAAGTCTTTCCTTTTTAACTGAAAGGCTTAATTATCTCTTTTAAAAGATTGGATAATAGCTGATTTATAGAAGAGATATTTCTTGATCATAGTATTTAGGATTAAAATCTCTTATCAGAGTAATCTAAAGCAATAATTATACTAGTATTTGAACCTTTTCTATACTGTCTCTGTTCAATGGCTTTATACTACAAATTTGTATAAGTCAAATGTGAAAATATAATGAAACAAGATGGGATTGGGAAGGAGCCAAACCATAAGAGACTCTTAATCTCACAAAACAAACTGAGGGTTACTGGGGGGTGGGAGGGTAGGGATAGGGTGGATGGGTTATGGACATTGGGGAGGGTTTGTGCTTTGGTGAATGCTGTGAAAGATGTAAGCCTGATGATTCATAGACCTGTACCCCTGGGGCAAAAAAAACAAAAGAGATACAGAAGGAAAAAAAAAGACTTAGACAAATAAAGACTGAGGAAATGTGTTGTCAGTAAAAAAGAAAAAATGTGAAAAGAGCTCAAAACCAAATGCCCAATGATAAATTTTTCTAAATAGGATATAGATGAATTTCTGGAAAAATCTTAGATCAGTGTCATATGTAATTAATAAAGTAAGTCAAATGAAATTTGATTCATGTCAATTTGCACTTACTTCTTCATTGAGAAGAATTCATTGGGAAACATGATGGAAATGGATACCTGCTACTCTGGAGAGGTGTCTGTAAATGCTATTCAAAGGAGTAAATGTCTATAACTAAGAAAAGTCTTAAGTAAGAACTCTTTTTTTTTTTTAATTTTATTTTTATTATTTGCCCAAGGGGTACAGGTCTGTGAATCATCAGGCTTACATCTTTCACAGCATTCACCAAAGCACAAACCCTCCCCAATGTCCATAACCCATCCACCCTATCCCTACCCTCCCACCCCCCAGTAACCCTCAGTTTGTTTTATGAGATTAGAAGTCTTAAGTAAGAACTCTTTTGTCATTTATTCAGTATAGATTTCTTTTGTATATTTCAAACTGGACTAATTGTTTGATCATATTTTAAAATTAAAGTATAAACCCAATCCATTTTGGAGGGCGGTACGTATTACTGAAATTGGCAATGAGTCTAGATTTAGACATATTTTTAGATTTAACATCCTAAATTCCTGCTTCCATATTCTAGCCCATCACCTTCATCTCGTAACATAACTTTGCTTCAGTTTTGACCTTTGTGAAATAGCCATATCAAATAGTACCTACTTGACAGACTATTCTGACCATTGAATTAAAAAGTGCACATAAACTTGAGGGTCAGGAGAGGGTGGGGGTAGGGAGGGAAAAATAATGAAACAAGGTGGGATGGGGAAGGAGACAAACCATGAGACTAATCTCACAAAACAAACTGAGGGTTACTGGGGGGTGGGAGGGTTGGGATAGGGTGGATGGGTTATGGACATTGGGGAGGGTTTGTGTTTTGGTGAATGCTGTAAAATGTGTAAGCCTGATGATTCATAGACCTCTACCCCTGGGGCAAATAATAAAAAAAAGTGCACATAAAACAAAGGAACACAATACTGGGCACATAATTGATAGTAAAATATTGGTTGTTGTTGCTGTTTTTGTTACTCTGGTCCTAGTAATATAAGCAGATTTTTTTTTTAAATTGAAAATGGCTCCATTTCCTTATCAGTCTAATAACACAAAATTATTAAAAATCCTTGGTGTATCATCTCACACATTTGATATTGACTAGAGTGTGGTTTTCTTGTTGGCCAGGACAAATGTAACATATTCTGCAATATATCTTAGTGGAAAATTAGTTCCAAGGGAAACATCTATCTTTATGTATAAGAAGGTCTGGCCAACATTTGAGCTCTGTGTAAAGTGTGGTCATATATCTTTAGGTAGGACAAAGACTACACAAAATGTTAACAGCAAACTGCAAGGTCATGGAAACTTTAGGACCTGCACATCAATATGCAAAATGTTTCTAAGAGACAAATTATTTGGTAGGTTCAGTTTCTTGAAAATAAGACAGAAAAATGTAAATATCTTTATACTTAACAGATGCAAGTGGGCCTTGGGAATTTGATTTCCATTTCTAGAGTAAAGGTAGTGATAGGATTAGATTTTTCTCTATTGATTACTTCTGTTTAATGAAACTGCTTACAAGACTCCTTCTCTATAACTCTCCTTTGGAGTTAATGGGGTTTTCTAAGAAAAATAAACTCAAGAGACCACGATTAGCAATTTACCTTAATTTTGGAAAGAAAAGACTCTACTATGTAAAAATGAAAAAAAAATCATTATAGAAAAAAAAATATTGTACCTTCTAGTTTTGAAAGGATTGTAGACATTGTGGATTTTATGTTTCTCAAGTAAGGGAATAACTAGAGATTCACATGGGTTTCTCTTATGAACAAAGAAAGAAGGGACTAAACACTTATTTGATAGCCTGTGCTAGGATCTGAGGTGTGAAATATTGTGTTATTTCATTTAAATCTGTAAGCAACCATATGGGGTAAGTACTACTATCGCTAATAATAAGGTTATTCCTAAAAGTAGAAAGATGAACTCACTTGCTCCAGCTGCATAGCTAGGGGATGACTGAGTGGATACTCACTTGGGTTTATTTTACTTCATAAAATCTTTCCATTAAAAAACACCACCCTTTAGGGACCCTGCAGTCCAACCTCCCCAAGGAAAATCTTGATAAAAACCAATTTGTCCTTCTGAAGT
Organism: Ailurus styani; assembly: GCA_002007465.1. Classification (NCBI taxonomy): domain Eukaryota; kingdom Metazoa; phylum Chordata; class Mammalia; order Carnivora; family Ailuridae; genus Ailurus; species Ailurus styani. The sequence goes on along the minus strand of LNAC01000371.1, from coordinate 767,150 downwards.
TTCATTTGGAAATATGGTGAAAAAAATATATAAAATTATACATGTGCACATGCACACATATGTGTGCGCACACACATTAATAAAGGCTTATCAAATGGCAAATTTATATGACTAGGAGAAAAGTTAATTTTTAAAAACTCCCTTTGGGCATTCTTTTCATCATTTTGGCTATGAGAGACAGTGACTGGAAAAAGATAAACTTCAGAGGGCAATCACTAAGAAAGAAAACCAGTGGCCAGGAGTGGCCCTGAGGTGGTCCAGGTGTCTGCCCATAAAGAGAGTGCCCTGAGGGCATGACTGTCTGCTCTGTCAGGATACTTCTGGCTACAAGTGACAGAAAATACAAATCAAATTGGCTCAAAAAATTAATACTGTTTTGACTAATCTAACAAAAAGTCAAAAAGAACAGACTTAAGTGGTTCTGGCTCTATCTCCTATGAAATCCTTGGCTCTGTGTGTTCACTTTGTCTTCATAAGAGGGAGAGAGGCCTTTGCAATTCACATCTACTTCTCATAATAGGCAGAAGAAAGGCTATCTCTTCCTGCATTTTTCTTAAGACTATTTCTACCAGAATCTCCCAGCAAAATCTAGGTTCTGCTTGATTCCAGATGGGTCAAGTCACTTTCTGAACCTATGACTGGTACCAGAAGGAAATAAATGTTAAGTGCATAAATCAAATAGGGCCACCTCTGGAACAAAATTAGAATTCTTCTAGGAGGGAAGAAGGGATTAGATCATCAACATTTTCCACTGCACCAACTAGTCTGACACTCAGAATACTGCATATGTTCTAGAATGTTTTGAAAAGAACTTTAAACTCAATGTATTTTGATGGACTTTCTGATCAAAGTCAGTATGTAAAATTAGCATTAGAGTACATGGATAAAAGAAAAGTGATTTCTTGGTGAAGATAATAGAAAAATCTCTCTTCACTAAAATATTAGTTTTAAAGCTTTACCTTTCAATTTAGAAATTATTCACTGTTTAAATTTAAATGCTTTAGCAAATGGTTATCTTTATCATTATTATTTTAAATGTAAGATAAATCATAAAATCCTGCTCGTTTTTCAGAAATCCCACTTTCTCCTGGGGGGTGGAAGGGTAGGGATAGGGTGGATGGGTTATGGACATTGGGGAGGGTTTGTGCTATGGTGAGTGCTGTGAAAGGTGTAAGCCTGATGATTCACAGACCTGTACCCCTGGGGCCAAAAAAAAAAAAAAAAAAGAAAGAAAGAAAGAAAAAAAAAAGAAATCCCACTTTCTGAAATTAGGTATTTTGTATGGCAATGCACCTAAATTTCAGACACAGGACTTTGAAAGCAAACAAAACATTTATTTATTTATTTTTAAAGATTTTATTTATTTATTTATTTGACACACAGAGAGAGATCAGATCACAAGTAGGCAGAGAGGCAGGCAGATAGAGAGGAGGAAGCAGGCTCCCCTACGAGCAGAGAGCCCGATGCGGGCCTCAATCCCAGGACCCTGAGATCATGACCTGAGCTTTAACCCACTGAGCCACCCAGGCGCGAAGAAAGTAAACAAAACATTTAAAGGCAAAATTTATAAACTCAGAAGTAAAATATTTATCACAGAATAATAACATAGAAAACAAAATTTATAATCCATAAATCCCCTCCAAATTTAGGAACACTAGTTTGTTGGAATTCTTTTTCCTGAAATATAATGACCCTCTAAATCATGTTTGCTGCTAATATTTTAATTTTGGATTTTTAAAATTCTAATTTTATTGTAGATTTTATTTTAATTTTAGAAAGACCCTAAATATCCAGACAAGTTAAATGAAAAATAATATAATCATTTGTTAGCTTATCATCCCAGTAATAAGCATTGGTAATATTTTAGTAGCATATTTTAAAATTTATGTTTAAATATGATTTTTCTTTCCAAAAAATTTTCATCACACCTTATATTTTCTGTTTTGTAAACTTAACAATTACATTATGATTATTTTTTCAAATAATAAAATGTTTGAAAATACATTTAAATTGTTAAAGCTTCATTAAAGCTATCGTTAGATTCTCAACATCATAGAACTTGCTCTGAATTGGTAAAACCAAGTAATTTCTAAGGGCCATATTGTATTACCACTTATAATATGATGTGATAATAATTTGACACCACAGGGTAGGTCTGATTTTCTATTTAAACTTTTTATTTTATTTTTTTTGTAATTTGTTAGATTTTTTCCCTCCTAGCAGCAGGATGGAATATTAGTACTTTCATCTCAGAAATATTAATTTCCACTCACAACTCCCCCAAAGTATGGAAGCAAGTGATGGGTAATATATCCATGTTCATGATGTCCTTGAAATATCTTATAATTTAGCAATTGGAAAGTAGTTTCTGGACCAAACTGGGTACTGTTAACAACTCATTTCCAAATAAAAATCCACAGATATTTTCATAATTGTATTCTATTTAAAGGGTTAATAGGCAATTATTTGATATATGACACTCATTAAGACATCCAAAAATGGAGTAACCAATATCAAGACAATTTATAAGTTACATTGCTTTCCCCTATCTCACTCTAATATTTTGCTCCTTTCTGTATCCTGTCTCTTTTATGCAAATAAGCAATTAAGCATATTTCTGGAATCTCTGCATCTTTTCATCTATTATAGAAAAAAATGTTAGTTCTTCTGAAGGAAATATTTAGCTCTGCTTTGATTCGCAGGCTGATTCTAGCCATGAGTCATGAAAATTGCTTTCATATATGGTAAAATAAAATACTATTAATAGGTTATCTATATATTCTATGACTCTTATCTCAATCTACTTTACATTGTTTCTCAAATTTCATCTTCCTGCTTGACTATGAACAACTCTAAGGCAGTGGTAAGGTCTTAGTTACATTCCTAACCTTGAGAGAGTTTTGCAGTCAAGATAGCAATTTTTTTTTTTAAAGATTTTATTTATTTATTTCACAGCGGGAGAGAGAGCACAAGGAAGCAGAGAGGCAGGCAGAGAGAGAGGGGAAGCAGGCTCCCCGCTGAGCAGAGAGCCCAATGCGGGCCTCGATCCCAGGACCCTGAGATCATGACCTGAGCCGAAAGCAGAGGCTTTAACCCACTGAGCCACCCAGGTGCCCAAGATAGCAATTTTTGAATTAGTAGCATTTAGGAACAGGGAAAGAAAATTCATAGTCACAGAAATGTAACAAACATGTATGATTCTATAACTCTTCTTTTAATAATAACTTGCAGATTTGCTCTACCTAAAATCTCAGCATTTAATTTCCCTGATTTATTTTTACCATCCCTTCAGCATTATTTTAATTGAAACATAAACTCCACCAATTTTTGAAAAAAAGATTAAACAATTTCAGGACATACACAGTAAGGCTAAACATAAAATTATCAAAACATAAGACTTCAACTTCTAGCCATGAGGAAATAATCGATAGTGGATTTATCCTTGAAAACAGGAATAGAACAAAGAATATCAATTAAAAAAAGCTGGTTCTTTGAAACAGATAAATCTTTAGCCATACCAAAGAAAAACCAACCAACCAATTACTTTCAAGAACGAAAGTGAACTTTACTACAGATCCTACAGTTGTCCAAAGAACAAGGCAATATAATAGACACATTCCTGCCAGTATGTATATGAAAGATATACAGTCTTTGAAAGATACAAACTATCAAATCTCATTAAAAGAGAAAAAAAGATAATATCTAAAGAAATCTTAAGGTAGAAGAACAAAGCTGGAGGTATCATAAATTCAAATTTCAAGATATACTACAAAGCTGTAGTAGTGAAAGCAGTGTGGTACCAGCCAAAGCCAGACATACAGATCAGGGGAACAGAATAGAGTCCAGAAATAAACTCATAACTATATAGTTAATTAATCTAGGACGACAGATGCAAGAATATGCAATGGGGAAAAGAGAGTATCTTTAATAAATATTGCTAGGAAAACTGAACAGCTACATGCAAAAGAATGAAACTGAACCACTTTCTTACACTATATACAAAAATAAGACCTAAATATGAAGCCTAAAACCATAAAACTCCTAGAAGAAAATAGAGGCCACAATTTCTTTGACATTAGTCTTAGCAACATTTTTCTAGATATAGCTCCTCAGGCAAGGGAAATAAAAGCAAAAATAAACTATTGGGATCATTGCAAAAGAAAAACCTCTTGCATAGTAAAGGAAAACATCAACAATAACAACAAAAGGCATCCTACTGAATGGTAGAAGGAATTTGCAAATGATTGATCCATAAAGGCTTAATATTTAAAATATATAAGGGATTTATAACACTCAACACTAAAAAAAATCCAATTAAAAATGGGAAGAAGATCTGAATAGATATTTTTCTGAAGAAGACATATAGACAGGCAACAGACACATGAAAAGATGCTCAAAAACAATAATCATCAGGGAAATGCAAATCAAGATTATAAAGAAATACTATTTGACACAAGTCAGAATGGCTAGTATCAAAAAGACAATAAGCGTTCAGTGAGGATAGGGAGAAAAAACAACCCTCATGAACTATTGGTAGGAATGTAAATGGTGTAGCCACTGTGGAAAACTGTATGGAGGCTCCTCAAAAAATTAAAAATAGAAATACCATACAATCCAGTAATACTTCTACTGCTTATTTGTTCAAAGAAAATGAAAACACTAATTTGAAAAAAATATGTGCACCCTATTTTTATAGCAGCATTATTTATAATAGCATAAATATGGAAGCAACCCAAGTGTTCATTGATAGATGAATGAGTAAAAAAAATGTAGTGTGTGAAAAAAAAGATGTAGTGTATACTGTGTGTGTATATATCATAGTAACACAAACATACAATGGAATATTATTCAGCCATAAAAGAATAAGATCTTATTCTTAATCACCATTTGTGACAACATGGATGGACCTAGAGGATATTATGCAATGTGAAATAAGTCAGAGAAAAACAAATACCAATGATTTCATTTATATGTGGAATCTAAAAAAAAAAACAAATGAACACACAAAGAAAAAAAACAGACTGTCAAATATAGAGAACAAACAGGTAGTTGTCAGAGACAGACATATTACTCTATAGGCATATAGAGTGGGGGATAGGCAAAATATATAAAGGGGATTAAGAGGTACAAACTTCCAATTATACAATAAGTAAGTCATGGGGATGAAAAAGACTGCATAGGGAATATAGTATATTGTATATTTAAATAACATTGTATGGTGACTACACTTATAGTGCTAAGCACTGAGTAATGTATAGAATTGTTGAATCAATATGTCATACATCTGAAACTAATATAACACTGTATGTTAGTTCTACTTCAATAAAATTAATCAGAGAAGCTCCATACCGATTAAGTAATGAATTTAGAGTTAAAGCCATTCATATCAAGAAAACTCCAGGTGCAGATGGTTTGTTGGTGACCTCTTCCAACATTTTAAGAAAGAAATAATTTCAACTCTATACAAATTCTTTCAGAATTTTAAGACTTCCTGTCTGGCATTCTATGAGGCCAGGATTTCCCTGATACATAAATTAGACAAAAATATTACCAGAAAGTAAATCTATAGAGTAATATGTCTCAAATACTTAAACTGAATCTAGTAACATAATACTACATTAACTAAGGAGAAAAACTATATGGTAATTTCAGTAAATGCAAAAAGGACATTTGATAAAATTCAATATCCATTTATAATAATAATATTAATAAACCCTTCAAACTAGGAATAATAGAGAATACCTCAAATTGGTAAAAGTCATCTAAGAAAAATCTATACCCAATACCATACCAATTCACTAGAGAACTAAAATGGCTTTGAATTATATAATTTCCAGAATAAAGATGTGTCTCAGAATACAAAGAGTGGGGGCACCTGGCTGGCTCAGTCAACAGAACATAGAACATGTGAATCTTGATCTTGGGGTCATGAGTTCAAGCCCCACACTGGAGGTAAAGCTTACTTAAAAAAAAAGAAGAAGAAGAAAGGACTACACAAAATGATCAACAGGATATTATTTCTCACAGTCAGCTCTAGGTGAATACCTAATATAGTTATTTGAGTATGATGGCATCTCCAATGAAGTGGCTTTAGTGTGTCCCATTGTCAGAGGTAGCTTTGAAGTTTTCAGCCCTAACTGGCTTCCCCTATTCACCTTGTTAATGTCAGAGCCTTACTAAGGAAACCCCAACAGGTGCTTTCACACTCATACTTATAGTCTATTAAAAGGGGCCATTTCTAAGATTAATCACAGCCAAGTTTTATCTGCCTGGACAAGAGCTTTGAGCTTGGTTATAGTCCCTTAATAGTACTCATAAAAATTATTGTCACAAATTCTGAGACAAAAGAGAAAACTTTGTGTCACACTTGGCAAATTGCTTTCACCTATGACCCAGATCTCATTAGCAGCACTACATAAGCATCTTCTAATAGCCATTTCTCCTGCCTTGCTCCAGCCAGACATTTTTGTTGGCAAGAAAAGGAAGGATCCAATCTGACCCCGACTTGCCTTTCCAAATTCCATTAGCTGATTTTCACTTTAATCTCCATTTCCTATCAGTTCATGTAAATACAATTCACAAAGTAAATACTTTCCACTTTTGGGAAGAAACGTCACCCGATACTCTTTCTTGCACTTCTTGTTGTTTTTGCCTTTTGTTCCCAGTCAGTATTTCTGGACACTCACACACTGATATATAGATCTGAACTGTTGAATTACTAATCCCTTCATTTGGAAAATATATATTGACATTCTGTGCTCTATGCTGCATATTCAAAGATAAATATGGTCCAGTTCTTATCATTAAGGAACAGGGAGACAGACATGGGAATAAATACTTAAGAGGCTATGTAGCAATGTTCTAACAGATACTTCTAATAACAGAATGCAAATAAACAAAATGCTATTGCAACACAACAACTGAATGACTCTACAATTTCCGAGGGAGCTAGAGGTTTCACAAAGTATGTAACAGCAAACAGTCTTAAAGTCTGAGGGAGTCGAGATGGTCCACCAAGCAGAAGAAAGAACATGTGTGCAAATAGCTAATAAGGAAAATACCTAGTATGTTCAGATATTAAGAAAGCTTATATAGCTAGAGCTCAGGGCAATTTATTCATTTATTTATTTAACTAACATTTATTGAGCAACTACTGTGTATCAGGCATCATTCTAGTCACTAAGAATACAATAGTGAATAAGATTGAGAAAAAAAAAATCCTGCTCCTGTGGAGCTAATAGCCTAACTAGGGGAGAAAAACAATAAACAACAACAACAACAAATTCAGAGTGCATCAGACGGTGAAAAGCTCTATGGGGAAAATTAGAACAGAGACAGTGTACACAGGAATGTTGGATATAATGAGTAGGATGGTCTTGAAGGCCATACTGATGAAATGACATGATCAGAGACCTGGAGGAAATGAGACAGTACATTTACATATTTGGCGGAAAACAAGCCAGACAGAGAAAACTGCCCACAAATCTTGGGGTTAAATCATGTTTATTGCATTGGACAATACTTAGGGAGCCAGTATGGCAAGAGCAGAATGAAAGCATTAAGCAGGAGACGATGAAGTCAGAGTGGAAATGAGGACCACATAATGAGGGCATTGGATCTAGTTGAAAGGACTTACTCTTTTACTATGAAAGAGATGGGCAGTCATTGGAGACTTTTAGTCAAAGATATCTACTGATCTAGTGATCTGTGGGTCCTATGAAGAGTTTAGGGGTCAGGAGAGCTTGCTATGCAGAGAACAATGATGGCTTAGACTAGGGTGACAGCATAAAAGTGGCAAAAAAACAGTGGGATTCAGCTTTGTTTTTGTTGTTTGCATGTTTTTGTTTGCTTTAGATTGTTAAGATCTGCTGATGGATTACTAAAAAAAAAAAAACTCAAGGATAACTCTCAAGGTTGGGCCTAAGCAAATAGGAGAATGGAATTGCCATTCTCTAAATTGGGAGTACTGTAGGAGAAACAAATTTGGGTAGGGTGCTATCAAGAATTTTGTTTTGAACTACTGAGTTTTTCAATATCTACTAGAGACGCAAGTTAAGATCTCAAGAAAGCAGATGTAAGATACTCAAATTCAGAGAGAGTTTTGGACTTCAGATATGAATTTGTGGGATTTCCACATTTTGATGGCATTTTAAGTCACAAGGGTTGATGAGATCATTATGTGATATGAGGCAGTGCCAATGAATGAATCTAGAGAAAAAGGCAGAAAATAGCTATAAAGAGTGGTACCACATCTTCCCATTTGACCATAACCCCATTAGAAAAGTAAAATCAACTAGAGATTTAAAGCCAAAGAGCTACATGACTTAACTTCATTTTTAAAAGAAAACTGGGTAATGAACCTCAGAAGGGAAAAAATTTGGAGGGAATAGATAATTATGTCACAGATGATGTAATAGTCCAGATGAGAGACACAAAGCATTAGTAATAATGGAGAGAAATTGTTGTTTCAGGTGTTCATTCTGAGGTAAAAACAGAACTTTTGGTAACTGACTGGATGTGGAGAGGATATTGTAGAAAAATATTTGCAAATATTTGCAACTTAGCATTCCATAGTGATATTATTATTAATATTAGTTATTAATTTTATGTGCCATCTTGACTGCCTTAAAAGATACCCGCATAGCTGGTAAAACATTATGCGGTACAATAGGGTGTGACTGTAAAGTTATGTGAGTCAAGTATATCAACAAATATCCTAAAACTATTTGGTCCAAATGGTTCTTCAAGAAGTTCCCACACCTTATTGTTGGAGATGAGAAAAATAAAAGCAGTAACTGAAGATAATTATATAAAATTCAATGGAGAAATGCTTTTACTGGAGCTCTTTTTTCATTGCTGATACTTTGATCCCAAACCTCTCAAAGTAATTTAAGTGGATGTCTCCCCAAGTTAGTCAATGTTTTGATCTCATTTGCTGTGATCAATAACTACCACACAAATAGGAAAGCAGAGAAAGAAAAAATGAAAAAGAGAGGGATGGAAGAAACATTTTAAAATTCATATGTTTGTATCATAATCCCAAAATATGAAAAACACAGACTTAGAGAATTTTGCAAGGGGTAAGGATTATTGAGAAAATATTTTCAGAAGAAAGGAATGATGTTGCTTGCTCTCTTAAAGGTGATGAGAAAATTTGGGAAGGAAAGAATGGAGAGAAGGATAGGCCAAATGATGTCACAGACGTTTTCAGTGATATTTGTAAACTTAGCACATACCAAGAAGGTTTTTTAAGAGAAAGTATTTAGAAATTGGGATTTTAATAAGTTTTAATCTTCAAGCATACCAATTTATTTTGCATGATGTTGTTTAAGGCAGTAAAATATGACTCCTCTTTTAGCATCTAGTAGCCATAGCCTGGTAGCAATAGTGCTGGTTTTCAAATATGGCTACAGGTTAGAATTATCTAGGGAGCTAAAAACAAAACAAACAAACAAACAAAAACAACAACCCATGCCTGGACCCAATGCCAGAGCACTGAAGTGGGGTAAATCTCTCCAGGTGATGCTAATCTGCAACTAGTTTTAAAAACAACTGTGCACTAAAGAAACCCCTCAAGAGACTAGTCAGAGCTTGCTGGTCATTCGGCTGCTTTCCTTGCAGCTGTTCTTCATTTATTACTTCGGATGTTAACGGAGACAAGGAGAAGGATTCACCCAATTTTATCAGGGGGTTGAGGAGTAAGGAAATAAAACTTCAAAATATTTTGTAAGTCCTTTTGATGAACACAAATCTAAACATCTAAATGCCAACCCCATTATTACCTCTGCCATTCGGATCAGTGAATATGTTCAACGTTTTATGTGCACAGATGTGGCATGAAGCAGGCAGAGAGAACAGATTCAGACAGAAGAGATGTCTCATATTCTTCTGAGACCTGAAATTTCATCCCCAAGGTTAGAGGCAATTTCCATCAGTTGGCCAACTTCCTACAAATTCAGATGACAGCTGATGCCCACTAACTTATCACACACAAAGCCTTGTTCTTTGGTATTCAGCATTTGTGGAAAGTGTGATTGAAACAAAGACAATACAACTAAAAAGAATAATGTTATTAGTGGTATGTTTCTTTAGGGATTTTTTTTTTTGCAACAGGAAAGGCAATATCATCTACCTACTATTTCAACATGATCTGGCACCCATAACCTCTGTGATGTCGTTTCTTCCCACTCCCCTTAATTATTATACTCCAGGCATATTGGTCTCACTCTTTCTCAAACATTAAGGGCCATTAGACTTCAAGGCCTTTATTAGCCTTTATTCAAGGACTCCATTTAGAATTTTATCCTCAAGTCTTAGTTGCTCCCCATTCTTCAGGTGTCTGCTCAGAAGTCACCTCTTTGGAGATTATGTCCCAGACCATCCTAAATAAAATAGTAATTCTCCAGTCCTCACCTTTCCCTTTCCCCATTACATTGCTTTATTTTTCTTCCTAACACTTATCACCTGATATCACAGATACTTGTTTTTCTCTTGATTTCTTCTTCTGTAGTATAACTTCCACAAGGGCAAGTACTTTATGTGTTTTCTTTATTGTTTAATTCTGAGTGCTAACACACATTAGGCATTAAGTAAATAATTTTTTTGCATGAATTAACAAATGAATCTTTCAGTTTGGAAATAATAACGTGACTGTGGCAGATTGTTCTTTTTTTTTAAAGATTTTATTTATTTATCTCACAGAGGGAGAGAGATCACAAGGAGGCAGAGAGGCAGGCAGAGAGAGAGAGGGGGAAGCAGGCTCCCCGCTGAGCAGGGAGCCCGATGCGGGCCTTGATCCCAGGACCCTGAGATCATGACCCGAGCCGAAAGCAGAGGCTTTAACCCACTGAGCCACCCAGGCGCCCCAGATTGTTCTTTCTAAAAGTGGCCATAGATCTCCCATTTCACATATTCTTCTGACAATGAGGCTTGGATATTCCTCCTATCAAGAGGTAGGGTCTGTGATCTCTCCCTTAAATCTGAATGGCAGAAGTGATACTATGTGATTTTGAGAGTTAGGTGATGAAAACCAGTACAGGTTTCACCAGTTTCTCTTAAGAGCTTGCATTTAAAACATAGCCATTATATGGCAAGGAAGTCCAGTCAACCCAAGAAAAGGCTCAGGTGGAGAGGAACTGAAGCTGATGCCCCACAGCCATGGTGGAGTCCTCAGATGACAGTCAGCACTGACTTACCAGCCATTTGGCTGAACTGAGCCATTGTAAAAGCAGATCCTCCAGCTCCAAGCTACTCAGGTTATGAGCCTGAAACAGGAAGGAGCTATCTCTGCCAAGATCTGGCATATTTCATGTTTATGAACAAAGTCACTTATTATTTTAAGCTACTATGTTTTGGGGTGTTTTTTATACAGCAAAAGTCACTAATAGAAATTTTCATTGTTAATGAGAGAATACTGGATATAAATAATCACTATTATACACACACATTTCATGGTATATATTCAACAATCTAGCTTGAGTGTTATATACACACTCATACAACCAGTGCTTAATATTACTATTCTATATCTATAGTTTTATAAATAAAAAAATAAATTCATAGTTGTATGTTTCCTATATAGTCAGCACATACAAATAAAAGCATTATATACAAAACAGTACAGCCACTATGGAAAATAGTAGGTCAGTTCCTCAAAAAAGTAAAAATGGAATTACTTTATGATCAAGCAATCCCACCTATAGGATTATACCTGAAAGGACTGAAGGCAGGAACATGAACAAATATTTGTACATACATGTTGATTGCAGTGTTATTCACAATATAGGTATGCCTCAAATATTGTGGGTTTGGTTCTGGACACCACAATAAAAGGAATATCCCAATAAAGTGACTAATGAATTGTTTTAGTTTCCCAATGTACATATAAAAGTTATGTTTACACTATACTATAGTCCGTGTGGTAACATTATGTTTGCAAAACCATATATACAAGCCATAATTAAAAATTCTATATTGCTAAAAATGCTAACCATTTTCTGAGCTTGCAGCAAGTTGTAATCTTTTTGCTGGTAGAGGGTCTTGCACTGGTGTTGCTGGTTGCTAACTGGTCACGACAATTGTTGCTGCAGATTGCAGTGGTTTTGGTAATTTCTTAAAATAAGACAATAGCGAAGTTTGCTTTATCAATTGACTCTTTCTTTTACAAAAATTTTCTTGGTAACATGAGATGCTGTTTGATAGCATTTTATCCACACAGGTTTTTTCAACCCTCTCACACCTGAGCCATTGCTTTATCAACAATGTGTTATGTAATATCCTAAGTTTTTTGTTGTCATTTCAACAGTCTTCATAGCATTGCCACCAGGAGTAGATTCTATCTCAAGAAATCACTTTATTTGCTTATCCCTAAGGAGCAACTCTTCATCGACTAAGGTTTGATCATGAGAGTGAAACAATTCTTCAGGCTCCACTTCCAATTCTAGTTCTCTTGCTATTTCCACCACTTCCAAATTTACATCCTCCACTGAAATCTTGCAATCCTCAAAATCATCCATGAGGATAAGAATCAACTTCTTCCAAACTCCTGTTAGGGGTGATATTTTGACCTTTTCCCATGAATCATAAATGTTCTTAATGGTATCTAGAATGGTGAATCCTTTCTGGAAGATTTTAAGTTTACTTTGCCCAGATCCATCAGAGGAATCACTCTCTATGGCAGCAATACCACTATGAAAAGTACTCCTTAAACAATAAGACTTGAAAGTTGAAATTACTCCTTAAGTCATAGGCTACAGAATTGATGTTGTGTTTGGAAGGATGAAAACAATATTGATCTCATTATTCATCTCCATCAGAGCTCTTGGGTGACCAGGTACATTGTTAAAGAGCAGTAATGGGGTGCCTGGGCGGCTCAGTGGGTTAAAGCCTGCCTTAGGCTCAGGTCATGGTCTCAGGGTCCTGGAATCAAGACCTGCATCAGGCTCCCTGCTCTGCAGGGAGCCTGCTTCCTCCTCTCTCTCTGCCTGCCTCTCTGTGTACTTGTAATCTCTCTCTGTGTCAAGTAAATAAATAAAATCTTTAAAAAAAGAGCAGTAATATATATATTTTAAAGATTTTATTTATTTGTCAGAGAGAGAGGGAGAGAGTACAAGCTGGCAGAGTGGCAGGCAGAGGCAGAAGTAGAAGCAGTCTCCCTGCTGAGCAAGGAGCCTGATGTGGGACTCGATCCCAGGACCCTGGGATTATGACCTGAGCTGAAGGCAGCCGCTTAACCGACTGAGACACCCAGGTGTCCCAAGAGCAGTAATATTTTTAAAAACATTTTTTTTCTGAGTAGTAGGTCTCAATAGTGGGTTTAAAACAGTAAACCATGTTGTAAACAGATGTGCTGTCATCTAGGGTTTATCTTTCCATTTGTAGAGCACAGGCACAATAGATTTAGTATAATTCTTCAGGGCCTTAGGATTTTTTGAATAGTAAATAAGCACTGTCTTTGACTTAAAGTCACCAGCTGCATTAGCCCCTAACAAGAGAGTTAGCTGGTCCTTTGAAACTTTGGAGCCAGGCATTGACTTCACTCTAGCTATGAAAGCCCTAGAAGGCATCTTCTTCCAATATAAGACTTTTCATCTACATTGAAAATATATTGCTTAGTGTGGCCACCTTCAAGATACGTATCTTATCTAGATCTTCTGGATAACTTGCTACTTCACTTTGCACTCTCCTCTTAAGACAGCTGCTTTCCTTAAACCTCATAAGCCAACCTCTTCCAGCTTCAAACTTTTCTTCAGTAGCTTCCTCACTTCTCGCAGTCTCCATTGAATTGAAGGGAGTTTGGGTCTTACTCTACTTTAGGATTTGGCTTAAGGAAATATTGTCAGCAATAAGGCTATTTTCCTCTCTTGTCATCCATGTGTTCACTGAAGTAGCACTTTTAACTTCCTTCAAGAACTTTTCCTTTGCATTCATAATGCGGCTACCTGCTTGGCATGAAAAACCTAGCATTCAGCTTATTTTGGCTTTCAACATGACTTCCTCACTAAGCTTAATTATTCCTAGCTTTTAATTTAAAATGAGAGATGTTTGACTCCTCCTTCTGCTTGAACACTCAGAGGCTATTATGCAATTATTAATTGGCTTAATTTTAATATCATTATGTCTCAGAGAATAGGGAGGTCCAAGGAGAGAGGGAAAGATGAGGAACAGCCGGTTGACGGAGTAGTCGAGACACACAAATTTAGTAAGTTTGTTGTTTTACATGGGCTTGGTTTTTGGTGCTCCCGCAAAATTATGATAGTAACATCAGAGATCACTGATCACAGGTCGCCATAACAAATATAATGAGAAAGTTTGAAATGCTGTGAAAATTACCAAAATGTGACAGAGACACAGAGTGAGCAAATGCCATTAGAAAAAAATGGTACCAATAGACTTGATTGAAGCTGGGTTGCCACAAACCTTCAATTTGTTAAAAAAAAAAAAAAGGAATGTCTGAGAAGTGTAATAAATCAAAGCCCAATAAAACAAAGCATGTCTGTCATCAAAAGGTCAAAGAAACACAAATGTCCATTGACAGACGAATGGACAAAAAAAATATGGTATATACATTCAACGGGATATTATTCAGTTTTTAAAAAAGAAGGAAAAATCACACAACTATATGGCCAATTAATCTATGAAAAAGTAGACAAGAATATACAATGAGGAAAGGACAGTCTCCTCAATAAACAGTACTGAGAAAACTGGGCAGCTACATGCAAATGAATGAAACTGGACCACTTTCTAAAATGACACACAAAAATAAACTCAAAGTGGATTAAAGACCTAAATGTAAGAGGTGAAACCAAAACACTCCCAGAAGAAAACATAGGCAGTAATCACTTGGGCATTGGCCTTAGCAACATATTTACAGATATGTCTCCTCAGGCAAGGGAAACAAAACCAAAAATAAACTATTGGGACTGTATGAAAGTGAAAAGCCTTTGCATAGCAAAAGAAACTATCAGTAATACAAAAAGACAATTTATTGAATGGGGGAGGATATCTGCAAACAATATATACCATAAGGGATTAATACTCAAAATATATAAAGAACTTATACCACTCAACACACACACACACACACACACACACACACACACAGTTCAATTAAAAAATGGGCTGAAGACCTGAATAGACATTTTTCCAAAGAAGACATGCAGATGGCCTACAGATGCATAAAAAGATGTTCAACATCACTCATCATCCAGGAAATACAAGTCAAACCACAATGAGTTATCACCTTATACACTGGAATGACTAGAATAAAAGGGCAAGAAATAATGAGTGTTGGTGAAGAAAAAGAAACCGTTATGGAAGGTTAGTGGGAATGTAATTTGGTGCAACCAAGAGGGAAAACAGTATGGACACTGTTGGTAAGCTAGTACAGCTACTCTGGAAAATGATATAGAGGTTCCTCAAAAAATTAAAAATAGAGCTATCCTACAGCCCAGCAACTGCACTACGAGGTTATTTACACAAACATGATCTGAAGGGGCTCCTGCACCCCAGTCTTTATAGCAGCAATGTCCACAACAGCCAAACTGTGGAAAGAGCCCAGATATCCACCAACAGATGAATGGATATATATAATGAAATATTACTCTGTCATAAAAATAATGAGATCTTTCCATTTGTGATAACATAGATGGACTGGCAAATAAGTCAGCAAAAGACAAATGCTATGTGATTTCACTCATATGTGAAATCTAAAAAACAAAACAAACTAACAGACTTAAATACAGAAAACAAACTGGTGGTCGCCAGAAGGGAGGTGAGTGGGAGGATGGGCAAAATAGAAAAAGGGGATGAAGAGGTACAAATTTCCAGTTATAAAATAAATAAGTCGCAAAGATGAAAATACAGTGTAGGGTATATAGTCAATAATAATAGAATAACATTGGATTATGACTATACTTAAGGTGGCAGGTATCGAGTAATACATAGAATTGTTTAATTCACATGTTGTACACCTAAAACTAACAAACTTGTAAGTCAATTATATAAAGAAGGAAGAAAAATATGACACGCATTGCAACATGGATGAACCCTTTAGATTATGCCAAACAAAATAGGCCAGTTTGTTCACAAATGAACAAATACTGCATGATTCTACTCGTAGGAGTACTTTAGGGCAGTCAAACTTATAGAAACAAAAATTACAATGGTGGATTCCAGGAATTGAAACCTGTAGGGAAAGGGAAGTTACTAATTGGTAGTGTTTCAGATTTGCAAGATGAAAAAGTTCTGAGATGGGTGGTGGTGTTGGTTGTACAAAAATGTGAATGTACTGAACTGCACACTTAAAAATTATTAAATGGCATTTAATAAAATTATTTAATAATTTTTAAATTTAATTTTAAATTTACTTTTAAATTTAAAATTTTAAATAGTATATAATTATTTGATTAAAATATTTAATAAAATTATTAAATTTAAAATTATTGCAATGGCAAATTCTAGGTTACATACATTTCACATAATAAAAGAAAACATTACATGCAAACAGCATCCATCCGGACTGTTGTGTATACTTCCTATGTGGTAAATATTTACATATTTATCACTAATATTATGAACATAGTCACACTAACTTCAGTATTATATATATCACATACTTCCATGTTAAACATAAATTCACGTGAATAACTTTTTACAGGTTAACATGTACTTACAAATATATCTCAAGTATTTTATGCATATAGCTATATGTGTATTGGTATATTCACATCTATATTTTAACATATACTATATAACCTATTTTCAATGTACATATATAATATGTTGCATATTATTGTAATAAATGTGTTGTTTATATTGTAATAAATGTATTATTGTATATAAAATATATACATACCACTTACATACATCCATTAGGAATTTGTATATATATATAAAATACCCAAGATCAGCATAGTCCTTCCCCAAAATTGAATACACACACATTTATGCATGCATGCATCTCAATACTTGAAAATATAAAGCACAGTTCTGTACACACAGCTACATTTCCAGGGTTACATATATAACGGGACTCCAGTGTTATCCACAGATATGTGCATACTTCTTCAGTGGTGGATATATGCATACGAATCTTCAAAGTTGTTCACACATATGTAAACATATATATGAACCTACACAGCCATGTGTGCATATATCCCTATATAGCCATAAGTTTTTAGAAATTTATGTGCATATACATCTCTCATGTTATATTCATACTCACACTAACATCCACTGTTACATATAGACACAGGCATCTTCAGGGTTTTACACACACACACACACACACACACACACACACACACACAGATGACTAATCTCATATACAGAGAGAGAGAGAGGTTGGGTCATGAGACCCCTCTTGTGATTTGTGGTCTCAGCCTTATTATTTTATAACCTTAACTTGTGTATTATACATTTTTTTGTCCTGTGGTAAAGGGTTTTAATTTAATCAAAACCTTGGAGATTAAATAATTAAACCTGTCACCATCCGCAGTTTTTATTGTTAATTAGTCATGGTGAGGTGCCATTGTCATAGGATGCAGGGTCCCTAAATTTAGCACTGGAATATTACATTGATCACACACAGAAACAGCCTGGAGTCTCTGGGGATCAGTTGCACGTCAGCGAGTGCCTTGTGGTTGAGTCCACCCTTCACCTATTAAAGGGGGGTGGTCCTGGAGTTGTCAGCAACAATCTGCTTGTTCTCTGGCTGTGCATAGCAACAACAACAACAACAAATCTGCCATCCTTAACCCCTTGAGAGTCCCATGATAGCAACTCGGAGGAGGATGATTCTCTTGATCAGCTCTGGGCTGCTTGCCTGCCTGGCTGGCTGAACTAGAGCTCATCTCCCCCAGAGAGACAGCTGCTTCTCTATCCAGAGCCACAGGCTCTCTCCCAACCCTTTCCTTACAGGCTGGTGAAAGGGATCCAACCAAGCATGTTTTCTTCTCAGTGTGCCAGGTCAGATGCCTCTTTCTGTTCTTAAGTAATAAAAAAAAAAGTAAAATGCATAGCATGATGTTTTCTAGCACTCCAGCTGCCATATTCCTGTGTATGCATATTCTGGGCCTGAAGACAGATCTGCTAAATATCAATATTAATTAACACAGCCACAAGATTCCTCCTAATGCCCTTTCCTCCATTTGGGCTCACCCTTGAAGTGGCATCCCGCTGTAACTGAAAGAGTACAGGCTTCAGAGACAAGTGCTTTTGGGGATTCAGAACTCAGCTTTGCCACTTAATTTGAATTATGAATTTTTCTTATTTTTTCTTCTAGCTAAAATCTCAATTTCCTCATTTGTAAAACAGGATGTTTTGAGCATGAAGTAAATTTTTACCGATTGTCCCTTCTATTCCTTTCCCCTTCTCAGTGAGGTGGAAGAATGTCCTTTGTTATTCTCTTGTGTACTTTCTCCTTAAGGGGAAGTAACTTGGTTATACCACCTCAGACCCCTTAGACCCCCAGGATTTGGCTCCCTGCTCAGCAGGGAGTCTTCTCCCTGTCCCTCTGCCCTTCCCCCGCTTGTGCTCCCTCACTCTCTTTCTCTCACTTGGTTTCTTTAAGTAAATACAACATTAAAAAAAGAGAGAGAGAGAGAGATGCAGGTGTCTTCCTTTATCTTACAAGTAATAAACAACTCATAAAGATGTTTAAATACTAAATGTTTCCAGGTACCAATGAGGCACTAACTATGAAGAGAGAATAAGGTTTTTCATGTTATTTTCTAATATTCCTGTATACTGGAAGCATTGTGGGAGTGGTGACCAAGAGTGGATTGGAAGGGCACTGAGGTGAGAGGTAGTCTATAAATTTAAAAGTAGAATTTGTTTGTCTTTGTGTTTTCTCCTCTCATGTTCCTTTATAGGCTCATCTGCTTACAGGAGTCTGGTGTCCTAGTACATTTCCTGGTTATCCAAAGTTCTATCACACTTAGCTTTACCCAAAGCAGAAATCACGCATGTAAATTTTCTCCACCCCTCTTACCAAAGCTGCTATTTAGTGAATTGCCCTCCCATCTAATGATAAAATCTATTAATGCTGCCATATGAATGATCAACAGTTGACCAATAATAAATACTATACATCAGGCACTATTGTAAGCACTAGAGCTAAGGCAGTGAGGTAATTAAGGTTCTTGACTTCATGGAGCTTCCATTCTAGTCAGAGGCAAGTAGAATATAGAGAAATAAATGAACAGAATAATTTTAGAGAGTTGTAAGTTGCTACTAAAAAATAAGATAGTAGAATGAGTAGGTGAGATTGAGAGACAGAGACTAGATCATGTAGGATTTATGGTTCTTTAGTCCATAGCAAGAATATTCGGTTTAGGGATGCCTGGGTGGCTCAGTTGGTTAAGCATCTGCCTTTGGCTCAGATCAAGATCCCAAGGTCCTGGGATCAAGTCCTGCATTGGGCCCCTTGCTCAGCAGGGAGTGTGCTTCTCCCTCTGCCTGCCACTCCCTATGCTTGTGTTCTCTCTCTCTTTCTCTCTCTCTCTGACAAATAAATAAATAATATTAAAAAAAGAATATTCGTTTCATTCTAAATGACACTGTAGAGTATAAACAGATTAGTGATGTAAACTGATTTGCATTTTTAAAGGATCACTTGAGCAGAGACTACATAGAACACTGAGTAAGGGGGTAGCATTAGATCTATCAAGAAGGAAAATTTAAAAAGAATAAGCATATTAGAGAAATAGATTCCTTTTTTTACTTCAAATATATAATTTATTCATTTTCTTTGCAATTAAATAAAAATTTACTCATTTTTATTATTCCTAATACTGACACACACACACACACACACACACACACACACACGACAAAGTGATATATCTATGGATTAGATGTTTGGAAGCAAGAAAGCCTTCTTAGAACCACAGCAATTATATGCGATAGTCAAATCTCTCCTGATTCCAGTTATTGGAGAAGTCCTACAGAAGGAAGATGCAGATATGTTTTTTTGTTTGTTCTGTTTTTTTGTTTTGTTTTCATCCTGAGACCTCACTGCTTACCTCTGGTGAAGTTTCTCTTCTATATCTTCCATTATATGGCTCCATCACCCAATTGTCCTAAGGGAATTGGACCATCTCCAATGCATGGGAGAAGGTAGAAAACTGGGTCTATTCTTTTGACGGTTGTGTTTTCCTTCATCCATTAACAATGTATACTCCATGTTTTGAAAGGTAAGAGAAATACCAAAATTGGAAGAATATTGAAATGTAAATAAAGAAACATATTTAATCTTAGTAAGTTCAGTCTAAGTCTTAGAAGATGGTAGTGAGAAATCCACAGAAATCTTTGAAGAGCTGTTAACAAAGGTTTCATTCAGGGCACCTGGGTGGCTCAGTGGATTAAAGCCTCTGCCTTTGGCTCAGGTCATGATCTCAGGGTCCTGGGATCGAGGCCCACATCAGGTTCTCTGCTCAGCGGGGAGCCTGCTTTCCCCGTCTCTCTGCCTGCCTCTCTGCCTACTTGTGATCTCTCTCCCTCTGTCAAACAAATAAAATCTTAAAAAAAAACCAAAAAAACAAAGGTTTCATTCATTTTTATATCCACTGACTCATCCATTCATTCTGACATTGTGTACTGTACTCTTCACTCTGGGTTAAACATGTATAGATGATGAGAATTCAGAGATGAACATGACACATTCCTCATTTTTATGGAGACCATGCTTTAGTAGGAATATGTGAAGTGCAGATTAACGTTGTCTGAAGAAAGGTTTGCAACTTTGTCCTGGACTCCTGAGAGTTAACAACAATAACAACCACAACTCCTCCTCCTCCTCTTCTTCTTTTCTTCTAATTCTTTTTTTTTAAAGATTTTATTTATTTACTTATTTGACACAGAGAGAGAGAGATCAGATCATAAATAGGCAGAGAGGCAGGAAGAGAGAGAGAAGGAAGCAGGCTCCCTGGTGAGCAGGGAGCCCGATGCGGGGCTCGATCCCAGGACCCTGAGATCACGACCTGAGCCGAAGGCAGAGGCTTTAACCCACTGAGCCACCCAGGCGCCCTCTTCTAATTCTTGTTATTATTATTATTACTATGTTTATTTAGCCAACATATAGTACATCATTAGTTTTTGATGTAGTGTTTAATGATTTATTAGTTGTGTATAACCCCCAGTGCTCATCACAACATGTGCCCTCCTTAGTACCCATCACCTCCCTCCCTTCTGTAACACTTGGTTTGTTTCTTGGAGTCTAGAATCTCTCATGGTTTGTCTCCTTCTCTGATTTCTTCCCATTCAGTTTTTCCTTCCTTCTCCTATGGTCCTTCTTGCTATTCCTTATGTCCCACACATGAAACCATATAATTTTCTTTAAGCCCTTGGAATATTCTGCCTGACAAGAGAATCTTTATTTACATGAAGATCTTTGGCCATGACAAATAGTCTATGTTAACAATGTGATTTATATGTATCAGCTCTACCTTTGGAGGGACTGGAGACTAAAGTCAGCTATGCAGATAGACATCTGTGTCTATGCAGTTGACTCCCAGTAAAAAATCTAGGCACCAAGGCTCAGATAAACTTCTCTGGTTGGCAATACTCTCTGTTGAGAGAAATAAATGCTGTCTGCATGACTCTACTGGGAAAGGACAACTGGAATTCTTCATCCCTGGAATTCTTTGGTATAATGTACCATGTGCTTCTTCCCATTGCTTATTTTAATTTGTATCATTTTGTTGTAATAAACCATAACTCTAAGTATAATGGATTTTATGAATTCTGTGAGACCTTTTAGCAAATCATTGAACCTGAAGATGGTTTTGTAGACCTACTGAACTCTCAGAAGAACAGACATAAATAGCTGATTACAGAGAAATTATTAATTGAGCAAATTATGCATGCTATAAGATCCAGAGGAAGGACACATAACCTACTTTGGATGGTCCAGGAGAAATGTATTAGAATTAGAGAAGTATAAAGTTATTCTTACCTATGACAAAGAAAGAGGAAACGTTATTGCAGGCAGGAGAAAAAAACAACAAAAGTGATGTGTAGGAGGGGTATGGAAAATTAAGGAGTTGCAACCGATTAAGGAGTTGCAAGTTAATTAAGAGTTGCAAGTTAATGGGGTATGTTGACAAGGGGCATAGCAAGAAATGATTCAAGAATGAGAGAAGACAATAGTAGAGATCTTTGACATCCTTTGCCCCATCGGTGATGGGAAACTATTATATGATATTAAGAATGGAAGCAGCAGAGGCTCATACTGTTAAACATTGGACTCTTGGTTTGGGCTCAGGTCATGATCTCATGGCTCATGGTACTGAGACCTGCACTGGTCTCTGGGGTCTGCTTTAAGATTCTCTCTCTGCCCCTCCCCAATTCTCACTGTTTCTCTAAAATAATTTTTTTATATAAAAGAATGGAAGGAGTATAGTCAGATTGCATTTCAAATAGATTATTTTCAGAAGCAGTGGAGAGTAAATACTTGAGCCAAGGTGATCCTTCAAGAGGACATTATAATATTTTACCCTAAAATGATGAAGGTTTAAATAGTGGGCATGGGTATAAAAAGGTGGTAATGGGATGAAACATATGTGAAAATCTAATTAATTAGAGTTGGAGATATGTATGTATGTATGTATGTATGTATGTATGTATGTATGTATGTAGCTAAGTCTAAGAAGAAATCCAGATGGTGGGCTTGTGAGATTTGGGGATGGTAACATCACTTCCCAAGACAGAAATGTAGGAGGAAAAGCATTTTTAAGAGAAAGGAGTTCTGCTTTAGAAGTGCCGAGTTTTCAGCTCCAGTGGAATTTCAAGTGTAAAATGTGTAGTGGCACCTCAACATAAAGATGAAGAACTCAAGAAGTGGCTTAACCTGTACAGCATGCCCAGGAACACTAATATAAAAAACTGTGAATTTTGTTAAATATTTCAAAGACATAGTGAAATAATAGGTTTTCAGTATTACAAATTGAACATCTGTTAAAAATGGCTGTGGAATGAGTAGAAAGCAGTTAGTTATTTAAAATGTGTGTTATATTGTAATTGTTGGTGATAAGGCAGATCTCAGCTATATGCTAACAAAGAAACTAGCACATATTTTAAAAATTCTGTTCATAAAGGGCCAGATGATAGAAAAAGGATGACTCAGGAAAGATTTATCCCCATAATGAGCACAGCAAAATTCACTCTAGTTCCTGCTGTTGCTGGACTAAGGCTGTCATCTTATTGTAGTGTCTTATCTCCCTGAGAACCAATGAATTTTTTTCCCTGAAATTCTAGCAAATTCCCATTTAGGGTGAAAGTGTGGTATAGTGAAGAATGCTGTATGGAATCATGAGACCTAGGCTTTAGTATTAACCGTTGGAAGTGAAGTTCAAAGAAGTGCAAGGCCTTTTCTCTGTAAACCTTGAAGGAATTAGTCTTTGGGTCTTCAATGAACAATTCTGACTGAATGAATAATTTAATCTAAAGAACCTAGAATTTATATTTTTCGCATGCATTAATTCTATTTTTTAATCTATGATTTGATTGTGGCATTGCTGCTTTTCTTTGTCTAATTCCCATTTTGTATAGTTGGTCAATGGACCTTAATATGGGACTCCAGATAAACTGTACCTGATTCTTGGGTGGACAATGCCTAAACTCTCTTTATCCCTGCTTTACAACTCCTAATCCAGCTCTGACAACTCATAGAAGCCTTACTTATCCTTTATGTGGTCCAGTTAGGGTCCTAGTTCTAGCACTCCCTTCCTATGTGACCCTGGATAAGTTACATTATCTCTATTAAATAGTTCTCATCTAAAAGATAATTGAAGCAGAATTATTACTGAAATCTCATCCAGCCTGTTATTTTATAAGGACAGAGATAATCATTTGAGTTGAATCTTAAAAGAGAAACTGAATTTCATCAGAGAGAAATGGGAAACGATGATTTTGAATCTCCATTCAAAGAATGGAGAATTAAGTTGATAGGATAGATGATGATTTGTAGGTGAGAGTTAGTGGGACTGGATGATTGAACCTAGACAAAAGATGAGTATGATATGAATGGAGACATGAGGGACACGGGACTTGAACACTAACAGTGCCAAAGATTCAAGTAGGTACCTGAATTCCTAATCAATCTATGGTCAGGAGTCCAAGAGATCAAGGAGGGCCTCCAAGAGAAGCCTCCTAAGATATTTTACATCAAATAAAGAATTCAGTGGTGAAATAAGCCTAGCTGGTGCTGTAGCTATATAGTGGTAGAGCATCTGACTGCAAACAAGCCTAGGAAATGGGCATTATCTTCTTCCTGAAAATGCAAAACGCACTTTAGTTTTTTAAATACAGAAAATTTCTGCAGCAAGAAAACCATTAACTTTGTTTAGCCCAGCATTTCTTGAATTATTTAGCCTTGGAATAAACCTAATTATTTGCGCTCCCTCAATTTACACACTAGAGTATGTGCTATTTTAGTGTAATAGAGAAGATATCTAAGGTTTAAGATCTAGGGCATCAAAAATGTTGAGAAGCAGAATCAGGTTTCAGGCATTAGGACAGAGAAGGGTCAGTGTCTAGCTGTTCAGGGCTTCTTCTCAAAGGCAAACCCTTAAAGATGACTTAAACACCCAAGTGAGTTTCTTCCAAAAAAAGTTATGATTCTATACTCTCATTCATTCTATCTTTCCAGTTAAAGAAATACTGGCAGTTCAGGATCCTGTAAATAAACAGAAAGTGGCATCGGCTGTTTAAAGAAAGAGCTTATTGAGTCTAAAGCGGCAGGTGGAGTCCAGATAAACACATCTCAAGCCAACTTAGGTAGACCAAGGAGAGACACTCCTTCTTCAAAGTTTTAAAGTTTGTTGGCCTTTCTCTGTGCGATGCACTCACATAACAGGTTTGACTCACCAGGAGATGACGCATACAGCACAGAGAGTTTGAAAAGGCACTGCTTAACCTTGCTAAGAAATGCTGGTTTTAAGAACAGCTGGAATATTGCTTTCTGATCCTCAACCATCAGCCTAGCAAGGACGAGAGATGTTTTGATGAAGAACAAAAAAAAATAAAAAATAAAAAATGGTTCATTGGGCAAATAAATCTAGTGAATATCCACAGAACTGAGAAAACAACTTGACTTAAAATAATCCTTTTGTATGTAAGTAAAGGTGGTACTGTAGATGCAGGAATCTGGAGATGAATATTGTATGAAGAGACCATTTCAAAGTGTCTTTTTCCACTGACATTTTAAAGAAATATTTTTAATCTGCTCTTGTAAAATCCAGCATTCATGCTTTATCACAACGCTAAAACAACAGGTTGAAGTTGCACATTATCAATCTGGTGACTCAAACATATAGAGGGACCATTTCTATTTGTTGTATGAAGTGTATGCAGTAGGAAACAGATAACAATGACCTTTGTGGACAAATACTGAACTAATTATTGGGGAGGGGGCAGTGTAAATTATAAAAAAGATAAACACACTGCCATAGATTTATTGAGCTCCTACTATGTATAAAGCACCTGGACAGATTTGAAGGAAATAAATTAGTAGAGAATTTAGTTTCTATGATTTCAGTTAAAGCTGATTGCTGCAAGAACCAGAAATCCACTTGAGCTAGTTCCAAAAAGGGAATTCATTGATGGGAACATGGAAGAAAACTATATAAGCCAAGGGCTGAAAACAAAGAACAAATCAGCCTTCTAGAATTAGAAAACTTTTAAGAACAAAATAACCACCTGTCTAGGTAGCCTGAGTTTTCCTTATATGCACCTATTCCATGGTCTTTTTGTCCTATAACATTCTCTGCCTTATAATGGTACTGATTTTAGTCTTGGCTTCACAAGAATGTTAAACCACAGGGGAATGCATCACCATCTCTCAGTTTAAATTTTCTCTTCAGAGAAAATCTGATGGTTGCTGGGTGGGGGTGTGTGGGGGTGGGAAAGGGCTTTGGACTAGGTATCCAGAAAGCAAGAACTGAGCTATAAGTTGTGCCCGTATGTAACATTGTACTATGGAAAGGCTAGATTTTTACAAAGAGGTACTGAATGTGTCTTTATAACTATCCTTAGAAATATTATATTGAGATAAGAAAGGAAGACAGAAGACAGCAAGGAAAGCTATGCTAATTACCAAATAATAAACAATAACATCTTCTGGGGTACAGATATGAATTTAATCTTTGATTTAGAGAAATAAATTCAAACAGAGATGGACATGTAACAGGGAGAGTATTTTAGGCAGAAGAAATGGTATGAGAATAGTTATACAGATGTTAATGCATAAAGAATCTTAAAGAAATGTACTGGTTTGTTCAATCTAACATATTAAAAAAATATGTTTGAGACCTTTTTCTGTTCTGGGTAATGCAATATGTGGATATTACATTTGTTCAAAGTATTTATTGAGCATTTACTGCATTCCACACATTATTTTAGGAGCTATAAACACTCAAGCAAAACAGTTTTTGCCCCCAGGGAGCTTACATTTTAGTAGATAAGGAGATAAAATAATTTTTTTAGGTGATGTTGAGAAGTATTCAATGATTAATTGAATAAATAATTAACAAAACCATAAAATATATTCTTCAAACCAGCTTTCTCCATGAAGCTAGAACCTTGATTATATCTGAAAATCTGGGTTTGTATCTTCACATTTTCAAAGACCAGAGATGATAATCTCTTCTGAAAATTCCGCAAGAAAATATCTAAAGAAAAACTTAATAACTTTGCTAAGGTCATGCTTACTCCTTCTCTCTCTCTCTCTCTCTTTTAAACCAAACCCTGTAGTCAGGAAAGTAGGGTATTAGGACTGTTTATCTCTCTGTAGCTTCTACAGTCACGTGTGTGTTTGTCAACTACATGTTGTGTCCTGGGAGGTTTTCTGGGTTCATCCTATTTAACTAGCTCCTCTAAATATTGGGGTACTCCACTGCTCAATCCTGGGATCCCAACTCATCTCCAGTTACATTATCTTCCTATATTATTCCATTCAATTTGAGGGTTTTAAATAATGTCTTGATGCTGCTAACTCCAATTTTTTTATCTATCCTTTTATGTGAGGCTTGTCTCTCCTTTAAGTCTATGGGCTATTTTATGGGCTTCCTAAACTTGAGTCCAGAATTGTACCACTGAGACATCTCCCATACCTGTTACATGCTTTTGTCTTCCTTTTATAAATAAGTGGTCATATTTCAATCCTAATAGCTAGACATAATGAAGGATATATCCTTGATTTCTACTTCACATGATCTTTCTTCAACCCACAACCAATCTATTAGCAAATCTGGTTCACTGTAATTTCAGAATACATCTTGAACTTACCTATTTCCATCCATCTCTAATACACCATCCTATTCAAAACCACAGTCATCTCTCAAATGGAATCCTGCTGAATATTCTGTTTCTATTATTATTCTCCTATATTCCATTGTCTCACTATAGTCAAAGCAGTCATCAGGTCATATCATTTCTCTGTTTTCAATTTGTTGTGATGTTCTTCTAACACTTAGAATGAAATCCAAATCCTTTACTCTGGCTTACAAAGCTGACAGCATTTCTGTTAGGTACACAATGTTGACCAGAAAGGAACATCACTGTATTGGAGAAGGAAAACACATCAACATGAGTGGGTAGAAATAAAATAAATAAAATAAATGGGTAGATTCATGGAAAACTGTACTGTTCTGCAACAGATTGTAAAGGAGCTGAAAAATAAGAAGGAATTATATTCTTCTCATTACAGAATGGAGACTGACCAATTAAATCTGGATTATCTGCAAATACTGAACTGCTCATTCTCCACTTCATGTTGCCTTGGTGATAGAGCACCTGTATAATATTTACACAATAGGTAGGAAAGCCACATGTACATTCAAGGTGAACCAAAGCATGGCCTATATAACTATAATTTAGAAGAAAGTGTGTGGAAGAGTTTGTAGAGGTTCTGCACCAGAAAACAAAACAAAGCAAAACATGAGAAGAAAAATAATGCAATTTGTAGGTTAACTGAGGCTTTATCAGCACTCCCACTGACCTTAGTCACAGTATTTTAAATAAAGTTAAATTTTTTAGCATGTCCATTGCAATTTCACTCCTTTCTGATCTGTTGCTGAATTAAACCTTGGAAAGAGTATGTAGGGAATCAACAACTTTGTATATGAAGTTGCATGCTTTTCAGATTTCATTTCATACCTTTTGAGAGTATCTATAGCATTTATTGTTCAAATTAGAGTACTACTGAACATAAAAAGGAGTATACTAAAATTATATGAAGATGACCAGTTTCTAGGGGAAACCAGAATACCTGTATGATCCCTATTCTTGCTCTTTGGTTATCTATTCAAGCCATACTTACTTCCTTCTGATTCTTCAAACCTATCACATTTATTCTTACCTTGGGGCACTGCAACAATGTTCCTTTTACTTGGAATATTCTTCCTCCAGATTATTTTATGGAAAGAAGTTTTTCAATATTTATGTCTCAGCTTAAAGTCTCCTTTAAGATAGTCTTCACTGTCAGCCTAACCTAAAGTATATCAAGTCATTCTTCAACACACCAATTTTTCCATTATATGCTTATCACATCTTAAGTTTTCCTATTTCATTTTTAATAAATACATCTCTAAACTATGAACTAAATTCCTTAAGGGCTAATTCCCAGCTGTGAGAAGAGTAGGCACTTAGTATTTGTGGGATAAATAAATGAGTCAACAAAATCAAGTAGTTATCATATTGGATCATATTTAAAAGGGTAGTTTGTAATTAGTTCAGGATTTTTAGATTTAGTACTCCTACTTGTCATTTCATGCCACAAATCTCCATTACCTTTTTGTTTTTGGATGTTGCTGGGATTTTTTGTTTGTTATTATTATTTCTGTTTTGCCTTAAATTGTCCTGTGTATTTTTTGTTCAAGAAGGAACATGTTTGTTAAATTTCTTAGTCCTTGTACTTTTTAAAAAAATTTCCTTCTCAGGTGAAATAAACTTTAGCTGGGTATTAAAAAAATCACTAGGGGTTGCTCCATTGTCTTTTGGAGTTTAAATTTGTGGAGACAAAGACTTTATTCTTTGGCAAACCCAGTTTTTCTTCTATAGTATGTAATTCTCTTCACTGTCACTCCCATTCCTTGGCCTGAATGATTACAGATGAAATTTTTTTATTGTTGATCTTCAAAACATTCTTCTATAGGCTGTTCCTAGGTATTTGTCTTAGTCAGTTTGAGCTCCAGTAACAAGATGCCATATAAGGGTGACTTGTAAACAACATAATTTTATTTTTCATAGTTTTGGAAGCTCAGAAGCCTAAGACTAAGGTGCTAGCAAATCCAGTGTCTGGTGAGGGCTTGCTTTCTGTTTCATTCATAGATGGCTATCTTCTTGCTGTGTCCTCACATGGCAAAAGGAAAAGAGAGTTCTCTGGCATCTCTTTTTTAAGGGCATTAATCTCATTCATGAGGGCTCCATTATAACTTAATACCTTCAAAAGGCCCCATCTCCAGATACCATCACAATAGAGAACAGGATTTCAGTATATGCATTAGGGGTAAGGGGCACAGACATTTAGTCTACAGCAGTGTGGCTTCTTTTACATTAAAGTTTCAAACGGATACCTATAATTTAGAGATATTCTTTTTCAACTCAGAGTTCATTCTATTAGAATTCATCACTTAAAAATTAAAAACATCAGCTCTTGCACAGCAGAGGAAACAGTCAACAAAACCAAAAGACAACTGAGAGAATGGGAGAAGATATTTGCAAATGTCATATCAGATAAAGGGCTTGTATCCAAAATCTATAAGGAACTTATCAAACTCAACACCCAGAGAACAAATAACCCAGTCAAGAAATGGGCAGAAGACATGAAAAGACATTTCTCCAAAGAAGACATCCAAATGGCCAACAGACACATGAGAAAGTACTCAACATCACTTGGCATTAGGGAAATACAAATCAAAACCACAGTGAGATACCACCTCACACCAGTCAGAATGGGCTAAAATTAATAAGTCAGGAAATGACAGATGTTGGAGAGAATGTGGAGAAAGGGGAAACCTCCTACACTATTGGTGGGAAAGCAAGCTGGTGCAGCTACTCTGGAAAACAGTATGGAGGTTCCTCAAAAAGTTGAAAACAGAGCTACCCTTTGACCCAGCAATCCCACTACTGGGTATTTACCCTAAAGATACAAATGTAGTGATCCAGAGGGGCACATGCACCCAAATGTTTATAGCAGCATTGTCCACAATAGCCAAACTATGGAAAGAACCTAGATGTACATCAACAGATGAATAGATAAAGAAGATGCGGTATATATACACAATGGAATACTATGTAGCTGTCAAAAGAAATGAAATCTTGCTGTTTGCAATGACATGGATGGAACTAGAGGGTATTCTGTTAAGTGAAATGAGTCAATCAGAGAAAGACAGTTATCATATGATCTCACTGGTATGAGGAATTTGAGAGGCAGGGCGGGGTGTCATGGGGATTAGGGAGGGAAAAAATGAAACAGAATGGGATCAGGAAGGAGACAAACCATAAGAGACTCTTAATCTCATGAAACAAACTGAGGGTTACTGGGGGGTGGGAGGGTAGGGATATGGATATGGTGGCTTGGTTATGGACATTGGGGAAGGTATGTGCTGTGAGTGCTGTGAACGGTGTAAGCCTAATGATTCACAGACCTGTACCCCTGGGGCAAATAATAGTAGTAGTAGTAGTAATAATAATAATAATAATAATAATAACAAATTAAAAACATCATTCAAAATTTTTGTGACTATCTCATATTCTCTTCTTTTGAACCACAAATCTTTCATCTGTTGAAATTCTGCTCTGTTACTTCATTGCTACCTCTCTGTTAGCTCAGAGCCATTTTTATATTTGTTCATTTCGTATTTTCCCTCCTTATTTTGTGTGAGCCTCATAGACTTGTTAGCCACATCATTTTTTTTCTTCTGCACTGTCTATTCTGGACCTTACATTTTCTAATGCTCATTTTAATACTGTGAGTAAATTTTCAGCTTCTTTATATTTCCTTTTTACATTTCTTCTATTTTATTACCTTCTGCGATTAAGGTAGCTTCTTTACTTTCAATCATATATTAGCCAATTCTTAATTTTTTATTAAAATGTCTTTTTATTTATAACACACAGAAGAAACATTTAAAAATCTGTGTTTTCTGTAGTCAATATTTTTGAAAATATGCCCTTCCCCTATATCTCAGTGCTAATGTAACTTCTTGTACTACAATATTCTAATCAAACCTGTGATATCAACCTAGCAGACTAAAATGATAGAAATGGAAACCAGAGTAAAGATATTAAGAAACTGAAGGAAAGGTAGAGAAAGAAGACAGACTAGTGACCTGGAAATCCCTGAGCTTATAGATTAGTTTTATGAGTTCAGAGGCAGTGTTCAATTATGTTGCTTTATTTGTTAAAGTATGAGTGAAAATATTAAAGTTAAAAAAATGAAAATGGAACAGAAGTCCCACAATTTTTGGAACAGTGGAGGACCATTAGTGGCAAAAGGTTGTGAATTCTTCCAAGATTTGTTCAAAATCAAGTTTCCAGAATCAGAGCAGAGCTCTTTGCTCCTCGTGGTCTCGACTATACCAGGAAAGCAAAATGTGAGATTAATACAAAAGAGGGTGGAAGTGCAGTTGATACTTGGGTATCTAGAGAGTTTCCTATGGGCTTTTGTTTCCAGGAAGTTCGGGTAAGGCAGTGCTTTAATTTTCATTTCAAGGACACACTCATTAATTGAAAATTAACCCACTTTTCCCTAAATAGTTTTTCGTCAGCTCAAAGTACTTCACAATGGATGTCATACCTTAATATCTATGGACAAGATTTAAAATAATTTTATATATCTCCCCAGTAGCTGTGTGTAAGTTAAATATCTACTATGTAAGTTTTTATAACCCTTAGCATGTTGCACATAATTCATAAATTATTTCATAATTTGGGATGAACAAACCCTTTTGCTGGTTTCATTAAATAATTCATCCAAATGGCATCCACTCAAAAAAAAAACATGAGAGTTGTTAGTGTCAGAGAATTCCTGTGTTAAGTGCCTTAGAGATACAGAGATTACTGCCCAGCAGGAAATCACAGCCTATTATGGAAAGTAGTATAACAGGACAGGACAGTTTGTAACTCTTAAGATGCAAGTAGTATATCTCAAACAACAATTACATTCATTCCCCATATCCCATACAACAATTTGTATGTGCCCACAATATAACTGTATAAACAGTGGCAGAATTTTGTTTATTTTTATTCAAGGAACTCGTGTCAGCTCTTTGAGGATAGAGGATTAATTTTATACTAATATCTTTATTTTCCCCAACTAGCAAAGTGTTAGGTACACAGGAATTGCTTATTAAGTATTGTCTTATGGATTGCATGATCTCATAGCATATACTCAGCTTTCCAAAGGAGATCATTCCTACAGCATTAGAGATCCTCTAAGAAAAAATGTCATGTGACTACACCAAACTAACATGAGCAAAAAACTCTTAAGAAAATTATTAGATATCTTCCTTTCGTTATTTTTAAATATTAAGCTTAATATGAAGGTTTTAATCATTAGTGAAAAAAGTAGAAAATAGATGAAACAATTATTTTTGACATGTGAGATCTAATTTTTTTTTTCAGTGATCCAAGATTCATTGTTTATGCACCACACCCAGTGCTCCATGCAATACGTGCCCTCCTTGGACATGTGAGATCTAAAACCAATTTCAGTAACAAAAAATAATGCTAATATGCTAATATGCTAAAAAATAACTGCTAATTATGAAGAAGGTTATTGGGATGGTATTGATGGTGGTAAAAATGAAGCAGATGATGGAGACAATGATTATTGTGATGTTAGTGTGGTATCAGTTTTAAAAATAATAATGACAGTTATGTAGCAATATAAACAATGATAAGGTGCTGCTGATGCATGATACTGGAGGTAGGGCAAGGATGATTATGATGATAATGCTACTGGCAGGTGATCAAATAATGAGAGATGATGTGAAGGTAAAATCCCTGAATAACAACAATGCAAATGGGGAAGATGATGGATATAATGACCGCAAAGCTCTGTGACTTGGAGAGACAGAGTGGTCTGGACAAAATAGGTCTTTTTTTTTTTTTTAAGTCAGTAGGTACTAATAAGTAATGGGTAGAGAAATATCATCAATGTCTTGAGATTAAATTAATCCTTGGGATTTTTGTGTAGTCCTTGAATCTAAAAATAAGATATTGAATTACTTACTAAATACGAAGTCTGTTAGCTGATAAATTGACTTGCAATGAAAAATAAGCCATTTCTTGCATATTAGTGATTTTGAGCAATGATTCTATACACAAAGAATTTCAGAAATTTAGAAAAACCTTGAGATGCCTGGGTGGCTCAGTCAGGTAAGCATCTGCTTTCAGCTCAGGTCATGATCCTAGGGTCCTGGGATCTATTCCTACATCGAGCTCAGTTGCTCAGTGGGGACACTTCTTCTCCCTCCCCTTCTGCCACTCACCCTGCTTCTGCTCACTCACTCTCTCTCAAATAAATAAAATCTTAAAGAAAGAAATTTATAAAAACCTATGGAAAGAACCTAGATGTCCATCAACAGATGAATGGATAAAGAAGATGTGGTATATATATATATATATATATATATAATGGAATACTATGTAGCCCTCAAAAGAAATGAAATCTTGCCATTTGCAATGATGTGGATGGAACTAGAGTGTATTATGCTAAGCAAAATAAGTCAATCAGAGAAAGACAATTATCATATGATATCTGATATAAGGAACTTGAGGGGTAGGGTGGGTGGTCATGGGGGGTAGGGAGGGAAAATAAAGAAACAAGATGGGATTGGGAAGGAGACAAACCATAAGAGACTCCTTAATCTCACAAAACAAACTGAGGGTTACTGGGGGGTGGGAGGGTAGGGATAGGGTGGATGGGTTATGGACATTGGGGAGGGTTGTGCTATGGTGAATGCTGTGAAAGGTGTAAGCCTGATGATTCACAGACCTGTACCCCTGGGGCAAATAATAAAAACAAACAAACAAACAAACAAACCCTATAGTTAGTTTAACTAATCCTCCAATTTTTTAGTTTGTGAGTTAAGAAACTGAAAAGAAGTGACATACGGTTAGGTCTACCTATATTTAAAAGTAAGTGATTCATCAGATATTCATAATCTTAAATCACTATTTTGGACAACTAAAAGAACTTACAGGAATTTACCTTAAGAGTCAATTTAATGAATAAAAAAAGACAATATAACTTCTTGAGCACTTTACTATTGCTTGGAATTATTCAAGGGCTATACTTAATAAAACTGCATCTTTATAACAATGTTAATATATAATCAATCTCCTACGTTAAACTTGCTTCCACAAGAAGTTACTGGCATCATTAGTGACTGAATGCCTATGCTACATCCAGAATTTGGAGAAAAAGACAAGACATACACCGTATATCTTAACGAAAGTGCTTTGGACTAGGAGTCAAATAAAATGGGGTTTGGCTCTTTTAACCACGAGGCTGTTCATAAAAATTACTCAGTTTTCTTATTTAGATAATGCATATAAAATACTTGATTGCAAAATCATGAGGGCATAGAAGTTTTAAGTAAGATTACATATGAGCAAGTTCTTTATGTATTTTAAAATATTCCAAATTTTAGGAACTGCTGATAGAAGGTAATTCCTTTCCTCCGAACTTTAACCTTATGAGGAAAAAATATGTTTAAATCTAGTCTTTGGCTGTTTTTACTACTTTATTCTCACTGCCATGGGAAAGTTGAAGTGACTTATTTGGAAAGAAAAAATTGGTGAGGTCAGATCAAGTCTATTGTTCATCTTGGGAGGAAATGTTAGCAAAGAACATGAGGTCTACAGGTCTTCATGCTGTGAATTCTATCTGGGCAGTTTGGATATGCCGACCCCAGTACATGGCTAACGAGGGTACAGAAATACCTGATTCTTGGGTTAGGTATTGATAGACATACTTGTTATCAGATTAAAGACATGCACTCAAATTCAGCCTCTCTCAATTAGAAATGTAATACCTTGATATTCATGTTTAATTGTTGCTATTATCCTGACTTTGGGGTATTAAAAAATCTCAAAATCCAGGAGTTATACTCTAATTAATATTATATAATGAATTAAGATTTTAACTCCAAGTCTGCCTTTTATCTAAAATACATTACACAACTGCATGGTATAGGTATCATGATGTAAATTACTCTATTCAGCTAAAACAAATGTCCGATGAATAAATCAAATTTTCCCCTCCCAACGAAGGAATTACCCAATAGATTTAGATGTAATTAGTTCTGCAAGAGATGAATGGTGACATCTGTGTCATGTATTTGCCATCACTGACATAGATAACAGATATACTTAAGTTAGGATATTTCCTAGACTCGATTTATGCAAATCAATAAGTCATGCAAAACATCAGATGGTCCAAGTTATAAACAGGCTCCATATGAAGCTCTTTCAGCTCAACAGGAAGGTCATTATTTTTCTGAAAAGACCCTTCTTTCCCACCAGTCCAGGCAAAGATTCACAAATTCATAGCACTTTTCCGACCTTTCTATGTGTAACCCAATGACTGTGATGATCTTCAAAGTGGGCTAGAATCCAGTGGGAAGAATTTACTGGGGACACAAATTCAATACAAGGCAACCAACTTAACTGTGTTTATTCCATGTTTCTTCTTTGGGGGTGGGGTGGGACTAGGGACAGCGAGGGGTGGTTGGCAGAGGGAGAGGGGGAGAGAGAATCATAAGCAGACTCCACACCTAGCATGGAGGCTGACATTGGGTTCAAACTCATGACCCTGCGTTCATGACCTGAGCCAAAATCAAGAGTCAGATCCTTAACCAAATGAACCACCCAGGGGCCCAATCTTCCATGTTTCAAAAATAGCTCTGGAGAAATGGAAATAAGACATGGAAATGAATACTAAGGAACCTACCAGTCTAAGAAATGAGTCCAAAAGGGCAGCAAATGATTATAGTTAGTATATAATAAGCATGCAGAAGGTACAATAGGGGCACAAAAGAGAATTATTTATTCTAAAGGGATTCAAATGACAAGAGAAAAGAAAAGCATTAGAAACCAAAGTAATAACAAGTACAAATGTTTACAGAGGATAAAACAAAGTGATGAACCACTCATATTTTGTTGTTGCTAAAATATTGTATGAAAGACAATGGATTTAGAGAGAAAATCAGGGTCCTGGGTTTGAAAGGTTTTGTCTGTAATACTAAGTGACTTGTAATAAGGGGGAGCCAATGGATGGGTTTTAAGCATAGAACTGGTATCGTATTTCCATTTTAGAAAAATCATAGCTAGGGAAGAGTAGAGAATGACAAAAATGGGGTACAGATTTTATCTAGGAACACCAGGTACATGGTTGTTAAAATATTCCGGGTGAGAACAGTCATGGCTCTTCATGGAGGAGATTAAACTGGAATCCAGCTTTTGAGGCAAAACATGAATTGGAGGAAATAAAGTAATGAATTATGGATAATGAATCTCTGCCCAAATGGCATCTCCATATGCCCTAATTTCCACATACATACATATATACATACATACATACCTCATTGTATTCCCCTATTTATGTATTTTTAAATGTGGGTAATAAAGGAAAAGGACAAGTGAATTTATGATTCTTTGTGACAGGGCTAAGTCTGGGCTTGGATACCAAACTGAATCAGAAAGAAAAAGTAGCCAGTGGAGTATCTATGGGGTTCCACTTCAAGGACCCAGTAAGTCAAACAACTGCAGTTCAAAAGTCAGTTTGGGATCATCTGATCCATGACTTTTGATTATCTGACCTATGATTTGTTCATCCTGACCTGGGACCTTTAAACAAGGAGCTTACCATAACATCAGTTTCCGTAAAGTGCCTAAAAATAATATTTCTATGCAGACTTCAGTTTCTGAAAGAACTCATGCAAAAGAAAGAGAAAGAAAGATGATGATAATAATAAATAATAAATTTAAAGAACCCCTCACACTACCCGCTGTTCTGAATTGTATTTCCAGGTAGGTACTACTCCATTTTTTTTTTTTTTTGCCTTACCTTTGGAATCTGTTGTTATCTGCCAAAACATTTGCCATCCTCTACTATTTGTGTAGTCATCCTCGAAGAGGTACTTTGGTCTCCTGCTAATTAGAGTTTACTTCCAGATGGTTCTCTCACCTGGTCATGACCCTACTTAGTGTTATTATATTGTTACAATATTATAGAATATTACAGGAGATTATTATAATATTTTTAAAATGATAGATAATATTTTATTGATATAATGTTTTGGGTTAGGTAGCTCTGGTATAGATTTAAAAAGTTCAAGGTTTACATAGAGACACAATGGAGGTCAAATACATATTGATTTCTTTTTATCTGTGTAATTTTGTGTGGCCAATGCCACTGAGTCTATTTTTCACATGTGAAAGGAGAATAGGAATACTTATCTTAGGGAAATGGTGTGTGTGTGGGGGGGTGGGGGGCTGAGTTGCTGAGCATACTACCTGGCACATTTTATGTTAATATGTCAGTTCATATGGTTATTTTACTTTAACTTTTCTCCAGTGTGTTAAAAAATAATACTGGAGGGCGCCTGGGTGGCTCAGTGGATTAAAGCCTCTGCCTTCCGCTCAGGTCATGATCTCAGGGTCCTGGGATCGAGGCCCACATCGGGCTCTCTGCTCGGCAGAGAGCCTGCTTCCTCCTCTCTCTCTGCCTGCCTCTCTGCCTACTGTGATCTCTCTCTGTCTGTCAAATAAATAAATAAATAAAATCTTTAAAAAAATAATACTGGAAGCATTATATTAAAAGATATGAAAATAAAGCATTTAAATTATTACAGTGTCTTATGCTATGCGGGATATTACTTTGCATATGAAATAATCTGCTCTAAAATAGTTCCAAGATTTATTTTTTTTAAATTTTTTTAGTTCCAAGATTTAAACAAAAATAAGACACTCCATTTCATGAACACTGCTTATTTATCTGCATTTTTCAAGGCTTTACAAATGCTTTATATTTAGAAATGCAATTGTTGATTGAGGACATACAACATTAGCTATAGGATTATACCTTTCACATCATTCTTTATTTTCATTCTTTAAAAGGACACTTATTAAGGAGGTCACATCATTAAATCATATTCCAATGGTGGGATAGGATTTTGAAAATATTCACTATTTTTTTTCCAATTGCAAAGATAACTGGGAAAATACTAAGCACATCTATTTGTTCACAGAGAAATACTTGACTTTGCTATGAGATTTGCAACTAGCAATAAGGAATTTCAACTGAAAGAGCCCCTGGGAAGCTACAACAAAGGTAAACATGACAGGGAAATGTGAGCAAAAGGTTTTCCAGTTTGTTGCAAGCTTTTTAAAACCATTTCAGGAACATGATATATTTCCCTCTTCAAATTGGGATGTTTTGGAAATGTTAGTGGTCTCTTTCATTTCTTTTACTCATCACAAACTCCTCTTTGATATCAAATCTGTTTCAACTTCCTGTTATGGGAGATTGGGAATTGAGAACCAATGTATGGAAAATTCTGGCTATCAAAAAGAGAAGCTACAAATGGCCCCAGAGCTCTCCCAGCCCATAATGCTCAGGATGAGCATAAACAGGAAAGCTGCTTGGATGACAGCGACTGACTCACCCTGTGCGCCTGGGACTTGTTTTGCAGTTCACCTGGCAGGTGCAATTATGTCGACAAAGAACGGTATGAAGAAATGACCTTTGAAGGCAGCTCTGGGGTGTGGGAGTTATGTGTGGAAACCTTATTAGACATCGGAAGCACAGCTTCTGAAATAATAGTCCAAGTGTAAAATAGCACCTCTAGATAATTGTAGCATAATACAATAGTTTTGGCAGGAAAATTTGAAAAGAGACACCAGATAAATGTGAATTGAAACTCCACATTTGTACAGGAAGTTCGTTGAACTTCCTGAGACTTTTCCTATTTGAAAATCCAAGAAATTTGGTTGAATTTTAATTAGCTGCATTTATACTAATTTGTATATCACTTGTATTTTATCAGTAACTCCAATACTAGGTTGACTTAAACAATATGTGCTGCATGTGTGCTACACAAAATACACTTTGTTGGCCATATGATAGTATAAAGGTAGATTAGTTATAAATTTTACTTCACCTACTTCCAAATTATATTTGCAATAAATACAAGCATCCAGTTTCCTTAATAAAATAGAAATATATTATACAAATTATACTGAAAGAAAGGAAATAATTTATTCCAATATCCTAGAAATTGTAACTATTGCTTTTGAACATTAAATTTTACCTGATCTTTCTGGAACATCTAAGGTAAAGAGTGAAATAGGAATGATAATATTTTCCTGGCAATATTAAAAAAATGCAAGTTTTTCAGTAGATACAAGCTTTTCTCTGATAATTAGTTCTTAAAAGATTTCACTATGTGTGGCCCCATATATAAGAACAACAACAACAAATCATCCACCCTCAAACCAGATTTAATATAGTACCTGAATTGCATAGTACCTAAGGCTCTACTCTAACCAATACATCAGTTTCAAATTCTTCCTCTACATCTTACTGCTAAGTGACCTGTGGTAAATTCCAAACCTCAGTTTTCCCCTGTATAAAATGGACTACTACTACTATCTAAAATTAGTAGAGTACTTACAATGTGCTAGGTTCTCTTCTAAATGCTTTTCATATATTAATTCACTTAATCATCACCAAAAAACCTATGAAGTTAGAATTATTATTATACTATTTTAAAATGTGGAAACTGAGGTACAGCTTCATTAATTAACTAATACATTTGGTACAACTAGCAAGAGATGAAAGGATTTTAGTAACTATTTCATGGAATTACTGTGAAATTTAAATGGGAAATGTTCAGTAGGTAGAATCATTCCATAAATGTTAACTGTAATTATTATTGAAAAGTAAACATAAATCAATTTAAGTTATAATGTGATACAATAATAAAAATCAACTATACATTCTGTTTCCAAATATACTGAAACTAGTTGAGAAGGAGATTACACTGCTCATAATAGTACACAAGAAAGTGACAGAACTTGAGCTTCTTTGCAAATTGTGTTGAATATTGAAAGACAAACCAAGGTGGTAACTTTGGGAAGGAAAATGAAATGAGCAAGGCTTGGGGGTGAAAAATCACTGCAGGTTCTCCAGAGAAAGAATCACAGAGAAATAAGGATAAGAATATACCACATGTATCACACAGATAGTACACATACAATACACAGACAGCATAAGTATAAAGCATACATAGCACGCATCTACTAGATAAACAACGCATAGATCTCACTCAACACATGCACTACAAATATCACACTCACAACACATATACCACATACTCTATGTAACACACACACACGTATCACACCACACATGTAACACACACACAAAACACGCATATAAGACACACACACAATACTTATACATATGCACACACAGACACACACAAAGAATATGTTCAGGGAAAAATAGATGACCCTGAACTTCAAGTTAAAAGATTTAGATGATTTTGAGGCAATAAGGAATCACTGAAGTTTGAACAGGACTTGACATAACACAGGGATAATCTAAGAAGATTCATTAATCATAGGATATAATAAATATGGGTAGGAATTTGATAGGTGGGTATGTGGATAGAAGGAAGGTAATATAGACAGACTGAAAAGTTAAATTTTCCAAATCTCAGTCTGGAGCCTTCTGATGGGTGTTTTGTTTTTCCTTTTTTTTGTTTGTTTGTTTGTTGTTCTTGTTTTGTTTTATTTTGCTTTGGTTTTTTTTTTAACTCATGGTATCCATTTACTTTCTCACTCAAAGTAAGTAGTGTTCCATAGGACAGAGATGTCATGCTAAAATGGACAACTGAGGAGAAGTTAATAAAAGGTCTATTTATTAAAGTGTGGGCAGGGTTAGGGAAAACACAAAGGAATTGTGCAATACTCTAGGTCTAGCTAGAACAGGAAATATATGCCATGTCTTCGCCTCTATCATCAAGAATGATTCATTACCAGAACCTGGTACAAATAGCTATAGTTGAGGAAAGGACTGCACACTGGAGCTATGGCCCTCAACAGAGGAATACCTTTAGCCTAAGGCCACCTGTAAGGAAGAGAGGTGAGGGAGCCAATATCCCAGCTTCACTCCTCTTCCTCTGACAAGTTTTGCCAGTGCCTTCTATTGGCTGAGCCCAATCAGAAGCCAGACAACAGGGAGGCTGTGGAGGCAATCATAAAGATCAGTCTTTTGGGACATAGATCAGGGTCAAAAAAGGTGAGGAATAGATCTCTGGGGGGAAACAGAAAGTATCTAACACAAAAAATAAACCTCAAACTCAAGTTGATGTCCAACTTTGGGGATGGCAATGACCACGGAATTTAAAGCTGTTTTAAAACTGGAATAGGCCCTAAAAATTATCTACTTTACTTTTTTCCTATTCTCACCCCATCTCAGAAGAAAAATCAATATTAGGTCCCCCCAAAAGTTACATAGTCTATGTAAGTCAAAACACAATTAAAGAAACAGAAAGAACTCCATATATTTTCTTCAGAAAGATTTTGCAGAAATAACTGGGAATTCACAAAATTGGAAATGCCGGAGATGAAGTTCAGGAATATTGGACAACTGAATTCAAATATATACAGACAAGGTTGATATCCACAACCACCACCAATGTCAGTTCTCAACATTCATGAAAACAAATTTGCAATCTCAGCTGCTAGAAGTGTCTCTTATAGCTCAAATGTCTTTGATTTTGCTTCTGGAAATCTAACTGAAGAAAAAACTGGCAGAATGTAATTACCATCCAGGACTGCAAGAGAAACTTAGAAAGGTAGCTTTTGCTTTTCTAGACTTGGAAGCATGAGACACATAGAAGGAGAATGGATGCTGAGTGCCAGTCTACCCCAAAATCGCAGCTTATACCAAGTAAAGCTGAACTACCTATAACACCTCCATGAATGTACCCAAATTCCAGAGAAAACGGAACTAAACTAGCACAACTAATATGCAGTGATGTTTCAAAGGGTTTCTACCTCAGGAGTATATTAATTTATAGATAAAATGATAACTATTCTATAAAATCCTGAGAAACAGTTTTTCAGGGAAAGCTATCAGGAGATACTACATTATACACAATAGAACTCCAGTTTCTATGCCAGAAAACCCAATGCAAAGAAAAATTAATCACTAAGTGCTGTGAGAATAAAGGCCCAATCTATGGTTGCACATCTCAAGCTGAAATTTTAACATAATGCTTAACACTTAATTTATGCTACATAATTTAATTCTTACAAAAATCGTATAAAGTAAATGTGTATGGTATTCTCATTTTATCTGTTAGGAAAAGGAAGCTCAGATAAATAATTTATCTAAACTTGCACAGCTAACAAGGGACAGAGCTATAAATCAAGCCTAGTTTTGTCTGATGCCACACATAGCATTGTCTTTTCTTTTTTTCCCTTATGGCTGAGAAACTTTGTTTTCTGTCACTTTACTGCTGTCCAAAGGCACTGAGCAATCAGAATATCTGTAATAAGTGTTACATCAAAAATGTCCCAAGAATTTGACCAGTGTTGGCATTAAAGCACTTCTCTTTTCAAGCTGATT
Organism: Ailurus styani; assembly: GCA_002007465.1. NCBI lineage: Eukaryota > Metazoa > Chordata > Mammalia > Carnivora > Ailuridae > Ailurus > Ailurus styani. The sequence goes on along the minus strand of LNAC01000371.1, from coordinate 724,501 downwards.
TCTTATATAGACCCTATCCCAGTTTCCACTCCCCTTGCCAAGGTACCTTCATTTTTAACGAGACGGGATTCCCTTCTGTTTTTTTTATAAGTTAATAATTTGATATTTGTTTCAACACTTGAATGAGATGATTGTGAGTCCTACCCGCATACTATTGTGAACGATTATGGAATTGGAAAGTGAAAGAAATGATGTTGACAAATGCATGCATAAGAGCCTCAAGCAGTCAGGCAGTCCCCTTTCACACAGAGTGGCAGGTTAGTGGGGGTGTTGGTAGAATAGGTAAAAAGGAATTCAATAGAATTTTTTTTCACATTGCACTATTCAATCTCCAAAGCCATGCCAAGTAAGCCACCTACACTATTTAATATTTTCCATCTGTTCAACCCTACAACTTTGAAAACAATGACAAGGGATGTATAAAGAACTGTATAAAGAACTGTTTAATATATTAATATGAGTTACAAGTAATTTAACTGTGGAGAGGAATCTTAAAGTAATATCAACAATACTTCTAGGTGACTGTATTAATTGTATCACTACTAGTACTAAGCACAGTTGCTTTCCCCTGGCTTCATATTACTATTCTCCTTTATTACCTTTCTGTGAAGTCTTGATATTTGATATTTTCATTTTTACAGTTTTATTGTTTATATATCTTTAACTGTAAATCCTCTCAAAAATTTTTTAAAGAATGTTACAAATGTTATGATGATTTATATTTTAAATGAGGATGATCTGTAAAGAAAATTTGGTATAATAAACACACTGTGAAATATTAACTCTGCAAACTGTAAATGGATGTGCTGTTATAGTGTCTCTTAAAATGACAAGAATGTTAATAGAATTTTTTTACTTATAGAAGCTGAACATACCATTTACTATACTTACTTTTTGAAATAAACTTTTAATTTTAGAACAGTTTTAGATCTTCACACCAATTGGAAAATAGTAGTTTCCATATGATGACCTGCATTCAATTCCCTTTATTATTAATATCTTACATTACTATAGTACTTTTGCTACAAACAATGGAACAATATTGATGCACTTTTATTTCTTTGCCTATTTTAATTCCAGTATAGTTAACATAAAGTGTGATATTATTTTCAGGTGTACAATAGTACGTCAACAATTCCATACATTACTCACTGCTCATCATAAGTGTAATTTTTAATCCCCATGACCTATTTCACCCATTCCCCCCACCCAGCTCCCCTCTGGTAACCATCAGTTTGTTCTTTATGGTTAAGAGTCCTTTTCTTGGTTTGCCTTTTTTAGTTTTGTTGATTGCTTCCTTCACCGTACAGTTTTTATTTTGGTGTAGTCCCAATAGTTTATTTTTATTTTTATTTCCCTTGCCTCAGGAGACATATCTAAACAAATGTTGCTATAGCCTTGATGCACCTGTATTAACTTAAAATCTTTATTCAGATTTCCTGAGTATTTACTGAATGCCTTATTTCTATTTAGGGATCCTATCCAGGGTACCACATTACAGATAGATGTCATGTCTTTTTAGAATCCTCTTGGCCATGAGTTAGTACAGTTAATTTTTAGCCATAGAGAAATGATTAGTTTCTTTTGAGACCACATGGGAATCAAATATCAAAGTATTTGAAGAGTGTGTGTATAGAATACAACGTACTCTGTTGTCTCTAACTTTTCTGTGCTTTCTTTTGCTGATTAAATCCAAATAAAGCTGGCCTCTCTACCTGTGTGGCTTCCTTTGATTTCTGGTTGAGGTTTTAGGGCATTGGTTCTCAACTCTACCTGTACATTAGTATTATGTGGGTAGCTTTGAAAAACGTTAGCGCCTAGGTTCCACCCCAGGCAGTTAAATGAGAATCCCTGAATGAGCAACACAGGAATGGCATCAGTGTATTTTACAGTTCCCTAGATGATGCTAGTATACAGCCAGGATTGAGAACTACAGCTTTAGGGTTGAGTATTCTCTCCTCAAGTTACATAACTACTCCAAGAATAAATATGAGTTAAGTTGGCAGCTACTGGTTTGATCTTTTACAGCACTGGCTCTAAGCTGTGGTAGAACAGAAATCAATTTCTCTGGCATCCATTAAGGGAGACAATGTGTATCTTGGATGGCACTGATATGAGTTGGGAGAAGTGGTTTTGTTCCATCTGGATGATTTGAATGTGTGTTCCATAAACTCTCATGGATAGTTAAACATTACAGGATTGGGCTAGATTAAATGCCTAAAATTGTATGTTAATTATAAGTATAAACAACCTAGTTTCATCATATTTACTGCTAGCCTCATCATATTTCTGCAGTTATTCCTGAAGGCAATAATGTGGGGGAGGGGGTTCTAACACTCAAAATATATAGAAAAGGAAGAAAAATAACATAAGTACTCTTATATTTTTAGGTTAAAGAAAAGCTCTACTTACACTAACTGCGATGACAATTAGATCGTCTAGATGCATATTTAAATTTCTAAGAATGAATCTACATGTAATTTAATCCCAAAGAGTTTAGTTTGTAATTACTTCTTATTAGTGTGCCTTCTTAGTTCATGGAGACTGAGAGTTAGTTACAATTACTCTAACTGCTGGTAGTGTGTGTGTGTGTGTGTGTGTGTGTGTGTGTGTGTGTGTGTGTTTGAAATATGGTAGAAAGGATTATGTAAGTTCTTGATAGTTCATTGTGAGGAGGAGAGTTTTCAAACATTTATGCTACATATTACAGCTTTTTAAAACATTAGGTTGCAAACATATTTGTTAACATATAACATAAAACATATATGCTACTCCAGAATAAAAACAAATGGCCACACTAGGGGAAATCTAGATCATCAATGTGTCACAGATATAAGCCATGAGAAAATGAACCTGTTATATAGAATCTGGATGTATATTCTAAACACTATAAAATCACACCATCCACAGGGTTAAATGAATTCCCTGTGACTTTTTTTTTCAGATACTCCATCAAGAGAATCCAACCACAACATCAAAGACTGTGTATCTATACCCATATACACACTCAATCACACACATTTATGCAGTACTGGGATAAAAATATTTTAGAATTTCTTTTAATAAAAATAACCTTATAACATAATTCTGGTTAATAATTATTTTACAGATGAGGAAACTAACCCCAGAGAAGTGATATAAGCTTATCTGAGTTGTCAGAGGTAGTCTGACAACTGATCTTAATAGATTTTAACATTAATATCTGCTTTACTCCAATGGTCAGATGGTCACTATATATACTATTTCACTAAGTTTTGAGGGGAAACAATGCTAGTTATTTGCCTTTTAATTTGAGAATGAACACATTAATTATATATTTTGTAGTCAGGAATAAGGATCACCCTTCTATGGCATATAAAAAGAAAAAAAGAGATTCCTTTGATAATGGGAACTTAAGCTATCACTGAATTGTCTTTTTAGTAACTTCTTTTGGAAATGGGGTCTTTCATAGCAGTAAATAGGTGTATTCACTACATTTTCTCATTGATCTAGGAAGTATGAACTTCAGACTTCTAGCTCCTTGAAAAAAAACTTCTAAGTTAAATAAAATTTAAAATAATGATATAAGAGGGATGAATGGAGAAAGGTGTGGATATACACATAAAATGGAGTATGACTCAGTCACCAAAAAGAATGAAATCTTGCCATTTACAATGACGTAGATGGAACTATCATGTATCATGCTAAATGAAATAACTCAGTAAGAGAAAGACAAACACCATATGATTTCAGTCACATGTGGAATTTAAGAAACAAAACATGAGCATAGGGGAAGGGAAAGAAAAATAAAGTCAGATAAAAACAGAGATAGAGGCAAACCATAAGAGACTCTTAACTATATCTGAGGAAAAATTTAGTGTGGCTGGAGGGGAAGTGGGTTGGGCGATGGGGTAATTTGGGGATGGGAATTAGGGAGGGCACTTCATGTAATGAGCAGTGGGTGTTAATATGCAACTGATGAATCACTAAACTCTACCCTGAAACTAATAATACACTGTATCTTAACTAAATTGAATTTAAATAAAAAAGGACACATACCACAATAAAAAAATGAATAAAATAATGATATAAGGAAATAAAATCAGGAATAATTAAATATGCACAGAAGAAATTAAATGTGCACAGTATTGAATTGTCCCTATCAAGGTTAAAGTGCTAGATATGTCTATTCCATTTTCTCCCCCTCTTCTGACAGCTTTCTGGCATACTGTTGCCACTCAACTTTTTCCCTGTAATTAGGTTCACAGGGAACCTCCAGACCGATGGATCATTTCCCAGTTCTCTCTCAATTATGAGCACAGGTATGCTCATATCATATAGGGTTTTATTTTAACTGTTTGTAAACTATGAGAAAGAAGCAGTCAGTAGCCCTATCATGCCAATAAGCTGGTGGACTAAATACTAATTTGTTACCACCTTATCCTTTTCTCTATTCAGAAGCTAGAGAGTACAATACTTACTTGTGTAATCTCCCTTACGTTAAAGTGCATGAGACAGTGTAGGTGAGAGTTAAGTCTGGTGAGAAGGATTCTGGGAAAGCTATCACTTTTCTAATAAAAAGTGGGGATATATGGCTACTATGATCTTTTGTTTTCTTTTTCTCTTCTATCCAGAACATAGACATGATGCTTCAAGTTATAAAGTCATCTTAGAAAATTAGGCAATGTGCTAAGGACAGGCCTTTTATGAGAAAAATGAAAAATTACATTTCTATATGTTTATTTTACAACTTCCTAATAAGTGAGAAAATATACCCCTATTTAACACACTACATTTTTGTTTTTCTACTTACAGTTTGATATATTCCTCCCTGACAGAGTGGTTAAGAACAGTTATACAAAATGCTAAAAGTGATAGAGTACCTAAAGCGGCTCTAAATGACCTTTCAAGACAAAATGGCAGAATTCTGTCCCTTCTCTCATTGAACCACAATTAAAAGACTCAGAAAGGAATAAACATGTAAAAGTTCCAAGAATAGTAGGAGGGTGTAAAATAACATAAGGCAACTTAAATAATTTCTGCAACAGAGAAAGAAATTTGTAACTCATTGAAAAATAAACAGAGTGGAAGAAGCTACAACTCCAATATCAAACAAGTAGCAAGAATTACAGAGGTGAAAGTCAGTCTTTCAGCAGAACCTCATGAAGACTCCAAGCTTGAAGAAGGCAGGCAGAGGCATCAGGAACTGACTTTGAAATGGTGTTCAATGAAATGAATGAATACCATATGTAGAATAGTTGAGTCAGATTGCCAACTAGAGCCACTCTATGCATTTAGAAAAACAGTGAAATAATAGCCTCTCCCTATATCTGAAATTTGTTCTAGCAAGCAGTCTGGAATGGAGACTAAGGATTAACATCAGGAAAGAAACAAAAAATTTCCTGGACATCATAGCTTAGGGTTGAGAACCATTTGTCTAGTGGGAAAGTGATATGTTATTACACATAATCTTATAATACATTATGGATGGTGGTAATTACCAGATACTATAGAACCATCTAAGCAAACTAAGAGTAAAGGGAAGATTCTCCAAAGACACAACATCTGAGCGGTCTCAAACTATAACTGCCCTCTCCTATCCTTCATGTATTCATGTTATCCTCTCCTAAATTGAAAAGGGATGGAAAGTCAGGGCAAGATGCTCCTGAGGAAAGAGCATATTTAAAGTTATACAAAGCAGAGAGATTGTGGTGTAGATAGAAAACCACCAATACTGGGTTGTGGCTGGGTCACATGGTATATAAATCAAATGACAGAAGTTACCAGAGAAGTGAATAGGCATTAGATTATAAGATAAAACTGGGAAACTATGGAAGGATTTTATTCATGATATTACTGAGTTTGAATTTTAGAGAGATCATGATGAGTATGACATGAAAGATGCAGAGTTCTAAGAGGCCCATTGCAAATGGTTCTTAAGAGAAATAAAATGGCCTGAAGTACAACAATTTGAATAGAAGGTGGAGATAAATTCCAAACAACTTAAGAGAATTAAGCTAAGCTTAATAACACAGTGAAATGAGGTCAGGGTGAAATGGTCACAAGGAAGAGGCAAACCTATTACAGATTATGAGGAGGAAAATATTTCAGTGAAATAGATTTTGAGTTCAGTTTTAAAAACATTGAATTTGAGATGCCTATAGAAAATTCTCTTGAACTGATGTTCTCAATTTTCCTCTTTCTCTGGTAAAAAGGATAATGGGTTGTCATCTTTGTCATTTTTAGTCTCTACTTGCTATCAAGAAAGAAATTATCCCATGTCAATAATAATTCAAACAAACTAATAGATGTCTTAGGAAATCTCCCAATTGCTTCCCTTTTCCTTAATCTTAAATCACTATTGACACATGATTCCACCTGCTAACTGTAGAATAGTGAGATTAACTCTCATAAATAACACAAATCAATGTCCTCTCTAAGCTGACCTCAAGCATAGGTCAGCAAAATTGTGTGCTTTGAAGGTTAAGTAGTTGAATCTTCCTCAGTTGTTCAACTATTTACTATATTCCCTTTTCTTTTCCTTCCTTCTTTCTTCCTTCTTTTCTTTCATTTTTACTTCAGTTAGCTAGCAGTGTTAAATTAATTTCAGGTGTACAATAGGGTGATTCAACACTTCTGTGCATCACCTGGTGTTCATCAGAAGTGTGTTCCTTAATCTCCATCACCTATCCGACTCCCCTCACAAACCTCCCCTCTGGTAACTATCAGTTTGTTCTCTGTAGTTAAGAGTCTGTTTTTTAGTTTGCCTCTCTTTTTTCCCTTTGCTCATTTTTTTTCTTAAATTCCACATATGAGTAAAATGATATGGTATTTGTCTTTCTCTGAGTGATTTCTTTCATTTAGCCTTATACTCTCTAGCTCTGTTGATGTCATTGCAAATGGCAAGATTTCATCCTTTTCTACTGCTAAATAATGTTCCTCTGTGTGTGTGTGTGTGTGTGTGTGTGTGTGTGTGTGTGTGTAGGCAGATATAGATATATATCCCACATTTTCTTTATTCATTCATCTATTGATGGACACCTGGTCTATTTCCACAATTTGTCTATTATAAATATTGCTGCTATAAACATAGGGGTGTGTGTATCAACATGATATATCACATTAATAAGAAAAAGGATAAAAACCATATGCTCATCTCAATAGATGCAGAAAAAAGCATTTGATAAAGAATAATATCCATTCATGATAAAAGTCCTCAACAAAGTAGCTTTAGAGAGAACCTATCTCAACGTAATAAAGGCCACATATGAAAAACCCTTAGCCAACATGATACACAAAAGGGAAAAACAGTTTTTCCCCTAAGGTCAGGGACAAGACAAGGATGTCTACTTTCACCACTTTTATTCAATATAGTACTGGAAGTCCTAGCCACAGCACTCTAACAATGAAATGAAATAAAAGGCATCCAAATCAGCATGGAAGAAAAGAACTTTCACTACCTGCAGATGATACAATACTATATATAGAAAACCCTAGAGGAGGAGCAAGATGCTGGAGTAGTAGACCTAAATTTCATCTGGTCCCAGGAATTCAGCTAGGTAGTTATCAAACCATTCTGAACACCTATAAACTCAACAGGAGATCAAAGAGAAGAGAAGCAATTTTATGAACAGAAAAGCAACCACTTTCTGGAAGGTAGGACATCCGGAGAAGTGAATCTGAGGCAACATATGGGAAGATAGACTGCAGAGGGAGGGGCTGGCTCCTAGCAAGTGGTAGAGCAGTGGAGCACAAAATTGGAACTTTCAGAAATCTGCTCCATGGAGGGACATCACTCCAGAGGTTAAGTGGCTGGGGGTGGTGTGTGTGTGTGGGGGGGGAGTAGAGCCCTCAGTGGGCCATTGTGGTCTCAGGACCCACGGGGTCAGAGAAAGACTGGGGGTGCCTGAGTGTGGCAGAGCTCCCAGGTATTGGAACAGGGAGGCTGGCTGCAGAGACGGAGCTAGGAATGGGCTCTCAGCTTAGAATTACCTTAAATCATGATCTGGGCAATACTATTTCAGCAGGGACCCCACAAGTGGCATATCCAGGGAGACTCACCTTCCTTCCCAGGGAGAAGTGGCCCAGGAGTGTGCTTCAGGAATCTGCTGGGTTTGGAGACTCCAAATGGGGCCATGCACCAGAGATAAAAATGCTCGGTCACAGGCCAGGTGAGCATGGAGTATGGCCAGAGATCCAGGAGACAGGAGGTATTGACTGCTTTTGTCTGAGGCCTCACTGAGGATGGGGCCAAGCTCTCAGCTCCTATGGGGCTGGAGATTGGGAAGCTGCCATCTTCATTCCCGTCCTCCAAAGCTGTATGGAAAGCATTCAGGGAACAAAAGCTACTGAGAGCGAACCCAAGCAATTACTTAGCCTGGCCCCTGGCAAGGGTGGTGCAATTCTGCCTGGGGCAAAGATATTTGAGAATCACTGCGAAGGCCCATCCCCCAGAAGATCAGCAAGAACATCCAGCCAAGACCAGATTTACTGATTAATGAGAACTGCAAAACAGCAGTGCTAGGGGAATACAGCACATAGAATTCATGGATTTTTTTCTCCAAGATTCTTTAGTCTTTCAAAGTTAAATTTTTTAAATAATTATTTTTTCTTTTCTATTTTTTAATGTTTCCTCTTTCCTATTTTAACCTATTTTAACTATTTTTATCTTATCAATACCTTTAATTTTTTTTAACTTTCATTTTTATATTCATATTTTATCCCTTAATTGTATTTAACCTTATTTTTTTAAATACATATAAGTTTTTATTTATTTAAAATTTTGGGATACAGTTTCCTCTAACAGACCAAAATATATTCTAAATCTAGCATATGGCTTTGTTCTAGTCTCCAGCCTGATCGCATTCTCTCTCTTTTTTGTAACCAACCTCTTACCAATTCATTTTTTAAAATCTTTTTAAATTATCATCTTTACAGTCATATCCCATCCGTTTATGTTTACCCATACATATATGTATATACATACATATATACACAAACATATATATATATATATATATATATATATATATATACTCACTGCGGTACTCACTGTTGGGGACATAATATGGACATTAGTAAGATGTCAAAACTAGAGTTCAGAATGATGATTATAAAGATACCAGGTGGGCTTGAAAAAAGCACAGAAGATACTCTAGTATCTTCTACTCTACTCTAGTATCCCTTTCTGGAGAAATAAAATCCCTTTCTGGAGAAATAAAAGAACTAAATTTAACCAAGTTAAAATTAAAAAAGCTATTAATGAGGTGCAATAAAAAAATGGAGGCTCTTACTGGTAGGATAAATGAGGCAGAAGAGAGAATTAGTGATATAGAAGACCAAATAATGAAGAATAAAGAAGCTGAGAAAAAGAGAGATAACTACTGGATCATGAGGGGAGAATTCAAGAGATAAGTGATACCATAACATGAAACAATATTAGAATACTTGGGACCCCAGAAGAAGAAGAGAAGGGGGGGCAGAAGGTATATTGCAGCAAATTATAACAGAGAATTTCCCTAATTTGGGGAAAGAAACAAGCATCAAAATCCAGGAAGCACAGGAAACCCCCCTCAAAATCAATAAAAATAGGTCCACACCCCGTCATCTAATAGTAAAACTTACAAGTCTCAGAGACAAAGAGAAAATCCTGAAAGCAGCTTGGGACAAGAGGTCTATAACATACAATGGTAGAAATATTAGATTGGCAGCAGACCTATCCACAGAGACCTGGCAGGCCAGAAAGGATGGCATGATATATTCAGAGCACTAAACGAGAAAAATATGCAGCCAAGAATACTATATCCAGCTAGGCTGTCACTGAAAATAGAAGGAGACATAAAAAGCTTCCAGAGTAAACAAAAACTAAAGGAATTGCAAACGCCAAACCAGCCCTACAGGAAATATTGAAAGGAATCCTCTAAGCACAGAGAGAGCCTAAAAGTAACATAGACCAGAAAGGAACGGAGACAATACACAGTAACAGTCACCTTACAGGCAATACACTGGCACTAAATTCATATCTTTCAATAGTTACCCTGGATGTAAATGGGCTAAATGCCCCAATCAAAAGACATAGGGTATCAGAATAGATTAAAAAAAAAAAAAAGACCCATCAATATGCTGTCTTCAAGAAACTCATTTTAGACCCAAAGACACTTCCAGATTTAAAGTGAGGGGGTGGAAAATGATTTACCATGCTAACGGACATCAAAAGAAAGTTGGGGTGGCAATCTTTATAACAGATAAATTATATTTTAAGCCAAAGACTATAATAAGAGATGAGGAAGGACACTATATCATACTTAAAGGGTCTGGCCAATAAAAAGATCCAACAATTTAAAATATCTATGCCCCTAACATGGGAGCGGGTAACTATATAAACCAATTAATAACAAAATAATAAAAAAAAAAGACCATCAACAATAATACAATAATAGTAGGGGACTTTAACACCCCCCCCTTCGCTGAAATGGACAGATAATCTAAGCAAAAGATCAACAAGGAAGTAAAGGCTTTAAATGACACACAGGACCAGATGGACATCACAGATATATTCAGAACATTCCATTCCAAAGCAAGAGAATACACATTCTTCTCTAGTGCACATGGAATATTCTCCAGAACAGATCACATCCTGGGTCACAACTCACGTCTCAGCTGGTACCAAAACACTGGGATCATTCCCTGCATATTTTCAGACCACAATGCATTGAAACTAGAACCCAATCACAAGAGGAAAGTTGGAAAGAACTCAAATACATGGAGGCTAAAGAGCATCCTACTACAGAATGAATGGGCCAACCAGGAAATTAAAGAATTAAAAAAAATCATGGAAACAAATGAAAATGAAAACACAACTGTTCAAAATCTTTGGGATAAAGCAAAGGCGGTCCTGAGAGGAAAATACATAGCAATACAAGCCTTTCTCAAGAAACAAGAAAGGTCTCAAGTACACAACTGAACCCTACACCTAAAGGAGCTGGAGAAAGAACAGCAAAGAAAACCTACACCCAGCAGAAGAGAAATAATAAAGATCAGAGCAGAAATCAATGAAATAGAAACCAAAAGAACAGTAGAACAGATCAACAAAACAAGGAGCTGGTTCTTTGAAAGAATTAATAATATTGATAACCCCCTGGCCAGACTTATCAAAAAGGAAAGAGAAATGACTCAATTTAATAGAATCATGAATGAAAGAGGAGAGATCACCACCAACACCAAAGAAATACAAACAATTTTAAGAACACATTATGAGCAACTATACGTCAGCAAATTTGACAATCTGGAAGAAATGGATGCATTCCTAGAGACATATAAACTACCAAAACTGAACCAGGAAGAAATAGAAAACCTGAATAGATCCATCACCAATAGATTGAAGCAGTCATCAAAAATCTCCCAACAAACAAGAGACTGGGGCAAGATGGCTTCCCAGGGGATTTCTGCCAAACATTTAAAGAAGAATCAATACCTGTTCTCCTGAAATTCTTCCAAAATATAGAAATGGAAGGAAAACTTCTAAACTCATTTATGAGGCCAGCATTCCCTTGATCCCAAAACCAGACAAAGACCCCATCAAAAAGGAGAATTACAGACTAATATCCCTGATGAACATGGATGCAAACTTTCTCACCAAAATACTAGCCAATAGTATTCAACAGTACATTAAAAAGATTATTCACCACCACCAAGTGGGATTTAATTCCTGGGCTGCAAGGTTGGTTCAACATCTGAAAATCAATCAATGTGATACAATACATTAATAAAAGAAAGAACAAGGACCATATGATTCTCAATAGATGCTGAAAAAGCATTTGACAAAGTACAGCGTCCTTTCTTGATGAAAACTCTTCACAGTGTAGGCATAGAGGGTACATACCTCAGTATCATCAAAGCCATTTATGAAAAACCCACAGCAAACATCATTCTCAATGGGAATAAACTGAGAGCTTTTCCCTAAAGGTTAGGAACATGGCAGGGCTGTCCATGATCACCACTGTTATTCAACATAGTACTAAAAGTTCTAGCCTCAGCAATCAGACAACAAAAAGAAATAAAAGTCATCCGAATTGGCAAAGAAGAAGTCAAACTCTCTTTGCAGATGATATGATACTTTATGTGGAAAAACCAAAGGACTCCACTCCAAAAGTGCTAGAACTCATACAGGAATTCAGAAAAGTGTCAGGACACAAAATCAATTCACAGAAATTGGTTGCATTTCTATACACCAACAACAAGACAGAAGAAAGAGAAGTTAAGGAGTCAATCCCATTTACAATTGCACTCAAAATTGTAAGATACATAGGAATAAATCTAACCAAAGAAGCAAAGAAACTGTACTCAAAAAACTATAGAGTACTCATGAAAGAAATTGAGGAAGAACACAAAGAAATGGAAAAACGTTCCCTGCTCATGAATTGGAAGAACAAATATTTTGAAAATGTCTATGCTTCCTAGAGCAATCTATACATTTAATGTAATCACTATCGAAATACCATCAACTTTAGGGGAAAAGCTCTCAGTTTTTCTCCATTGAGAATGATATTCGCTGTGGGTTTTTCGTAGATGGCTTTGATGATATTGAGGTATGTACCCTCTCTGCCTACACTATGAAGAGTTTTGATTAAGAAAGGGTGCTGTACTTTGTCAAATGCTTTTTCAGCATCTATTGAGAGGATCATATGGTTCTTGTTCTTTCTTTTATTAATGTCTTGTATCACATTGATTGATTTGCGAATGTTAAACCAACCTTGCATCCCAGGAATAAATCCCACTTGGTCGTGGTGAATAATCCTTTTTATGTGCTGCTGGATCCTATTGGCTAGTATTTTGTTGAGGATTTTTGCATCCGTATTCATCAAAGATATTGGTCTGTAATTCTCCTTCTTGATGGGGTCTTTGCCTGGTTTGGGGATCAAGGTAATGCTGGCCTCATAAAAGGAGTTTGGAAGTTTTCCTTCCAATTCTATTTTTTGGAACAGTTTCAGGAGAATAGGTATTAATTCTTCTTTAAATGTTTGGTAGAATTCCCCTGGGAAGCCGTCTGGCCCTGGGCTCTTGTT